>CM038226.1:57811195-58324092 GCA_021442155.1 Cymbidium sinense
AATAATAACCTAACTAATAACCAATAAAATAATAAACTAATTAATTACTACAACTAACCACTAATTAAAAAACTAAAAATAAACTAAACCAAATAAATAAAACCAAAAACTAAACTAAACTAAAAAAAACTAATTATATAAACTAAACTAATAACCATAAAAAAACTAAACAATTAACTAAACCTAATAACTAAAAACTAAAACTAGTAATAACAATAATAAAAAATAATAACCTAACTAATAATAATAATAAAACTAATAACTAAAATAACCAAAATAATAACCAATAAACCTAATAACTAAACTAATTAATAACCTAACTAAACTAAAAATTAATAAAACTAATAAACAAATAATTAACTAATAACTAAAATAATTAATAATAATAACTAAATTAACTAATAAACTAATAATTAAATAACTAACTAATAATAAATAACTGAGACTTAAAACCTAAACTTAATAACTAATAAACTAAACTAATAAAACTAATAACTAATAACTAATAATAACTAAATAATAACTAACTAAACTAACTAACTAATAACTAATAAATAATAACTAAAATTAATAACTAATAAAAACTAATAAACTAATAAAACTAAACCTAATAACTAACTAACTAATAAACTAATAAAACTAACTATAACTAAATAATAAGTAATAATAAATAATAAACTAATTATAATAACTAATAACTAATAATAAACTAACAAACAAATAAATAACTTAACTAATTAATAATAACTAAAACTAAATAAATAAAATAACTAAAACTAATAAAACTAAAAAAAACTAAACTAATAACTAATAAATTAAAAATCTAACTAACTAAAACTAATAAACCTTAAAAATTAACTAAACTAACAACTAAACCAAAAACTAATAATAATAAACTAACTAACTAATAATTAAACTAAATAAACTAATAAACTAAAACTAATAAAAACTGATAACTAATAACTAACTAACTAATAATAATAATAATAATAATAACTATAATAATAATAACAAATAAACTAATAAAATCATAACTAACTAATAATAATTAATAAAATTAACTAAACTAAAAATAATAATAAACTAATAACTAAACTAAAACTAATAAAACTAACAAACTACTAACTAATAACAAAATCTAAACTAATAACTAACTAATAAACTAAAAAACTAATAGCTAAACTAATAACTAAACTAATAACTAATAAAACTAAAATAACTAACTAAACTAATAAAACTAATAATAATAACCTAATAAATAACCAAACTAAACTAATAATAACTAATAACTAATAATAACTAACTAATAACTAATAACTAAACTAATAAAAACTAAACTAAAAACTAAAACTAACTAACTAACTAACTAAAACTAAAAAATAACTAAGAATAATAATAATATACTAAACTAATAACTAATTAACTAAACTAACTAATAATAATAAAATTAAAACTAATAAACTAATTATAATAATTAACTATCTAATAAAAAGAAAAGTAATAATAAAAAACTAATAGAACTAATAAACTGAAAATTGATAATAAAAACTAATTAAAACTAACAATAAAATAACTAATAACTAAAAAGCTAATAAAATAACTAAACTAATAACTAATAAAATTAATTAATAATAACTAAAACTAAAATACTTACTAATAATAAACTAAAAACTAATTAATAATAATAACTTTTAACTAAACTAATAACTAATAGCTAATAATAAACTAATAAAACTAAAATAAATAATAACTAACTAATAAACCTAATAACTAATATACAAAAACTAATTGAACTTATAAAACTAAAAAACTAAAAAGCTAATAAACTAAATAAACTAATAATAAAAACAAAACTAATAAACTAATAACTAATAATATTTGGTAATAGCTAACTAATAATTAAACTAATAAAACTAACTAACTAAAAAACCTAAATAATAAACCTAAACTAATAACTAAACTAATAACTAACCAATAAAATAATAAATAAACAAAACCTAATAATAATAACTAAAAACTAATAATAACTAAACTAATAACTAACTAATAATAATAACAAACTAATAAACTAATGACTAAAAAGTAATAATAACTAAACTAACTAATAATAATAATAACAACTAAAAAACTAACTAAATTAACTAAAACTAACTAACTAACTAAAACTAAAACTAATAAACAAATAACTAACTAATAAACTAATAACTAAACAAATTAAACTAATAAACTAATAACTAATAATAACTAAAACTAAATAAATAAACTAATAACTAAAAAGTAACTTAAACTAACTAAAAATCAATAAAAACTAATAAACTAACACTAATAACTAATAAAAGCTAAATAATTAAATTAAAAAACTACATAACTAAACTAATAAACTAAACTAATAAAACTAATTAATAACTATTAATAATAAATACTAATAAACTAACACTAATAATTAATAAAAGCTAAATAATTAAATAAAAAAACTAAATAAATAAACTAATAACCTAAACTAATAACTAATAAAACTAATTAATAATTATTAATAATAATTAATAACTAATAATAACTAATAATCTAATAACTAATAAAACTAACTAACTAATAATAACTAATAATAAAAACTAATAAAAATAATAAATAACTAAACTAATAACTAAACCTAAGCTAACAAAACTAGTAATAAAAAACTAATAAACCAATAAACTATACCTAATAATAACTAATAAAAATTAATAACTAATAATAATAACTAAAAACTAACTAACTAAAACTAATAACTAATAAAACTAAACTAATAAACTAATAAACTAAACTAACTAATAATAACTAATAAAACCTAAACTAATAACTAACTAAACTAAATAACTAAACTAATAACTAACTAATAACTAACTAAAATAAACTAAACTCAAATAAAATAAACTAATAAATAATTAAAAACTTAAAAAACTAAACTAAAACTAATAACTAATAATAACTAATAATAACTAACTAAAACTTAAATAACTAATAACTAATAAAACTAATAAAAAATAACTAATAATAAATAACTAAACTGATAAAAACTAATAAACTAATAAGCTAAAATAAATAATAATAACTAATAACTAACTAATAACTAATAACCACAAACCAAATAAAATAATAACTAACCAAAACCAACTAACTAACTAACTAATAACTAATAAGCTAATAAAATTATCTAATAAAAAATTAAATTAATAAAATAATAATAAATAATAATAACTAACTAATAACTAACTAATAAATAAAACTAATAACTAAATAACTAATAAAACTAAATAAACCAATAAGTAATAAATAATTAACTAATAACTAATAATAACTAAACTAATAATAATAACTAAACTAAAACATAATAAAATTAATAACTAATAACTAAACCTAAAACTAAAACTAATAAACTTAATAATAAAATTAATAACTAACTAATAAACTAATAACCAAACTAATAATAATAAATAATAATAAACTAAAACTAATAAACTAACTAAACTAACTAAAACTAAACTAATAACTAAGTAACAAACTAAAGCATAATAAACTAATAATAAAACTAAAAGCTAACTAATAACTAAACCTAATAACTAAAAACTAATAAACTGAATTACTAAACTAATAAACTAAAGCTAAAAAACTATTAACTAATTACTAAACCTAAACCTAAAACTAATAATAACAAACTAACAAACTAAAAACTAATAAATAAACTAACTAATAAAAATAAAAAACTAATAAATAATAAAACTAACTAATAATAAAACTAAACCTAATAAACTAATAAACTAATAATAATAATAACTAATAATTAATAACTCATAAAAACTAATAATAAGAATGAATTAATAACTAATAACTAATAACTAATAATAATAATAACTAAACTAATAACTAATAATATCTAACTAATAACTAAAACTAATAACTAATAATAAACTAATAATAAAACTAATAATAATAACTGATAAAACTAACTAAACTAATAATTAAACTAAACTAAAAAAGCCTAATAACTAAAAACTTAAACCTAATAATAACTAATAACTAAACTAATAACTAAACTAAATAATTAAACCCTTAAATTAAATTAATAACTAAACTTATAATAACTAAACTAATAATAACTAAAAACTAATAATGAACTAAACTATATACAAATAACTAATAACAAATCACTAAGAAACTAATAAAAACAAACTAACAAATAATAAGTAATAACTAAAACTAATAACCAAACTAACTAATAAATTAACTAAACTAAATAATAAATTAACTATAACTAATAAAATAAAACTAACTAAATAAACTAACTAAAATAAAAACTAACTAATAAACCAATAACTAAAACTAACTAAAAACTAAAAAACATAATAATAAAAGCTAAATAATGAAACTAAACTAAATTAATAAGCTAAATAACTAATAAATAAAACTAATAAACAAAAAACTAACTAGTAAATAACTAATAATAACTAAACTAAATAACTAACTAATAACAACTAATAACTAAACTAACTAACTATTAATAAAAAAACTATAAACTAATAATAAATAACTAACTAAACTAAAACTAACTAACTAATAATAACTAAACTAATAACTAGTAACTAACTAATAAACTAAAATTAAAAAACTAATAATAATAACTAAAAAGTAATAACTAATAAAACTAAATAGTATAACTAACTAATAATAAATAATAAAACTAAATAAACAAATAACTAATAATAATAATAAATAGTAAAACTAACTAATAACTAGTAAAAACTAAAAATTACCTAATAACTAAAATAAACTAAACCTAAATAATAACTAAATTAACAACTAAGTAATAACTAACTAATAAAAACTAATAATTAATAACTAACCTAATAAACCAATAATAAACTAATAACTAATTAATAATAGCTAACTAACTAATAACTAATCAACCTTATAATAATAAACTAATAAATAAATAATAAAACTAATAAGAAATAACTAATAAATAATAATTAATAACTCAAACTAATAATTAAATTAACTAATAAATTAACTAAACTAATAACTAAACTAAATAACTAACTAACTAATAACTAATAAAATAACTAACTAAACTAATAATAAAAACTAAACTAAATAACTAAACTAAAAAAAATAAATAACTAATAAAAAACTAATGACTAAAAAACTAAACCTAATAATAAAACTAACTAAATAATTAATAAACTAAATAACTAAACTAATAAAACTAACTAAATAACTAAACTAATAACTAATAATAAGAACTAATAAATAATTATAACTAAAAAACTAACTAAACTAATAAATAATAATAAACTAATAAATAATAATAACTAATTAATAACTAATAATAAACTAATAAACTAATAATAATAACTAGTAACTAACTAACTAATAAATAACTTATAACAAGTAAAAAAATAACAAATTAAAACTAATAGTAACTAAATAATAACTAACTAATAACCTAACTAATAACTAAACTAATAATTAAAAAAACTAATAACTAATAAATTAAAACTAATAATAACTAACTAATTAATAATAACTAATAACTAAACTAATAACTAAAATAAAAAATAACTAAACTAACTAACTAATAATTAAAAAACTAAATTAATAAAACTTAAAAAACTAATAACTAAAACTAACTAACTAAAACTAAAATAATAATCAAATAACTAAACTAATAAAAACTTACTTAATAAATAATAATAATAATAATAATGATAATAAATTAATAAAATTAATAACTAAACTAAATAAAATAAAATTAACTAATAAATAATAATAAAACTAAATAACTAAACTAATAAAATAGTACTAACTAACTATTAACAATATAATAAAACAAATAAAACTAATAACTAAAACCTAATACCTAAAACTAATAACTAAAAACTAATAAAGCAAACTAAGAAACTAAAACTAAAAACTAAATTAATAATTAATAAACTAAAATAATAAACTAAATAATAAAACTAATAAATAATAAAATAACTAATTAATAATAAAAACCTAAAATAATAACTTAATAACTAAACTAAAACTAATAACTAAGAAAATAGCCTAACTAATAATAATAACTAAGTAATAATAAAAACTAATAACTTAACTAATAATAACTAATAAACTAATAACTAAACTAAACAAACTAACTAAACTAATAAAACTAATAAAAACTAACTAACAAATAAACTAATAATAACTAAAAAACTAACTAATAAAACTAATAAATAATAAACTAATAAAACTAACAAATAACTAATAACAAACTAATAACTAACTAATAATTAAATAACTAACTAAACTAAACTAAATATTAAAAACTAACTAATAATTAATAATAAAACTAAATAACTAACTAAAATAACTAAACTAAATAACTAATAAAACTAACTAATAATAATAAACTAATAAAAACTAATAACTAATAATAAAACCAAAAACTAACTAATAATAATTACTAATAACTAACAATACTAACTTAAAACTAAAACTAAGAAAACTAATAAAGTAAGAATTAATAATAAAACTAACTAAACTAACTAAACTAATAATAAAATTAATAATAACCTAATAAAAATTAATAAAAACTAATAACTAAACTTATAACTAACTAAATAAATTAATAAATAAAACTAATAATAATAATAATAATAACTAAGACTAAACTAATTAAAAATTAATAAACTAAATAAATAATAAAAACTAAATAAGAACCAATAACTAATAACTAATTATAAATAACTAAACTAAATCTAAAAACTAAACTAACTAACTAATAACTAAGTAATATAAACTAATAAACTAATAAATAATAACTAATAACTAATAACTAATAACTAAACTAAACTAATAACTAATAAAATAATAACTAAACCTAATAAGCTGATAAAACTAACTAAAACTAATAAAACTAACTAATAAAATAATCTAATCAATTTACTAAAAAAACTAATTAACTAATTAATAACTAAAAACTAAAATTAAAACTAACTAATAAATAATTAACTAAACTAAAAACAAACTAAGTAAACAAAAAAACTAAAACTAATAACTAACTAATAACAAAATAAACTAACTAATAACTAATAATTAATAAACTAAAACTAAGTAATAACCAACTAAATAAAACTAATAAAACTAATAATAATAATAACTAATAACTAAACTAAACCTAATAACTAAATTAAATAACTAATTAAATAACTAATAAATAGCAATTAAACCTAATAACTATTAGCTAACAAAACTAACTAATAATAAACTAAACTAATAAACTAATAAAATAACTAACTAAAAAAACTAATAAACAAATAACTAAATAAAACTAATAAAACAAAACTAATAACTAAAACTAATAAAACTAATAAACTAATAAATAATTAAACTAATAACTAATAAACTAACTAAATTAATAGTAAACAAATAATAAACCTAAAAAAACTAAAGTAATAACCTAATAAACTAACTAACTAATAATAACTAAACTAATAAACTAATAACTAACTAAATAACTATATAAAAAAACTAATAATAATTATCACTAAATAATAATAATAACAAAACTAATAAGCTAATAATAACTAATAAAACTAATAACTAGCTAAATAACTAATAATATAACTTATAAAACCAAAACTAAACCTAAACTAATATATTAAAACCTAATAACTATAATAAAACTAATAATACTAAAACCTAAAAAACTAATAAACTAATAAACTAACAAATTATTAATAATAAGCTAATAAAACTAACTAACAAAACTAACTAACTAAAACTAATAATAAACTAATAAACTAAAAACTAATAAAAACTAACTAACTAATAATAACTAATAACTAATAATAATAAACTAGTAAATAAATAAACTAATAATAACTAACCTAATAACTAATAATAATAACTAAATAATAAAATAAAAACTAAAATAGTAAACTAATAAACTAATAATAAACTATTAAATAAACTAACTAATAAAACTAACTAAACTAAAAACTAAACCTAATAACTAATAAATTAAAACTAACTAAGAATAATTAAACTAATAACCTAATAACTAAATAAACTAATAACTAATAACTAAAGTAAAGAACTAATAATAATAACTAACTAACTAATAACTTATAATTAATTAATAAAATAACTAAGCTAATAATAAATAATAATAATAAATTAAAAACTAATAAACTAATCACTAATAATAAAATTTAATAAGACCAATAACTAAAAAAACTAATAAACTAATAAACTTAAACCTAAAACTAATAAAATAATAATAATAATAATAAAATTAATAATAATAGTTACCTGAACTAAAAACTAATAATTAATAATAAAATAAACAACTAATAACTAAATTGACGAATAAGAAAAACTAATAAACTAAAACTAATAACTAACTAATAATAAATTAACTAAATAAAAAACTAGTATAAAATAAAAAGTAATAATAAAAATTACCTAATAATAACTAATAATAACTAACTAACTAACCAATAACTAATAATAATAACTAACTAATAAACTAAACTAATAACTAACTAATAAAACTAATTACTACTAATAACTAATAATAAAATAATAAACTAATAATTAACTAATAATAAAAATTAATAAATAAATTTAAAACTAACTAAAACTAAAACCAAAAACTAAAAACTAAACTAATAAATAATAATAATAAAAATAAATTTACTAAAAATTATAAACTAATAAACTAAACTAAAATCTAATAAAACCTAATAACTAAACTAATAAACTAATAAATAAATAATTAATAATAAAACTAACTAATAACTAACTAATAATAATAAAACTAATATCTAATAACTAATAATAAAAAAAGCTAATAAACTAATAATTAATAACTAAAATAATAAATAAAACTAATAATAATGAATAACTAATAACTAATAAAACTAATAATAATGACTAAATAATAAACTAAATAACTAACTAAAAACTAATAAAACTAAACTAATAATTAAACTAACTAAATGAATAACTAATAAACCTAAAATAATAATAATAATAATAATAATAAACTAGTAACAATAATAACTAACAAATAAACTAAAAAACTAAGTAAAAAATAAAAACTAATAACTAAAAAACTAAATAACTATTAACTAACAAATTAATAACTAAATTAATAATAATAATCAAAAAATAAACTAATAACTAAACTAATAATAACTAAAAACTGAAAAACTAAACTAATAAAACTATTAACTAATAAATAAACTAAAACTAGTTAAACTAACAATAATAAAACTAACTTATAATGACTAATAAAACTATTAAAAAAACTAATAATAACTAAAAAATAATTAAACTAAATAACTAAGCAACTAAAATAAAAAATAAACTAACTAATAACTAAACTAATAATAATAACTAAAATAACTAATAATAATTAATAATAACTAACCAATAACCAAACTAATAAAACTAATAACTAAAACTAATATTAACTAACTAAATAGTAAAATAATAACTAAACTAATAACAAAATAAACTAATTAACTAATTAACTAACTAATAAAACTAATAAAAACTAAAAATTAATAATAATAATAATAATAATAATGATAATAATAATAATAATAATAATAATAATAATAATAATAATAATAATAATAATAATAAATAAGTAAACTAAGAAAACCTAATAACTAATAATAATAACTAACTAACTAATAACTAATAAAGTAATAGACTAATAAAACTAAATTAATAAAACTAATAATAAACTAAACTAATAATAACTAATTAATAATAATAATGAATAAAAATAACTAATAATAATAAATTAATAACTAAAAAAACTAACTAAACTAACAAACTAATAACCAAATAACTAAACTAAAACAAACTAATAATTAAACATTAACCTAAACCAAATAATAATAAACTAAATAAATAACTAATAAATAAACTAACTAACTAACTAATAATAATAACTAATAACTAATAATAAACTAAATAACTAATAATAATTAAACTAATAATAATAATAAACTAATAAACTATAAAACTAAAATAATTAATAAAACTAAACCTAATAATAATAATAAAACTAATAACTAACTAATAACTAACCTAATAAACTAAACTAATAATAATAATAATAATAATAATAAAACTAATAACTAAAACTAACTAATAAAATAAATAATTAACTAATAATAAACTAAAAACTAATAACTAAACTAATAACTAAAAAACTAAACTAACTAATAGCTAACTAATAATGAAATAATAACTAGTAAAACTAAACTAATAACTAATAATAACTAATAACTAAATAATAAAAAATAAAAACTAAAACTAATAATAACTAATAAAAACTAATAACAAACTAAAAAACTAATAAATAATAATAAAACTATTAGCTAAAAAAACTAATAACTAACTAATAACTTAAACTAATAATAACTAACTAAAAACCTAATAAATAATAATAATAACAAAGATAATAATAACTAAACTAATAATAACTAAATAACTAAACTAATAACTAATAACTAACTAACTCATAATAAAAACTAACTAAAAACAAAATAATAATAACTAAATAAAAAAATAAACTAACAATAAAGAACTAATAAATTATTAAAATTAAATAATAATAAAACTAATAATAACTAATAACTAATAATAATATAAACCTCATAATAATAACTAGAAACTAATAATAATAAACTAATAAACTAATAACTAATAATTAATACTATACTATTGCTATATACATAGTATAGCATAATATATAGTATAGTAATGTATAGTACATAATAGATCATATACATATAATATATTAATACTATATATAGTATACTACACTACAATATACAACTCTGTATAGTATAATAGTATAATATAACACTAGTGTACTATTACTATATACTAAATACAATATATACTATACTATACTATATACTATATACTATACTACAATATACTATATATTACACCATACCACACAAACACTTAGTATGAACCGTGTAGTAATACACAATAGTATAATATAGTGAAGTATGTATTAGGCAAGTATATGGTATATACTATTCTGCACAACATATAAGATATACAATAAATGCAAGATAGTAAAGCTCATCATAACATTTACACCACACTAATATTACATACATGTATGTAAATGTATGCACATAAATACAATATTAAAATTACACCACATTACACAGGTAAAGATACCATATATACATAGTAAAGACACTATATGCATGTAGTAAAGACAATGCACAATATATTATATGTAACATAATACAACATAATATAACATACTACACAAGCATCAGATAGTTAATCCAGACTATACCAAGAAAACCATAATGTAGCACACCATATAATGTGTAATATATACAAAAGCATATAGTATTACTATACAATGTGCTTATATAATTATATACATAATAGTAAAGATAGATAAATACAGCCAGTAGTATATATACATACACCATATTTATACAATAACTAATATATAAATGTATACCAATATATACCACACCACACCACTATATAAAGTTATTATAGAGTTATTGTCAATATATACAATACACTAATTAACAATTACATTACTCACCATAATTATACTCAATTATGTCTACCATAAGATAAAGATATTTATAAATACAATATAACTACACTATTTTATTCATAAAGGTATAATGCTTATACACCATTATATTATACATTATATTACAAATCGACATATCATTACACATTGTAGTAAGATGTAGTGTAGCACAATATATATATTTAGTAAAATATAATACAATATAGTGTAGATAGTGTATAGCAAGACATTTATATAACATAGACACCTATACATAATAAAATGTATATATGTAAGTGTAATATAAGATGTAGATATAACGTATATATAGCATTATACTAAATACACCACACCATAATATATACTGAGTATCAATAACCAACCACCATATAAGTAGCATAAGTACAGCACACACATAGTATATAGTGCAACATACGGCACAAAATATAAGAGCGTAAGATGCAGTACACATATACATATCAACGTAGCAACACAAATACAAACACAACGTAGTAGTATAGGCAAGACAATCCATATATACAAGAAAGCCCTTATATTACACCATACCCACGCACAAAGCAACGTAATATACAAAGGTACATATCACACACACCAAGAATAGCATAAGATATCATACGCGTATTACCCTTTCCTCAACATAGTACGCATACAACATTACGCACATATAAAAGCAACATGCATTATACACCAATACATAACAAAGCAGTGTTAGCATAAAGATAAGCGCAGATAGCATAGCAACAGCATATTAACACGATACAGCATTAATAATAACAAAGAAAGATAATACATAAATAAGCATTACATATACAAAACAATCAGAGTACGCAAAAGTGCAGCATAGCATAAAGATAAAATATTAAAGTATATATGGCTATAATATATATATATATAGATACACATATTATTATTATATTATATTATTATTATTACATATTATTATTATTAATGTTATTATTATATGTTATATTATTATTATATATATTATTAATACATATATTATTACACATATAAAAGAATACATTAACCACAACCAAAATGCACAAACAATACACAATATATGTAGTAGTAATAATAACACACCATATACATGCATAAATTAGCAAATATAAAGCATAAGCATAAAGATAAAAGCAAGAAGTAGCAAAAGTATATATATGCATAGTACAAAGTATAACACCATTACCATACCATATATACACTAGCATCAGATATAGTGTATATATACAATTGATAATATAATATAGTATATTATAGTGTATTGGACTATATTAACATACACACATATATAGTGTACTACCACCAACTATACCATACTATAATATATAATACAAAGCAGTAAGAAGATAACATATATAACACACCACAACAAAGATAAACACACCATACCAATGTTACCTATACCATACCAGTATATACTAGTAATAGTAACACTACAACAGTATTATGCAGATATGTAGTATAATTAGGGGTGTAAACGAGTTCTGGTTTAAACGCAAACCTTAGTATCTCGCCCGTTTGAAATTTGTTTTGTTTGGTTCCGCTTATATATCGAAGCTTGAAATGTATAGGTTTGTGCGCTTAGTTAACGAGCCCAGCCTCTCACAACAAATGAACCAGCTCTTTTGACAAAACCCTATATGAGGATATCTGAAGCTTTTTGCATAACAAAAATTTTAACCATAATGTCATGAATATGTAAATGTAATGATATATAATGATAGAAATAAATAATAGTAATAAATAAAAATAATAGTAATAAAATAATAATAATGATAATAATAATAGTAATAAATAAAAATAATAGTAATAAAATAATAATAATAATAATAATAATAAATAAAAATAATAGTAATAAAATAATAATAATAATAATAATAATAATATAATATAATTTTTTTTATTTCGAGCTAAATTGAACCGAACACTATCGAACAAATGATTATTCATGTTTGGCTTATTTAAATATATAGCTTGAAATGTTTAATTTTGGGCTTCTATTAAGAACGAACGAGCCAACAGCTACACGAGTCAAATACCAAAGTCGCTCGAACAAAGAGCTTTTTGACGAAATCCTTAATGTATGTATACAAACATATCTCATACATTGTGCATATAGATAAGATTATATATAGCATAGCATACCATAAGATATGTATACTACCATAGTATAATGTATGTACCATATAGAGCAGTATACCATAATGTATAGTGGCATATTGCCATAATGTATAAAGTATACACACCTTTATACCACACATTATACAATATGTATTACCATTACTACACTAATTATTATACAATCATTATAACTACATTATATAATAATATTAATCTACCATATCTGCAATACGACATATATAAAATTATATCATAAAACATATAAGATATATTATAGTAAGTAGATATAAGTAATGCATATAGTAATAAGTAGTATATTGTAAAGTACACCAATATACACACTTTACTTATTACTCATTACACTACTATAATTACTCATATTATACATTACACATATACACCATACCATCTGTAATATTATAAGTACAACATGTATGTATCATAGTACCACACTAAACACCAAGTGTTAAAGATAGATAGCATAAATAGCATACAAAAAGTACAACAATGCATATTAGTAAAGGTAACATAACATAAAGATAGTGTATAAAGATAGTGTATATATACACACCAATATACATATATATGCAAAGTACAGTGTATATAATCTCATAATTCATGTACAATACATAATACATTAATATATATAGTAAAAAACAATATAACATATACACAATAGTAGAATAGCAACCATGTTGCATATAAAGAGCATCATATCCAGAGCAAAGATATAGTGATAAGGTAGTGGGTAATCACAAAAGATGTAGCAAGTACAATACACTATAACATTCAGTGTCCGTACCCATACGTGCAAAGATATAGGTATACAAGAGCAATATAGTAATGGTACTGCGCAGTATACAGCAGACACCATACACACAATTGCATACCATAACATATTTATGAATGTAGATATACACATACACCACCATATAGCACCATACAATCACCAGTACAAAGATAATGCGCAGTAGTATATAAAGATGCATAGATAAAGTAGTGCGGTATATGTAATAAGATAGTATAAGATAAGATATATAGCGCAGTGTACATACAATTATAGTAATTTATATTACATAATACATTATCCCACATAATTATACACAATATATAAACCATACCATATTATGCGTAGAATATTATAACATTGCATATATATTACCATAAGCACTACAATATAATCAGACATCAAACGCAGATATGTTTACATTTATATAACATACATATTACTACACCATATATATCATACCAACATTATATATATAATTAATAACATTACCGTACCACCATTACCATGATGTATATGCGTAATACATACATATATAGCAGTATGGCAAAGTGTAGCACACATATATAGCATTAACATACAATAACCATAATATACCATACACTACCATAGTACGCAGTATATACACAACCATTACGCATAAGTTGGCGCAGTGTATAAGTGCAAGCGCATACCACCACATACACATAATAGTAACATAATATATAGCAAAGCTAACATACCATAATATTAAATATCAATCATATACATATAATTACACCATAACTCCTGCACACCACAAAGTTATAGCAACAAGTCACCCACAACATGCAACACCACAACAGAAGTGCGCAAGGTGCGCAGGTATAGTATGCAGTGAGACAGCATATAAAGTGCGCGGCGTATATAAGCATAACATTAACATAACATACACAATAGATAAAGCACATACAGAGGCATGTAAACCACATAAAGTAATATATAACATATATATAAAGATAGTAGCAGTGCATATACTACTAATAGTGCATATAAGTATAGTATTTATATATTATACCTCACCATCTCACATAATACATTACACTGCCCTGCATATACCATACATTATTATTAACTACCATACACATATACACCATGTTAAAACATAATATCATATAATAATGCAACATAATATTATATATTATACTATCATATACTTCATATATATTAATATATAATATACATACTAATCATAACATAGAGATAATTACAGATATAATATAAAGATATAAAGCATAGTATAAGTAAAATATGCATAATATATATATACAATCATAATAACCACCTATAATGCAAATAAAATTATATTATACCACATATATGTATAATATAGTATAGCATAGTATATAGAAGTGTAATATACTATATATTATACCATATAGAATAAAGTATAATATTTATATTACCACCATAATAATAGTAATATTCTTTAAAGGCAAAGTAGTATATGGTATAATATAATATAGTATATATTTATATACAAATATTGAGCAAGATGCAGTATAGCATTCATGTAGCTGTATAATATACCAACATACAACACTCATATTACATACCACATAATATATAATACTAATAATATACCATAACCATGTACACCTCACACACCATAATTACACACATTACAGTGTATATATTACCAATCACACCATTAATCATACCATATATACATACATACCAAGTAGCAGTATAGTATAAGCGGTAATACATCCGCACTATACCATCATACATACATAAGGTATAGTATGTATATAATTATGTGCAAAAGGTATAAAGCATAATATAAAGTGTATATGTAATGTGCTTATTACATATATTAAATTACATATGTATAGAATATGATAACATGCACATGTATTAACTATGTAATAATAATATAACATACCAGTTGCATTGTATTGTATACACTCACACTCAAGTGTCGGGTAAGATAGCATAAAGGTTAAGATACATGAAGATTTATATAAATATCAATTACATACCATATATATATACCACATTATTATACCACTATACCAACCCCAAACTTCATACATAATTAGATAATGTGTACATTGTACATTGCACCACATAGAACATATATATAATTAATTCACAAATATTATTATATTACTAATACAATAATCAATACTAAACACATTACACTACAATAATATATGGTAAGTATTATCATTAATGCAGTATATATACAAATCAATAACTTATAGCAAGATAAGTGCAGTGACAATACTATATACCATATAGTGTTGTATCATATAGTACACATAACATTTCATACATACATTACACCACATAGTAATTAATTACATACCAATATAATTATATAATATACAGTATAGTGCAGTATATGTATAGTAAGTCATTATTAGCATGGAAGTGCACAATATAAGTAAAGCTACAATAACCGCTACATAATAATATGTGGTAAAGCAATAAGCACAAATACTATAATTATATTATATGTATAATTGACACATAATATACACATACCACACCACATACATAGGCCATAATATATAAATATATAATATACCACACCATAATACACCACCATTACCACACATAAGACACAACGTATAGTATAAAGTGTATATTAGCACACACCATGTCACATAAATATAAGTAGTGGCAACATAAAAATACATATACAAGATAACATAACATGCGCATGGTGTATATGTAAGTGCAACACTATATAATGCATAATATATATATACATATAATATAAACAATAATAATATTATATACATATATATTATAAAAGTAAATAGATTACAGCATAACATATATTATACAAGATATATGTTATTACCCATAATACAATACTTCAATAACTTATACGTATAATAGCATATAAACGACCACAGATAAATGTAGTGTAGTATGTATAGATATACCACACTCCATATTTATACCTACACTACACCGCAACACATATAGTATACCATATACACTAAACTATACATTACATATACACCACACTATAGTAGTGTATAGTATATATATTATACACTACTTATAGTATAGTATAGTCTGTAGTGTATACTATTACTATACTATACAATACTAAACACTATAGTATATTATACAATATAATATACATATTATACTATACAATATTATATATTATACTATACTATACATTACTTATACTATATACTACACTTTACTATATAGTAATGTATATTGTAGTATACAAAGCTGTAAGAAATAGTACAAGTAATGCATAAAGGTAGTATATAATATTACCATATATTATAAACCACTTATACCACATACCATATATACAATAACATTGTATACCATACCATAGCAGAATAATACATAACATATTAATACACAATAATAATACATACCAACTATATAATGAAAGTGTATTGTATTTTATACACTATACTTCATACTAAGTGTTGTGTAAGATAGTATAAAGATAGCAATGTAGAAGATATATATATGCTCATGTAATTATATTACACCATACCATATATACCAATTACACTTTATTATGTAAGATATTGTATCAATAACATTATATAACATACCATACCATACCCATACATGGCGTCATGTACAAGACAAATATAGATAACATTAATCAAGATTCTACATTATATATTATTCTTCAAATACCACATACAATATACGTCCATATCATACGCAACAAAAGTAAAGTAGGATAAAAGATAGCAGTAAAGGTAATGTGTGTGCAAGTATATGCGCACATAACAGCATACAGCACAAAAGATAAAGTGTAAGAATATAAAAGTAGAACAGTATATATACAATAACAAGACAACATACAAGAAAGACAACGCACAATAAAACGTATGCAACATACATTAAAAGCATATCAGGTATATACAGCAGGTAAAGTACCATAGCAATAAATAAGCCATTACATATCACAACAACTGATATATACACACCATTAATCAGCATAGTACAAGAATTACATTAATTAAATGTATGTATATACATACATTAATAATACCCAGATGATATACATAAACCATACCATAACACGCCAAGATAATCACCATTATGCGTAAAGAATAAGATATAGCATAACATACACCAATAGTGCATTCATACAATCATGATAAGATAATAGGTAAAATATTTATAGCATAAAGATAGCATAATACCACACATACCAATATAATGACATGCGCACATACCACACCACAAGCAGTATATACAGATACCAGCAAAGTAGCAAGATATACACCACATACCACAACACATATGACCAACACCACCATACCATACCATACCAACATACCACCACAACCATATACTGGTACCAAGACATAACAACTTCATAACATATATAATATACAAGATAGCATAAAGTATAGTAATACACCATACACATACTATAATGGAGTGCATAAAGAAGTAGGAGTAACAATATCTACCACAAATACCATAGCAAAAGCGCGTAGACATACAGCAAAAGGTATGCGTATCTAGCATACGTGCAGTACATGCGATGTACCATATAGCAATAGCAAATAGACATGTGACATATATAGCATTGGTAGTAGTGCTAATATAACATAGATAGATACCATAAATGCATAAAGTAATACATTTTAGCATATATCACACCATCTATAGCATACCATAAACATACATATGTGTAATCACAAACACCAAGTAATATATATATAAAGAAAGATAACATAGCATAAAGATATAGCATAATTATTACAATACACATACCATACACCATATATACAATATATAACATAGAGCATATAATTATAGTGTTAGTAATACTATATATATGCTACTATATGTATGCTGCATAATTATATATAATTATATATTACATACCACATACCAAGAATTGCAAGATATTATATTGTCAGATATTGCACCATATATATATTACACACAATTCACACCCATATAAGGTACCATTACTAGTAATTATACACCATAACATCATATCGTCACAAACATATTATACCATATAATTATATTTATATTTTGTTATATTGCTAAACATGTGTATAATATATATATACAATAACACACATTAACTACTATATACCACACTATACACAATCAAGTAATAGATATGCGGTGGTCATGTACGGTATATTATGTGTAATGCATATACACTATATACAACTAGTTATATATACTAATAATAGTATAGTATATTATAATGTATTGTACATTACATACCACATATAACATATTTGTTGCCACATACTACATCACTAGGTACAAATATATTATATTATACCATAATATATTATATATTATATACCATACACCATATTATATTGTTACAATATATATAGGTATATACCAATATATTAATACTAATTATAAACCTACAATATATACACTACCAGAAATGTGGAGATGTATAGTGTATCGATATCAGGTGTAATGCATATACCATGGGCATATGTCAAGTATATTGTGTATAGAGAAAGTGTGTAGTGTATATACTAAATCTACATCATATACTATAATAGATAAAGATATATAATATTGTATATATTATAATATATTTATATATTACTTTATTATACCATATACAATAACATAAGGTGTATATAATATGTAGTATATAGTGTTCGAAATAGTCGAAATCGGAGATACAAGTCCCGCTAGATGCACCTTTGGCACATCCACGCATCGTGCACCCCACGGAGATCTTTTCGGATTGGGGTCATAATGGTGAATCGAATGATCATGTGCGAAGTTAAGGCAATTTTTATGTAGCCTCCACACGAGACACGTGGATTAGTCACGTCGGCCCAATGGCTCATGTTCTTCAGACCGAGGCATCCCATATATGACATTTTCGAAGTCGATCACCGAGCTCTCCGGCATCAATGATAAAATAAAATTAAACTAAAAAGAATAAAATGGGTGTCATCAATAAATGGTTCAACACGATGACTTTCCAAAAGGTCACCCATCATAGTGCTGCTCTCTCTCAAGCATGCTTAATTTAAGTGTTCATAGATCTAGCATGGTGTGTCTCTTTTTCCACCGAGATTTTCCAATGTGGAACTCATCCGCACACGCAAGGCTTCAACTAGGAAATTAGAGTAATGGGTCTCGCCAGAAGACATTTCATGGTCGTGCGCTTCCGCAGAGATCTTTCCTGATTGGGATCATAATCGACGATCGCGGCATGAAGTTATATGGTATTTTCAACGGAACGAGACACGCTTAATCACCTAGTGGGCCCCACGACTAGTGTTTTTCAGTCCGAGGCATCCCATCGATGACATTTTTTAAGTCAATATCTGAGTTCTCTAGCATCAATGGTAAAATAAGATAAAAATATAAGAAAATAAATTTGGTGGCATCAATAGATGGTTCAACACAACGACTTCCCACGAGGTCACCCATCATATCGCTTCTGCCACATACTAAGAGTTTAATGGCTGCCCACCGATATTTGCTCCAACCCATCTGCGGTATGATTCGTATTACTGAACGGAGATATGGGTCCCGCTAGATGCGCCCACTAAGTGTCATGCGCCCTGCGGAGATTTTCTTGAATTTAGGTCATAATGGAAAATCGGACGACCGTGTGTGATGTTATGGTGATTTTTATGCGACCTCTACACGATACGCGTGGATCAGCCGCGTGGTCCCCATGACTCATGTTTTTCAGTTCGAGGCTTCCCATAGACGACATTTGCAGATCAACCCCATGGGACCCACGACTCATATTTTTTAGTCCGAGACATCCCATATACGACATTTTCAGAGTTGATCACCGAGTTCTACAGTGTCAATGATAAAATAAAATAAAAATAAAAGGAAATAAAATTGGCGGCATCGATATATGGTTCAACATGACGACTTCACAGGAGGTCACCCATCATAGTACTACTCTCTCCCAAGCACGATTAACTAAAGAGTTCTCATGGGATCTGGTGTGCTGGGGTGGTAACGTCCTCTGAAGATTTGCCAAAAATTGTGCTCATCTGTAACCCGTCTGTGCTGCGATAAGGCTTCAAACTAGCCAAAACCGGAGATACGAGTCCCACCAAATGTATCTGCATCTTATTTGCGCATCGTGCGCCACTCAGTGATCTTTCCAAATTTGGGTCATAATGGCGAATCGAACTATCATGCGCAAAGTTATGGCAATTTTTGTGCGGGCTCCACACGAGACATGTGGATCAATCGCGTGAGCCCAACGACTAATGTTTATTAGTTTGAGGTATCCCATCTACTACATTTTTGGAGTCGATTGTCGAATTCTCTGGCATCAATGGTAAAATAAAATAAAAATAAAAGAAAATAAAATGGACGATATCAACAGATGATTCAACACGACGACTTCCCAAGAGGTCACCCATCATACATCGCTTCAGCCTATGCTTAATCAAGAGTTCTCATAATCCGTGATGGTGTACGTCATTGAGATCAATTGGTCCCACGGCTGTTTTTAGTCCGAGGCATCCCATTGATGAAGTTTTAGGAGTCGATCGCCGAATTCTCTGGCGTCAATGTTAAAATAAAATAAAAATAAAAGGAACTAAAATGCACAACATCAATAGATGAATTAACACGATGACTTCCCAGGAGGCCACCCATCATAGTAGTACTATTGCCCAAGCTCGCTTAACTAAAGAGTTCTCATAGGATCTGGTGTACTAGTGCGGTCGCGCCCGCTAGAGATTTGCCACAAATTGAGCTCAACCAGAACCCATCAGTGTAGCGGTAAGGCGTCGAACTATCAAAATCGGAGATACGAGTCTCGCAAGATGCGCTTGCGACAGATCTGCACATCGTGTGCTCCACGAAGATCTTTCCAGATTGGGGTCATAATGGCGAATTGGATGATCGTGCATGAAGTATGGTGATTTCCATGAGGCCTCCGCACGAGAAGTGTGGACTAGTCACATGGGCCCCACAGCTTATGTTTTTCAGTACGAGGCATGTCGTTGATGACATTTTCAGAGTCGATCTCTGAGTTTTAAGGAGTCAATGGTAAAATAAAACAAAAATAAATTGGGCGGTATCAATAGATGGTTCAACACGATGACCTTCCAAAAGGTAACCAATCATAGTACTACTCTCGCACAAGCACACTTAACTGAAGAGTTCTCATGGGATCTGGTGTGCTGGTGTGGTCGCGCCGGTTGGAGATTTGTAGCAAATTATGCTCATCCGGAACCCGTATGTGCTACGGTAAAGCTTCGAAATAGCCAAAATAGGAGATACGGGTCCTGCCAGATGCGCCTGTGGCACATCTGCACATCATGCGCCCTGTGGAGATCTTTATGGATTGGGAATGGAGAATCGGACGATCATGTGGGAAGTTATGGTGATTTTCGTGGGAATGGAGAATCGGACGATCATTCCATCGGCGACATTTCGGAGTTGATGTCCAAGTTCTGCGGCGTCAGTGATAAAACAAAACAAAAATGAAAGAAAATAAATTGGGCGGCATCAACAAATGGTTTAACACGATGACTTCCCAAGAGGTGACCCATCATAGTACTGTTCTCGCCCAAGCACGCTAACTGAAGAGTTCTTATGGGATTTGGTGTGCTGGTGCGGTTGCACCTGCTGAAGATTTGCCTCAAATTATGCTCATGCGGAACCCGTCCGTGCAGCGATAAGGCATCAAAATAGCTGAAATCGAAGATACGAGTCCCGCAAGATGCGCTTACAGTAAATGTGCACGTCGTGCGCCCGCAGAAATCTTTTTGGTTTCAGGTCATAACGGCAAATCAAATGATCGTGTGTGAAGTTATGTTGATTTTCATGCGACCTCTGCACGAGATGCACGGATCAGCCGCATGGGCCCCACGACTTGTGTTTTTTAGTCCGAGGCATCCCATCGATGACATTTTCGGAGTTGATCGCCATGTTCTCCGGCATCAATGGTAAAATAAAAATAAAAATAAAATAAAATAAATTTGGCGACATCAATAGATGGTTCAATACGATGACTTCCTAGGTGGTCACCCATCAAAGTACTGCTCTCACCCAAGCACGCTTAACTGAAGAGTTCTTGTGGGATATGGTGTGCTGGTGCGGTCTCGCCCACTAGAGATTTGCCATAAATGATGCTAATGTGAAACCCGTCCGTGCAGTGGTAAGGCGTCGAACTAGCCGAAATCAGAGATATGGGTCCCGCCAAATGCTCTTGCGGCACATCTGCACATCGTGTGCCCTATGGAGATCTTTTCGGATAGTGGTCATAATGGCGAATCGGATGATCGTGCCCGCATTTATAGCGATTTTCATGTCGCCTCCACATGAGACTTGCAAATCAGCTGCGTGGGTTCCACAACTATAATTTTTTAGTCCGAGGCATCCCATCAATAGCATTTTTGGAGTCGATCGCTGAGTTCTCCGATGTCAATGATAAAATAAAATAAAAATAAAAAGAAATAAAATGAGCGGTATCAACATATGGTTTAATACGACGACTTCTAGGAGGTCACCCATCATAGTACTGCTCTCGCCTGAGCACTCTTAACTAAAGAGTTCTCATGTGATCTAGTGGCTATTGCGGTCGCTCCCGCTAGAGATTTCCCACAAATTGTGCCCTTACTGAACTCATACGTGCTGCGATAAGGTTTTGACATAGCCAAAATCGAGTTACGGGTTCCGCCAGATGCGCCTATAGCTTATCTGCGCGTCATGCGCCCTGCAAAGATCTTTCTGAATTGGGGTCATAATGGCGAATCAGATGATCATGCATGAATTTATGATGATTTCCGTGGGGCATTCATACGAGACACGCGGATCAGCCGCGTGGACACTACAGCTCATGTTTTTCAGTTTGACGCATCCCATCTATGACGTTTTTGAAGCCGATCACCGAGTTCTCCGACGTCAATGGTAAAATAAAATAAAATTAAAATGAAGTAAAATGGGAGGCATCAATAGATGGTTTAACGTGACGACTTCTCAGTAGGTCACCCATCATTGTATTGCTCTCACCCAAGCACATTTAACTGAAGAGTTCTCATGTGATCTGGTGTGCTGGAGCAGTCGCGCCCACTAGAGATTTGCCATAAATTATTCTTGTAACCAAGACGCGTTACGGTAAGTGCTTCAAAATAGCCAAAATCAAGATATCGTCCCACGATGCGCTTTGACACATCCGGCTGCACCCTCGCAGAGATCTTTCCAATTTGGGTCATAATGGCAATCAACAATCGCAAGTTATGAAGATTTACGCGCCTCCACACGATGCGGATCGTGTGGGCCCCACGGCTCGTGTTTTTTAGTTCGATGCATCCCATCGACGATGTTTTCAGAGTTGATAGTTGAGTTCTCCAACATCAACGATAAAATAAAATAGAAATTAAAACGTAATAAAATGATTGATGGTTCAACACGACGACTTTCGTGAGATCACCATCATAAGATCGCTTCCTCGCCAAGCATGCTTAATTGAAGAGTTCTCATGGGATCTGGCGTGCTGGTGCGGTCGCGCCCATTGGAGATTTGCTACAAATTATGCTCATGAAGAATCCATCCGGTGCGAAGGCTTTGAACGAATGAACGAAAGTCCCCGACAGATGATGCAACATCTCCAGATCATGTGCAGATCTTTCCTGATTGGGGTCATAATGGCAAATCGGACAATCATGCATGAATTTGTGGCGATTTCCGTGCAATCTCCACACGAGATGCACGGATCAACCGCTTGGGCCACACGGCTCGTGTTTTTCAATCTGAGGCATCCCATCTATGATGTTTTCGGAGTCAAACACCGAGTTATCCCACATCAACAGTAAAATAAAATAAAAATAAAAGGAAATAAAATGGGCGGCATCGATAGATGGTTCAACACGATGACTTCCCAAGAGCTCACCCATGATAGATATGTTTCGCCAAGCTTTTAACTCATGAGTTCTCATGAATTCGGTGGTGCAGCGTCGGAGATTTGTCACAAATTATGTCATCAAGAACCCTTCGCAGAAGGCTTTGAAATCGAAGATACGAAGTCCGCGCGCTCAGATATTCGGGCATCGCCGAGATCTTTATGGACTGAGATTATAATGGAAAATAGGACGATCATGGGCAAAGTTAAGGCAATTTTCGTGCGGCCTCCGCACGAGATGCATGGACCAACCGCGTGGGCCCTACACCTCATATTTATTAGTACGAGGCATGCCATCGACGATGTTTTTGGAGTCGATCTCTGAGTTTTGCGGCATCAACAGTAAAATAAAATAAAAATAAAAGAAAATAAATTGGGCGACATCAACAGATGGTTCAACACGACGAATTCCCAGGAGGTCAACCATCATAGTACTACTCTCGCTCAAGCACGCTTAACTGAAGAGTTCTCATAAGATCTGGTGTGCTAGTTCGATCGCGCCTGCTAGAGATTTGCTACAAATTATGCTCATGTGGAACCCGTCCGTGTAGCGATAAGGCCTCAAAATAGCTGAAATCGAAGATACGGATCCTGCAAGAAGCGCTTGTGGTACACCTGTGCATTGTGCATCCCACAGAGATCTTTCTGGATTCGAGTCAAAATGGCGAATCGGACGATCGCGAAAGTTATATGCATTTCTCCACAGACGGGAATCACTCGGCCTCACAGCCGGTTTTTCCACCCGAGGCATCCCATTGACGACATTTTCAGAGTCGATCACCATGTTCTCCGACATCAACGGTAAAATAAAATAAATTGGGCGGCATCAACAGATGGTTCAACATGACGACTTCCCAGGAGGTCACCCATCATAGTACTACTCTCGCCCAAGCACGCTTAACTGAAGAGTTCTCATGGAATCTGGTGTGCCAGTGCGGTCATGCCTGGTGGAGATTTGTCACAAATTATGATCATGTGTAACCCATCCGTATAATGGTAAGGCATCGATCTGGCCGAAATTGAAGATACGCGATGCGCCAGACCATCCATCATCATGCGCCCACGGAGATCTTTTGATTGATAAATGGTGAATCTGACAATCGCGGCGTGAATTTATGGTGATTGCGCGCCCTCCACACAAGTGATCGGGCCGTGGGCTCCACGACTCATGTTTTGCAGTCTGAGGTATCCCATCGATGATATTTTCGGAGTCGATAGCCGAGTTCTCCATCATCAACGGTAAAATAAAATAAAAATAAAAGGAAATAAAATGGGCGGCATCAACAGATAGTTCAACACGACTTCCTAGAGGTCACCATAAGATCGCTTCTCAAGCACGCTTAATCAATAGTTCTCCGTGATATGGGGTGTTGCATTGCACAGAGATTTGCCGAAATTGTGCTCTTAAGGAACTCAGATAAAAAGAAGGTTTTGACATAAACTAAGAGTTACGGTCCCGCCAGATGCGCCAGTAGATCATCTCAAGGCCGCGGAGCTGGAGATCTTTTGAATTGGGGTAATAATCATCATGAATTTATAGGATTTTAAGCGGCCTCCACACGAGATGCGCAGATCAACCGTGAGGGCCACACGGCTAGTGTTTTCCATCTACGACGTTTTGAGAGCTGATCACCGAGTTCTCCGACGTCAATGGTAAAATAAAATAAAAATAAAATGAAATAAAATGGTCGACATCGATAGATGGTTCAACATGATGACTTCCTAGGAGTTCACCCATCATAAGATCGCTCGCCAAGCACGCTTATCCCAAGAGTTCTCTGGATCTGCTAGTGTGGTTATTTTAGAGATTTGCAAATTGTGCTCATTAGGAACACGTATGTGTTGAGTTAATACTTCAAAATAGCCAAAATTGAGAGATTGCCTCGCCAGATGTGCTCGGCTCATCGCTGCCATGCCCCCACCGAGATCTTTCCATTGATATAATGGTGAATCGACGACGCGAATTTATGGCAATTTTCGGGCGGCCTTAATAGGAGATGCGCGGATCAGCTACGTGGGCCCCATGGCTCATTTCTTTCAATACGATGTATCCCATCGATGACATTTTTAGAGTCGATAGCCGAGTTCTGAGGCATCAATGGTAAAATAAAATAAAATTTAAAGGAAATAAAATGGGCGGCATCAACAGATGGTTCAACACAACGACTTCCCACGAGGTCACCCATCATAGTACTGCTCTCACCCATGCATGCTTAACTGAATAGTTCTCATATGATTTGGTGTTGCTGGCCGCACTTACTAGATAAGTAGGCGGTTCCTCGAGCCTCCGATTTGCGAAATTGTGCTCATCCGAACTCGGTCATGACAGTATAAAATAGCCAAAATCGAGATACAGATCCCACCGATGCACATGCTCCATGCGCCATGGAGATCTTTCCTGATTGGGGTCATAATGGTAAATCAACGATCATGTTATGAAGTTATGGCATGTGCAGCAGATGATGCGCGACGCCCGCACTCTATTTTTTTTTAATCTGGGGCATTCCATCGATGACATTTTTGGATTTGATGGCCGAGTTCTCTGGCGTCAACGATAAAATACAATACAAATAAAAGAAAATTAAATGGGTAGCATCAATATATGGTTCAACACGAAAACTTCCTGAGAGGTCACCCATCATAGTGCTGCTCTCGCCCATGCATGCTTAACTAAAAAGTTCTCATGGGATCTAGTGTGCTGGTGCGGTCGCGCCCACTAGAGATTTGTCATGCAGAACTCCCTGTGCCACGATAAGACTTCAAAATACTTGAAATCGGAGATATGGGACCTGCCAGATGCATTTGCGGCACATCTATGCGTCGTGCTCTCCCGAAGATCTTTCTGGATTGGGGTCATAATGATGAATTAGATGATCGTGCGTGAAAATATGGTGATCTCCGTGTGGCCTCCTAACAAGATGCGTAGATCAACCACGTGGGCCCCACGGCTTGTGTTTTTTTAGTTCGAGGCATCCCATCGATGACGTTTTTGAGGTCGATCTCTGAGTTCTACGATGTCAACGGTAAAATAA
Organism: Cymbidium sinense; assembly: GCA_021442155.1. NCBI lineage: Eukaryota > Viridiplantae > Streptophyta > Magnoliopsida > Asparagales > Orchidaceae > Cymbidium > Cymbidium sinense. The sequence goes on from CM038226.1 coordinate 57,839,611, forward strand.
AATAAAAATAAAAGGAAATAAAATGGGAGGCATCAATAGATGGTTCAACACGATAACTTCCCAAGAAGTCACCCATCATAGTACTGCTCTCGTCCAAGCACAAGCACCGTAATTCTCATGGATTTGTGCCGGGATGCTCGCACCGGAGCTTGTCGCAAATCAGGCTCATCCCAAATCCGTCCGCGTCACGAAGGCTTTGAAATTGCCAAATTGAGATGCGATGCGCTCACTCATGCCGCAGTAATGCACTCCACCTGCGATCTTCCATTGGTTCAACACGAAATTCCCGTGAGTTCACCCATTATAGTAGGTTTCGCCCAAGCATGCTTAATCAAGAGTTCTACTGAACCGTGTGGTCTCCCCGCCAGAGATTAAAGTGTAAATTGTGCTCATGTTGAACTCGTCACATGGTAAGGCATCAAATAGCCAAAATCGGAGATACGGTCCTACCGTGATGCCTTATTGCTCATCTCGCCATGGCGCTCGCTGAGATATTTCCGGATTTGGGTCATAATGACGAATCAGACGATCGTGCATGAAGTTATGGCAATTTCCATGTGGCCTCCACACGAGATGCGTGGATCAACTGCGTGGGCTCCACGACTAGTATTTTTCTATTCGAGGTATCCCATCTATGAAATTTTCAGAGTCGATCGCTGAGTTCTCCAGCATCAACGATGAAATAAAATAAAACTAAAAGAAAATAAAATAGGCAGCATCAACAGATGGTTCAATGCGACGACTTCTCAGGAAGTCACCCATCATAATACTGTTATCTCTTAAGCACGCTTAACTGAAGAGTTCTCATGGATTTGTGGCCGGTGCTATCGCCGAAGATTTGTCAGAATTATGCTCACTAACCCGTCCAACAGCTTAGTTTTGAAATAGTCGAACGAGATACGTCCGGCAGATGATGCGCCACGCCAGCGCCAAGATCATTCTGGATTGTGGTTATAATGGCAAATCGGACGATCGTGCATGAAGTAATGGCAATTTTTGTGCGGCCTCCAAACAAAATGCACGAATCAATCGCGTGGGCCACACGGCTCATGTTTTTTAATCTGAGGGATCCTATCGATGACATTTTCAGAGTGAATCTCTGAGTTCTGCAACGTCAATGGTAAAATAAAATAAAAATAAAAGAAAATAAAATGGCTAGCATCATTAGATGGTTCAACACGACCACGTCCTAGAAGGTCACCCATCATAGTACTGCACTCTCCCAAGCACATTTTACTAAAAAGTTCTCATGGGATTTGGTGTGCTGGTGCAGTCACATCCGTTGAAGATTTGCCGCAAATTGTGCTCATATGAAACCCGTCCATGACGCAGTAAGGCTTCAAAATAGCCAAAATCGAGATACAAGTCCCTCCAGATGCACCGGTGGCTCATTCAGGTGTCGTGGTCCCCAGATGTAGATTATGGTCATTGTGGTCATAATAGGATCGACATCGCACGAAGTTATGGTGATTTTCGCGCCTCCAAACGAGATGGATCACCGCCGGGCCCCAAGGCTAGATTTTTAGTCCTAGCATCCCATCGATGATGTTTTAGGGATCACCGAAGTTCCGGGTCAATGCTAAAATAAAATCAAAATAAAAGGAAATAAAAAGGGCCATCAACAGATGGTTCAACACGTCGACATCCCATAAGGTCACCTATCGTAGTACTGCTCTCACCCAAGCATGCTTAATAGATAAGTTCTCGTGGGATCTGGTGTGCTGGTGCGGACGAGCCCGCTAGAGATTTATCACAAATTGTGCTGATGTGGAACTCGTCCATGCCACGGTATGGATTCAAAATAGCCAAAATTGGAGATACAGGTCCCTGGAGATGCGCCTACAGCACACCTGCGTGTTGTGCACCCCACAGAGATCTTTCCGGATTGGGGTCATAATGGTGAATTGGATAATCGTGAGCGAAGTTATGGCAATTTTCATGTGGCTCCACAAACGCGTGATTAGCCAATGGAGCCCCACAACTCATGTTTTTCAGTCTGAGGCATCCTATCATCGACATTTTCGGAGTCGATCTCCCAGTTCTCCGGTGTAATCGATAAAATAAAATAAAAATAAAAGGAAATAAAATGGGCAGCATCAACAGATGGTTCAACATGATGACTTCCTAGGAGGTCACCCATCATAAGATTGTTTCTCGCCAAGCACGCTTTAACTAAACTGCTCATGGCCGCTGGTGGCCACGCTAAAAATTTGCCGCAAATTGTGTTTATCCGGAACCCGTCCATGTCGCGGTAAGGATTTGAAATAACCGTAATCAAAGATACCGGTCCTGCCAGATGTGCATGCAGCTCATTTACGCATCATGCGCCCTGCGGAGATCTTTCTGGATTGGGGTCATAAAGGCGAATCGGACGATCGTGCACGAAGTTATGTTGATTTTCGTTTAGCCTCCACATGAGATGCGTATATCAACCGAGTGGGTCCCACGACTCAAGTTTTTTAGTCTGAGGCATCCCATTAATGACGCTTTGAGTCCGCCGAAGTTCGTCCAACGTTAAAATAAAATACAAATAAAAGGAAATAAAAATGTGCGGCATCAATTGATGGTTCAACACGTTAACTTCCTAGGAGGTCACCCATCATATGCCACCAAGCATATTTAATCAAGAGTTGTCCTAGATCCGCACACGGTGTGGTCACACCCGTTCGAGATTTTCTGCAAATTATGCACATGTGAAACTCGTCCGTGCCACGGTAAGGATTCGAACTAGCCAAAATTGGAGATATGTGTCCCGCCAGATGCGCCTGCGGACACGTCGTGCACCCCATAGAGATCTATCCGAATTGGGGTCCTCCACACGAGACGAGCAAATCAGTCGAGTGAGCCCCACGTCTCATGTTTTTCAGTCCCTGACATCCCATCGATGATATTTTCGGAGTCGATCTCTTAGTTCTCCTACATCAATGGTAATAAAATAAAAATAAAAGGAAATAAAATGGGCGACATCAACAGATGGTTCAACACGACGACGTCCCAGGAGGTCACCCATCATAGGACTGCTCTAGCCTAAACACACTTAACTAAAGAGTTCTCATCGGAACTGTTGTGTTGGTGCGGTCACGCCCGTTGGAGATTTTCTGTAGATTGTGCTCATGCAGAACCCATCCGTATCACAGTAAGTCTTCGACCTAGCCGAAATCGGAGATACATGTCATTCCAGATGCGCCTGCTGCTCATCTACGCGTCATGCGCCCCGCAGAGATCTTTCCAGATTGGGTCATAACGGCGAATCCGAGTTCTCCGGTGTCAATGGTAAAATAAAAAAAAGAAAATAAAATGGGTGGCATCAACAGATGGTTCAACACGATGAGTTCCTAGGAGGTCAGTCATCATAAGATCGCTTCACCAAAGCTAACTTAATCAAGAGTTCTTGGGACTGGTGCAAAAGGCGCCACCGGAGATTTATCACATATTATGCTCATTCGGAACCCATCCGTGCCACAGTAAGGATTCAAAATAGCCAAAATCAGAGATATGTGTTACGCCAGATGAGTCAACGGCTCATCTGCGAGTCATGCACCCCACGGAGATCTTTCTGGATTAGGGTCATAATCGTTAATTGGATGATCGTGCGCAAAATTATGGAGATTTATGTGTATCTTCCACATGAGATGAGTGGATTAGCCTAGTGGGCCCCACAGCTCATCTTTTTCAGTCTAAGGCATCCCATCGATGATGTTTTTAGAGTTGATCGCTGAGTTCTCCAGCGTCAATGATAAAATAAAATAAAATGGGCAGCATCAATAAATTGTTCAACACGACGACTTCCTGGAGGTCACCCATCAAAGTACCGCTCATCCAAACACGCTTAACTGAAGAGTTCTCATGGGATCTGGGGTGCTGGAGCGATCGCACCCGCTTTAGATTTGTAGCAAATTGAGCTCATATGGAACATGTCTGTGCCACGATAAGGCTTTGAAATAGACGAAAATGGAGATATGGGTCTTGCTAGATGCCCCCTGCGGGCATTTAAAAGTAGTGTGCACCGCAGAGATCTTTCTGGATTGGGGTCACAATGGTGAATCAGACGATCGTGGGTGAAGTTATGGCAATTTCTGTGCGGCCTCCACACGAGATGTACGTATCAGCCATGTGGGCTCCACGGCTCTTATTTTTCAGTCTGAGACATCCCATCGATGACGTTTTTAGAGTCGATCTCCGAGTTCTGTGGCGTCAATGGTAAAATAAAATAAAAATAAAAGAAAATAAAATGGACGGCATCAACATATGATTTAATACGATGACTTCACAAGAGGTCACCCATCAGAGTAATGATCTCACCCAAGCACGCTTAATGAAAGAGTTCTCACGCGGATCGGGTGGTCCCCCCCCGAATTTTTTCACAGGATAATTTAGAACCCATCCGCTGTACCTGCAGAATTAAATAGCTGAAATTGGAGATGCGGGTCCCGCTAGATGCGCCATTGTCACATTTGCGTGTCATTGCCCCCATAGAGATATTTCCGGATTGGGGTCATAATGGCGAATCAGATGATCATGCGTGAAGTTATGGCGATTTCCATGCAACCTCCACATGAGACTTACGGATCAGCCTCATGGTCCCCACGGCTCGTGTTTTTCAGTCTGAGGCATCCCATCGACGACAATTTTGGAGTCGATCACTAAGTTTTCCGGCGTCAATGGTAAAGTAAAATAAAAATAAAAGAAAATAAAATGGGCGACATCAACAGATGGTTCAACACATGACTTCCTAAGAGGTCACCTATCATAGTACTGCTTTCGCCCAAGCATGCTTAACTGAAGAGTTCTCATGTGATTTGGTGTCGGCCATGCCGGAGATTTGTCGCAAATTGCTTATGTGGAACCTCAGATGTGCCGCGGTAAGGCTTCAAATAGCCAAAATCAAGATATATGGTCCCACCCGTGCACCTTTGGCACATCTCACAAGATCATGCTCTACAGGAGATCTTCCTGACAATAATGGTGAATCAGACGATCATGCGTGAATTTATGGAGATTTCGCGCCTCGATATTAGGATCGCACCACATGGGTCTGGCTCGGTTTTTCACCGAGGGATCCCATCATACGCTTGAGTCCTGGCACCGAAGTTCTTTGTCGTCAATGGTAAAATAAAATAAAAATAAAAGGAAATAAAATGGGCAACATCAACATATGGTTCAATGTGATGACTTCCCAGGAGGTCACCCATTATAGTATTGCTCTCGGCCAAGCACGCTTAATTGAAGTGTTCTCATGTGATCTGGTGTGCAGGTGTGGTCGCGCCTGCTAAAGATTTGTCGCAAATTGTGCTCATACGGAACCAATACGTGCCGCAGTTGGTCTTCGAAATAGCCAAAATCAGAGATATGGGTCCCACTATATGCGCCTTCGTCACATCTGCACGTCGTGCGCTCCACAGAGATCTTTTCGGATTGGGGTCATAATGGTGAATCAAACGATCATGCATGAACTTATGTCGATTTTCGCGCCCACACGACGCCGATCAGTAGGTCAGGCATCACCTCTATGACATTTTCGTCGGATCCGAAGTTCTCCCAAGATCAACGATAAAATAAAATAAAAATAAATGAAAATAAAATGAGCGGCATCAACAGATAGTTCAACACGACGACTTCCCAAGAGGTACCCATCATACTGCTCTCACCCAAGCACACTTAACTAAAGAGTTCTCATGGGATCGGGTGTGTTAGTGCGGTCGCGCCTATTGGAGATTTTTTCAAATCGTGCTTCATGTAATCCGTATCAAGACTTCAAATCGGGTGATACGACTCCCGCCAGATGTGCCTTTGCTACATCTGTGCATCGTGCGCCCCGTGGAGATCTTTTCAGATTTTGGTCATAATGGAGAATCAGAGGATCATGCACGAAGTTATGTCAATTTTTGTGTGGCTTCCACACGAGAAATGTGGACCATCTGCGTAGGCCCCATGACACGTGTTTTTCAATTTAAGACATCCCATTGACGACATTTTTAAAGTTGATCTACGATTTCTATAGCATTAACTGTAAAATAATATAAAAATAAAAGAAAATAAAATGGACTGCATCAATAAATGGTTCAACATGATGACTTCCCACGAGATCACCCATCCTAAGATCGCTTCAAGCACGCTTAACTGAGTTCTCATGTGATCCGTGCCGCTGTGCTACCGGAGATTCATATCAGAATTGTGCTCATTCAGAACCCGTATGTGCCATGATGAGGCCTCAAAATAGCCGTAATCGAGATAGTGTCCCTCCATATGCTTCACATATCACAGCGCCGTATGGAGATCTTTCCAAATTTGGGTCGTAATGGTGAATTGGATGATCGTGAAGTGATTATTTTGTGTGGCCTCCACACAGATGTAGATCACCGCCCGCCTCGTTTTTCGCCTAAGGTATCCCATCAATAGCCAGTACACGAAGTTCTCTGCATCAATGATAAAATATAATAAAATAAAAGAAAATAAATCAATAGATAGTTCAACACAACCACTTTCCGTGGATGTCACCCATCATAAGATCAGACTCGCTTCATGCTTAATTGAAGAGTTCTCATGAGATCCGTAAAAGGGTCACCCCGTTGGAGATTTTTCATAAATTATGCTCATACGGAACTCATCCATGATGCAGTAAGGCTTTGAACTAGCTAAAATCAGAGATATAGGTCCCACTAGATGCACCTTTGGCACTTCTACGCATGGGTCCTACGGAGATCTTTCTAGATTAGGGTCATAATGGCGAATCGAACGATCATGCCTGAAGTTATGGCAATTTTTGTGTGGCCTCCGCACGTGATGCGCAGATCAACCTAGTGGGCACCACGGCTCATGTTTTTCAGTCCGAGGCATCCCATCGATGATGTTTTCGGAGTCGATCATCGAGTTCTCTAGTATCAATGGTAAAATAAAATCAAAATAAAAGGAAATATATTGGGCGACATCAATAGATGGTTCAACACGATGACTTCCAAAGAGGTCACCCATCATAGTATCGATCTCACCCAAGCACGCTTAACTGAAGAGTTCTCATGGATCCGCGTGTTGGTGCGCCTCACCGGAGATTTGTCACAAATCAGTGCTCATGGAAACCCGCCTGCGCTACTTGTAGCGCTCTAGAAATAGCTAAAATCTGATATTTGAGTCCCTCCATATGCACTTACGGCTCATCTTCGTGTTGTGCACCCCTCGGAGATCTTTCTGGGATTACATACAATGCTAATCATCGATCGCATTTTGCTATGGCGATTTTATGGACCTTCACACGAGTCACGCTTGACGCCTACGTACATGGCTCATTTTTTCAACCGGTGAATCCCATCAATTATGTTTTGAGTCCATCGAAGTTCTGGCCAATGGAAAATAAAATAAAAAATAAAAGGAAATAAAATGACCGCACTTAGATATTCAACATGACCTTCCCAAAGAGGTCACCCATCATAGCAATGCTCGCCCAAGCATGCTTAATTGAAAGAGTTCTCATGATCCGCGTCAAGTGCGATACTGGAGCTCATGTGGAACCTATCCGCGCCTGGTAAGGCTTTGAGCGCCAAAATTGAGATACGGTCCGCCGATGTGCATGCTCATTTCAACGTGCGCATCACTAAGATATTTCTGGATTGGGGTCATTATGACAAATCAGATGATCATGCATGAAGTTATGGTGATTTCCATGCAACCTCCACACATGATGTGTAGATCAGGCTAGTGGAGCCCACAACTTGTGTTTTTGAGTCGGAGGCATCCCATCGATGACGTTTTTGGAGTCGATCGCCGAGTTCTCTGGCGTTAACTGTAAAATAAAATAAAAATAAATAGAAATAAAATGGGCAGCATCAACAAATGGTTTAACATGACAACTTCCTAGAAGATCACCCATCATAAGATCGCTTCTCGCAAAGCACGCTTAATCAAGAGTTCTCATATGATCCGTGTCGTCACGCTGGAGATTTACCATAAATTGCTCATCTCGAACCCGTGCTACGTAAGGCTTCAAAATAGCCAGATCGGAGATACGTCCTCCAAACCCATGCCACTCATCCTGCATTATGCCCGCAGATCTTTCCGATTGAGGTCATAATGGTGAATCGATATCGCGGCGCGTGAAGTTATGGATTTTTGGCCGCACGAGGTGGATCACCAGGCCCCATCATGTTTTTCAAGGCATCCCATTGATGATGTTTTCGAATGATCCGAAGTTTTCGTCAACTCAAAAATAAAATAAAAATAAAAGGAAATAAAATGAGTGGCATCAACAGATGATTCTACATGACGACATCCTAGGAGATCACCCATCATAGTACTACTCTAGCCCAAGCATGCTTAATCAAGAGTTCTCATGGATCTAGTGTGTGCGGTCGTGTGCACCGGAGATTTGCAAATCATTCTATGAAACCCGCCTCGCGTAAGGCTTCAAATAGCCAAAATCGGAGATACGAGTCGCTAGATGGCGATTCAAGGCTCATGCTCACAAAGATCTTTCCATAATGGGGTCATAATGGCAAATCGATGATCGTGCATGAAGTTATGGTGTTTTTTGTGAGGCCTCTAGATGAGACATGTAGATCTACCGCATTGGCCCCATGACTCTTGTTTTCTAATATGAGGCATCCCATCGATGATATTTTCGGAGTCGATCGTCGAGTTCTCTAGTGTCAACGGTAAAATAAAAAAAATTAAAGGAAATAAAATGGGCGGCATCAACAGATCGTTCAATACAATGACTTCCCAAGAGGTCACCCATCATACTAATGTTCTCGCCAAAGCACGCTTAACTAAAAGAGTTCGCGAGATCTGCGCCGGTGCCGCCCACTGGAGATTTTCTACAAATTATGCTCATGTGGAACCCGTCCGTGCCGCAGTAAAGCTTTGAACTAGCTAAATGAGATACGGGGTCCGCTAGATGCCTTTGGCACATCCATCCCCCCAGATCTTTCTAGATTGGGGTCATTGGCAATGACAATCGCATGAAGTTATGGATTTCGGCCTTCACAAGATGATCTAGCTAGGGGCCCCACGACTCATGTTTTTCAGTCCGAGTCATCCCATCGAAGACATTTTTGAAGTTGATCTTGCAGTACTGCAGCGTCAACGATAAAATAAAATAAAAATAAAATAAAATAAAATGGGTGGCATCAATAGATAGTTCAACACGATGACTTCCCAAAAGGTCACTCATCATAATATTGCTCTCATCCAAGAATGCTTAGCTGAAGAGTTCTCATGGGATTTGCGGTGCGCGGCCACGTGAGATTTGTCATAAATTGTGCTAAACCATCCGCCCGCGGGTACACTTTGAAATAGCCAAAATCGAGATACGGTCCCAGATGCGCGGCTCATCTGCATGCACTCGCGGAGATCTTTCCTGATTGGGGTCATAATGGTGAAATCGGATGATCATGCAAGTTATGGCGCTTTGCGCCCAAGAGATGCAACCCACCGTGATTGGCCCCACGGCTCGTCTTATTCAGTCCAAGGCACCCCATCAATGATATTTTTGAAGTCGATCTTCGAGTTCTGCAGTGTCAATGGTAAAATAAAATAATAATAAAATAAAATAAAATGGGCGGCATCAACAGATCGTTCAACACGACAACTTCTTAGGAGGTCACCCATCATAGTACTTCTTTCGCCCAAGCATGCTTAAATGAAGTGTTCTCATGTGATCAAGTGCCGGTGCGCCATGCTCTGAGATTTGCCACAAATTGTACTCATGCAACGCCGCGATGGTAAGGATCAAATAGCCAAATCGAGATATAGTCCCAGATGCACTCGACATGCGCATCGCCGTGAGATCTTTCGGATTGGGGTCATAATTGCAAATTGGATGATCGTGCATGAAGTTATGATTTTCGGCGGCTCCAGACGACGAGATCACCAGAGCGGCACCGGTTTTTTCACCGAGGCATCACATCTACAATATTTTTGAAGTCAACGATAAAATAAAATAAAAACAAAAGGAAATAAAATTAGCGGCATCAACAGATGGTTCTACACGATGACTTCTCAGGTCACCCATCATAGTACCGATCTTTCCCAATCACACTTAAATGAAGAGTAATCATGGATCCGGGTGGTGTGCTATTGGAGAGATTTGCCAAATTGTGCTCATAAACCCGCGTGCTACGCGAAAAGCTTTGAAATAGCTGAAATCAAAGATACGGGTCTCACTGGATGCGCCTGGCTCATCCGCCATGCCCGGAGATCTTTCGATTGGGTCATAATCGGATGATCGCGTGAAGTTATGGTGATTATGCGCCTTCGCGACGATGTGGATCACCCGCCCCCCACGGCTTTTTTTCCCAGGCATCCATCGATGACGTCCAGCATCAATGGTAAAATTAAATAAAAATAAAAGGAAATAAAATGATCGGCCTCAACAGATGGTTCAACGCGATGACTTCCTAGGGGGTCACCCATCATTCTCTCACCCAAGCATAATCAAGAGTTCTCGGGATCCGGTGCTAGTACGGCCGCCTACCGAGATTTAAATCAAATTGTATTCATGCAAAACCGTGCGTGCGGTAAGGCTTTGAAATAGAAATCGGAGATATGGTCCCGCCAAATGCCCTCATCTCATCGCTGCCCCATGGAGATCTTTCTGAGGTCATAATGAATCAATGATCGAACGGAAGCGGTTATGATTTCGCCTACACAAGACGCGATCGCCTAATGGACATGACTCGTTTTTCAGGCATCCCATCGTTTTCGAGTTAATCTCGAAGTTCCGGCCAAACGATAAAATAAAATAAAATAAAAGAAATAAAATGGGAGGCATCAACAGATGGTTCAACACGATGACTTCCAAGAGGTCACCCATCATAAGATCGCTCCAAGCACGCTTAATCAAGAGTTCTCATGATCCGTTTGCGTCGCCGCACCACGGAGATTTCACGCAAATTGTGCTATTGTGGAGCTCGTCTGTGCCACGATAAGGCTTCAAAATTGTCGAAATCAAAAAAATTGGTCCTGCGAGATGTGCTCAGGCACATCAACGCTGCGCGCCCGCAAGATCTTTTGAGTCATACGAATCTAAGATCGATCGTGAAGTTATGGCGATTTTCGTGTAACCTTCACACGAGACGCACATATCAGCCACTTGGGCCCCACGGCTCATGTTTTTCAGTCCGAGGCATCCCATCGATGACGTTTTCAGAGTCGATATCTGAGTTCTCTGGCGTCAATGGTAAAATAAAAAAAATAAAATGGGAGGCATCAACAAATGATTCAACATGACGACTTCCTAGGAGATCACCCATCATAATACTGCTCTCGCCCAAGCACGCTTAACTAAAGAGTTCTCATGTGATCTGGTGTCTATGGTGGGCCACCGGAGATTTGCAAAATGCTCATGCGAACCCGCTCGCGGGTCGTAAAGGCTTCGAAATAGCCAAAACCGGAGATACGGGTCCCTCCATAAGCGTCTTTAGCACATCTACGCATCATGCGTCTCGAGGAGATCTTTCCAGCTTGGGGTCATAATGGTGAATCAAATGATTGCGTGAAGTTATAGCGATTTCGTCTCCATGCGATCGATCACCGGGTGGGCCCCATGACTCATTTTTCGCAGGCATCCCATCGATGGCATTTTGAGTCGATCACCATTTTCCGCCAACGGTAAAATAAAAATAAAATAAAATGGGCATCAACAGATGGTTCAACATGACGACTTCGTGAGGTCACCCATCATAAGATCTCTCGCCAAGCACGCTTAATCAAGAGTTCTCATGTGATCTGTGTGCGGCCGCGTCGCCGAGAGATTTGTCGTTGATTATGCTCATGTGGAACCGTCCGTGCTATGGTAAGGCTTTGAAATAGCTAAAATCAGAGATACAGTTCCTGCCAGATGCGCCTTTGGCCATCTATGAGTAGTGCTCCCCGCGGAGATCTTTCTGGATTGGAGTCATAATGGCAAATCGGATGATCGTGCGTGAAGTTATGGTAATTTTCGTGCGACCTCCACACGAGATAAGCAAATCAGCCACGTGGGCCCCACGACTTATGTTTCGCACTCCAAGTCATCCCATCGACGATGTTTTCGGAGTTGATCACCGAGTTCTCTCGTCAATGATAAAATAAAATAAAATAAAAATAAAAGGAAATTAAATGGGCATCAACGACAAATGGTTCAACAAGATGACTTCCAAAGAGGTCATCATCAGATCGCTTCAAGCACTTAATCAAGAGTTCTCATGGGATCTAGTGCGCGGTCGCGCCGTGAGATTTGTCAAATTGTGCTCATAAACCCATACGCTCGCAAGAAGACTTTGAAATAGCCAAATCGAGATACGGTCCTCACCGCTACGGCCAATCGCTGGCCGTGCACCCGTGGAGTTCTTTCCGATTGGGGTCATAATGGTGAATCAATCGTGCGGTTAGATTTCATGCACCTTGACAAGATGTGAGGATCAGTGATGTGGGCCCCACGGGAGATATTTTTTAGTCCGAGACATCCCATCAATGACGTTTTTGAAGTAGATCGTCAAGTTCTCCAGCGTCAACGGTAAAATAAATTGAAAATAAAAGGAAATAAAATGGGCGGCATCAACAAATGTTTCAACACGACGACTTCCCAAGAGGTCACCCATCATAAGATCCTCGCCAAAGCATGCTTAATCAAGAGTTCTCATGGGTGCGTGCCGCTACCATCGGAGATTTTCTTCAAATTGTGCTCATGTGCAAACATTCTATGTTGCGGTAAGGCTACGAATTAACCAAAATTGGTGATACGTGTCCTGCCAGATGCACCCGCGGCTCATCTGTGTGTCGTGCACCGTGTGGAGATCTTTTCGGATTGGGGTTATAATGGCAAATTGGATGATCGTGCACGAAGTAATGGTAATTTCCATGCGGCCTCCACACCAGAGGTGCGGATCAACCATGTGAGCCCCATGGCTCATGTTTTCCAGTCCGAGGCATCCCATCGATAATATTTTTGAAGTCAATCATTGAGTTCTCCATCATCAATGTTAAAATAAAATAAAAATTAAAGAAAATAAAATGTCTGGCATCAACAGATGGTTCAACACGAAAACTTCCACGGAGGTCACCCATCATAGTACTGCTCTCGCCCAAGCACACTTAATTGAAGAGTTCTCAAAGGAACTGGTCTGCTGGTGTGGCGGAGCCTGCTGGAGATTTGATACAAATTATGCTCTTGTGGAACCCGTGTGTGCCGCGATAAGGCTTCAAAATAGCTAAAATCGAGATAATGTCCCCCACGCCATACATGCAAGATCGTGTGCCTCGCAGAGATCTTTCCGGATTAGAGTCATAATGGCAAATCAGACGATCGTGCAAGAAGTTATGGTGATTTCTATGTGGCCTCCACATAAGATGAACTATCACACGTGGGCCCCACAGCATGTTTTTCAATCAGAGGCATCCCATCTATGACGTTTTCGGAATCGATCACAAAGTTTTTCCACGTCAACGATAAAATAAAATTAAAAAAAGGAAATAAAAGGGGCATCAATAGATAGTTCAACACGATGACTTCCCAAGAGGTCACCCATCATAGTACTGCTCTCGCCCAAGCACACTTAACTGAAGAGTTCTCATGAGATCTAGTGTGCTGGTGCGGTCTCGCCCGCTGGAGATTTGCCTCAAATCGTGCTTATCCGGAACCTATTTGTGCTGCGGCAAGGCTTCGAAATAGCCGAAATCGGAGATATGGGTCCCACGAGAAGCACCTACGACACATCTACGTGTCGTGCGCCCCATAGAGATCTTTCTGGATTGGGGTCATATGGAGAATCGGATGATCGTGCATGAAGTTATGGTGATTTCCGTGCGGCCTCCGCACGAGACACGCGAATCAGTTGTGTGGGCCCCATAGATCGTGTTTTTCAATCCAAGGCATCCCATCTACAACATTTTCAGAGTCGATCGCCGAATTCTCTATCATCAACGATGAAATAAAATAAAAATAAAAGGAAATAAAATGAGCAGCATCAATAGATGGTTCAACACGACGACTTTCCAAAAGGTCACCCATCATAAGATCGCTCGCCCAAGCTCGCTTAATGAAGAGTTCTCATGGATCGTGCGGTCGCACCACCGGATATTTATCAAAATTATGCTCATGCGAACCCGCATGCCGCGTGAAGCTTCAAAATAAAATCGAGATACGGGTCCCGCTGGATGCATCCGCTCATCTACATGAGGCCCTGAGATCTTTTCGATTGGGTCATAATAGAGAATCGATGATCGTGCACGGTTATAGATTTCATGTGGCTCGCACGAGATGCGGATCACCATGCGGGCCCGGCTCATGTTTTTTCACCAGGCATCCCAATGATGACATTTTGAGTCGATCAAAGTTCTCCACAACCGTAAAAAAAATAAAAATAAAAGGAAATAAAATGGTCGGCATCAACAGATGGTTCAACACAACGACTTCCCAAGAGGTCACCCATAAGTACTGCTCTCCCCCAAGCATGCATAACTGAAGAGTTCTCTTGGGATCTAGTGTACTAGTATGGTCACCCCTGCTAGAGATTTGCCACAAATTTTGCTCATGCAGAACCCGTACGTTCCACGGTAAGGCTTCAAAATAGCCAAAATTGGAGATACGGGTCCCACCAGATGCAACTGCAACTCATCTGCTAGTCATGCACCTCGCAGAGATCTTTCCAAATTGAGGTCATAATGGCAAATCGAACGATCGTGCGCGAAGTTATGGCAATTTTCGTGCAGCCTCCACACGAGATACGATCAACCTAGTGGGCCACACGACTCATGTTTTTTAGTCCAAGGAATCCCATCTACTACATTTTCGAGTCGATCGCTGAGTTCTCTAGTGTCAATGATAAAATAAAATAAAATTAAAAGGAAATAAAATTGGTGGCATCAATAGACAGTTCAACACGATGACTTCCCAAGAGGTCACCCATCATAGTACTGCTCTCACCCAAGTATGTTTAATTGAAGAGTTCTCATAGGATCTGGTTTGCTGGTGTGGTCGCGCCCACTAGAGATTTCCGATAAATTATGCATTTTGGAACTCCGGCTACTGCGCTTCAAAATTGAAAAAAATCGAGATAGGTCCTACCAGATGCCTCAGAAGACATCTCCGTCGCCCCATGAAGATCTTTCCGATTGGGGCGAATCAAGATCGCGGCGTGAAGTTATGGTGATTTTATGTGGCCTCCACAAATGCACGGATCACGGGCCTCACGCTTTTTTCGGCCGAGGCATCTCATCGATGACATTTTTGAAGTCGATCTTCGAGTTCTTCGATATTAACAATAAAATAAAATAAAAATAAAAGAAAATAAAATGGGAGGCATCAACAAATGGCTCAACATGATGACTTCCCAAGAGGTCACCCATCATAGTACTACTCTCACCCAAGTTCGCTTAACTGAAGAGTTCTCATGTGATCTGGTGTGCCATTGCGGATGCGCCCACTAGAGATTTGTCGCAAATTGTGCTCATGCGGAACCCGTACGTGCCGCAGTAAGGCTTTGAAATAGCCAAAATTGGAGATGCGGGTCCCACCAGATGCACCTGTCACTCATCTGCTCGTCGTGCGTCCCGCGGAGATCTTTCCAGATTGGGGTCATAATGGTGAATCAGACGATCGAGTGTGAAGTTATGGTGATTTCCGTGCAGCCTCCACACGAGATGCGTGGATCAGCCTAGTGGGACACACGACTCGTGATTTTTTCAATTTGAGGCATCCTATCTGTGAAGTTTTTGGAGTCGATTGTTGAGTTCTCTGGCGTCAATGATAAAATAAAATAAAATTAAAAGAAAATAAAATGGGCGGCATCAACAGAGAGTTCAACGCTACGTCCCAAGAGGTCACCTATCATAGTACTACTCTTGCCCGAGCACGCTTCACTGAAGAGTTTTCATAAGATCTGGTTTGCTGGTATGGTCACGCCTGCATGAGATTTCCCACAAATTGTGCTCTTGTTAACTTGTCTGTGCCAAGGTAAGGCTTAAAATTTTCCAAAATTAGAGATACAAGTCATACCAGATGTCTTTGTAGCACATATACGCGTCATGCGTCCCGTGAAGATCTTTTAGGATCGGGGTCATATTAGCGAATCGGAAGATCCTGTGCGAAGTTATGGAGATTTTTGTGCAGCCTCCACAAGAGATTTTCCACAAATTATGCTTATTTATAACCCGTACGTGTCGTGGTAAGGCTTCGAAATAGCCAAATCGGAGATACGGGTCCTGCCAGATGTGCCTTTGGCACATCTACGCGTCGTGCGTCTCATAGAGATCTTTTCGGATTAGAGTCATAATGGAGAATCGAACAATCGTGCGCGAAGTTATGGCAATTTTCGTGTGGCCTCCATAGGAGATGCGTAGATCAGCCGCATGGGCCCCATGGCTCATGTTTTTCAGTACAAGGCAACCCATCGACGACGTTTTAGAGTCGATCGTCGAGTTCTCCGACGTCAACGGTAAAATTAAATAAGGATAAAAGGAAATAAAATGAACGACACCAACAAATGGTTCAACACGATGAGTTTCCAAGAGGTCACCGGTCACGCGATCGCTTCCTCGCCAAGCATGCTTAATCAAGAGTTCTCATCGTGCCGGTGCGGTCACGGCCACTGGAGATTTTTCCGCAAATTGTGCCCATGCAAAACCTGTTCGTGCCACGTTAAGGCTTTAAACTAGCCAAAATTGGTGATACGTGTCCCACTAGATGCGCCTACGGCTCATTTATACACCATGCGGCCTGCGGAGATCTTTCCGGATTGGGGTAATAATGGAGAATCGAACAATCGTGGGTTATGGCGATTTTGCCCTCGCACGACGCTGATCATGGGCCTCATGGCTATGTTTTCGGGCATCCCATTGATGACATTTTGAGTCGATCCGAAGTTCTCCGGCCAACGGTAAAATAAAATAAAAAGAAAATAAAATGGCATCAATAAATGGTTCAACGATGACTTCCAGAGGTCACCCATCATACCGCTTCTCGCCAAGCATGTATAATTGAGTTCTCATGGGATCCGTGTGCGGTGCGCGCTGAGATTTGCGTAAATTATTCTCATGGAACCCAGATGCCACGCCTACTAGATGCCCATGCTCATGCCATCGCACCCCGAGGAGATCTTTCCGGATTGGGGTCATAATGGCGAATCGATGATCGATGCGGAAGTTATAGTGGTTTCGTGCAACCTCCACGAGATGACGTGGATCACAGTGGGCCATGGCTCATGTTTTTTACCGAGGCATCCCATCATGACATTTTGGAGTCGATCGAAGTTCTCTTGTCAATAATAAAATAAAATAAAAGGAAATAAAATGTGCGATCAACAGATGGTTCAACACGATGACTTCCGAGGTCACCCATCATAGTATTGCTCTCGCCAAGCACGCTTAACTGAAGAGTTCTCATGATCTGTGTGTGGCCGCTACCGGGAGATTTGCCACAAATTGTGCTCAAGAAAAACTTGTTCGTGCCACCACTAGCCTTCGAAATAGTAGAAATCGAAGATATGGGTCCCGCTAGATGCATCATACATTTATCGCGTGTGCTCGCTGGAGATCTTTCCGATTGGGGTCATAATGGCAATCAAATGATCGCACGAAGTTATGGTGATTTTGCACCACACAGACGTGAATCAACCACGTGGCCCCACTCGTGTTTTAGTCCAAGGCATCCCATTGATGACATTTTCGAGTCGATCCGAAGTTCTCCAACTCAATGAAAATAAAATAAAATAGCGCATCAATGATGGTTCAACATGACGACTTCAGAGGTCACCCATCATAGCTCGCTCACCCAAGCACGCTTAATCAAGAGTTCTATGACATGGTGTCCGGTGTGTCATGCCCACTAGAGATTTGCCGTAAATTATGCTCATGTGGAACCCATACGGGCCACGGTAAGGCTTCAAAATAGATGAAATCGGAGATACGAGTCCCGCCAGATGCGCGTTTGGCACATATGCGCATCGTGTGCCCCATGGAGATCTTTCCGGATTGAGGTCATAATGGCGAATCGAACAATCGTGCACAAAGTTATGGCAATTTTGTGCGCCTCCACACGAATGGGGATTAGCCGTGGGCCCCATTATGTTTTTTTAGTCCGGCATCCCATCGATTTGGAGTCAATCGAAGTTATGTGGCATCAACGGTAAAATAAAATAAAAAAAATAAAATAAAATAAAATGCATCAGATGGTTCAACACGATGACTTCCCGAGGTCACCCATCATAATATCGCTTCGCACGCCAATCTTAAGAGTTCTCATGTGATCCGGTGTCTATCGCATGGAGATTTGCCACAAATTGTGCTCCTGTGGAACCCATACGTTCCATGATAAGGCTTCAAAATAGCCAAAATTGGAGATATTGGTGCATTTGGGCGTCGTGCACCCCTCAGAGATCTTTTCAGATTGGGGCATAATGGCAAATCGGACGATCGTGCATGAAGTTATGGTAATTTCCTCCGCATGACATGCAATTACCGTCCACGGTCATGTTTTAGTCCGAGGCATCCCATCATAACATTTGAGTCAATCACCAAAGTTCTTCGATCAATGATAAAATAAAATAAAAATAAAAGGAAATAAAATAGCGATCAATAGATGGTTCAACACGACTTCCAGAGGTCACCCATCATAAGATCGCCTCGCTTAAGCATGCTTAATAGAAGAGTTCTCATGGGATCTAGTGTGGTGCTTCCGGAGAGATTTGCCACAAATTGTGCTCATTTGGAACCCGCTTGCGCCACTGTAAGGCTTTGAAATAAAAAATCGAGATACTCCGCGATGCCGCAACATTTCACGCGTCATGCACCCCACGAAGATCTTTTTGGATTGGGGTCTTAACGGCGAATTGAACAATCGAGCATGAAATTATGGCGATTTTCTTGTGGCCTCCCGACGAACACGGATCGCCGCATGGGGCCCCATGGTCATATTTTTAGCCGAGGCATCCCATCAATGACATTTTGAGTCGATCAAAGTTCTCCGCATCAACGAAATAAAATAAAATAAAAGGAAATAAAATGGGCATCAATAGATGGTTCAACACGATGACTTCCTAGAGGTCACCCATCATAAGATCGCTTCACCAAGCATGCTTTCAATAAGTTCTCATGGGATCTGGTGTGCTGGTGTGGTTGCACCCGCTAGAGATTTTCCACAAATTATGCTCATATGGTAGTCGTTCGTGCCATGGTAAGGCTTTGAAATAGCCAAAATCAGAGATTTGGGTTCTGCCAGATGTGCCCTGTGAAAATCTTTCAGGATTGGGGTCATAATGGAGAATCGAATGATCATGTGCAAAGTTATGGTGATTTTCGTGCGGCCTGCACACAAGTCATATTTTTTAGTGTGAGGCATCTCATCGATGACATTTTTAGAGTCGATCTTTGAGTTCTCCAGTATCAACGGTAAAATAAAATAAAAATAAAATGAAATAAAATAGGTGGCATCAACAAATGGTTTAACACGACAACTTCTCAAGAGGTCACCCATCATAAGATGCTCTCATCCAAGCTTAATCAAGAGTTCTCGAGATCCGGGTTGCGCGGTCATGCCCCGGAGATTTCCAAATTGTGCTCATGCAAACCCGCCGCGCAAAGGCTTTAAAATAGCCAAAATCGAGATACGGTCCTCCAGAGCGCGCCATGTGGCATCTATCGCCCCGGAGATCTTTTGGATCATAATGGCAAATCGGATGATCGCGCGTGAAGTTATGGTGTGATTTTGCGCTCCACACGAGATGCACGCGCCAGTGGGCCCCATGGCTCAGTTTTTCACCGAGGCATCCCATCGATGACATTTTCTGATTGCCGAAGTTCTCCGAACGTAAAATAAAAAAAAAATAAAAGGAAATAAAATGTACATCAATCAATATGGTTCAACACGATGACTTCCTAGAGGTCACCCATCATAAGATCGCTCTCGCCCAAGCATGCTTAATCAAGAGTTCTCATGGATCGGTGGCCGCGCCCCATTAGAGATTTTCACAAATTATGCTTATGCAGAACACGTCCGTGTTGCGGTAAAGCTTTGAACTAGCTAAAATTGGAGATACGTGTCGCACCAGATGCGCCTGTGGCTCATTTACGCGTCATGTGCCCCACAGAGATCTTTCCAGATTAGGATCATAAAGGCGAATCAGACGATCGTGCGTGAAGTTATGATGATTTTCATGTAGATCAGCCGCATGGGCCCCATGACTCATGTTTTTTTAATCTGAGGCATCCCTTATACGACGTTGTTGGAGTAGATCACCGAGTTCTCCGACATGAAAAGTAAAATAAAATAAAAATAAAGGGAAATAAAATGGGAGGCATCAATAGATGATTCAACACTACGACTTCCCAAGAGGTCACCCATCATAGTACTGCTCTCACCCAAGCACGGTTAATTGAAGAGTTCTCATGGGATCTAGTGTATCATAATACTACTCTTGCCCAAGCTTGTTTAACTAAAGAGTTCTCATGGGATCTGGTGTGCTGGTGCGATCGTGCCCGCTAGAGATTTGCAGCAAATTGTGCTCATCCGAACCCGCGCGCTAGCTTCAAAATAGCCAAAATCGGAGATAGTCCCGCCAGATGCATGCTCACATCGTGGTGCCCCGTGGAGATCTTTCCATATTGGGGTCGAAAATCGACGATCGGTGCAGTTATGGCGATTTTGCGGCCTCCACACGAGACGGATCCACGCCACGGCTCATGTTTCGCGAGGCATCCCATCAACAACATTTTTGGAGTCGATCGTTGAGTTCTCCGGCGTCAATGGTAAAATAAAATAAAAATAAAATGAAATAAATTGGGTGGCATCAATATATGGTTCAACACAACGACTTCCCAGGTGGTCACCCATCATAATACTGCTCGCCCCAAGCACGCTTAAATGAATTGTTCTCATGTGATCTAGTATGTTGTTGCAGTCACGCCCGCCGGAGATTTGCCGTAATTATGCTCAAGCAGAACCCGTACGTTCAGCAATAAGCATCGGCATTATCGAAATTGGAGATACAGGTCTCGCCAGATGCGCCTTTGGCACATCTACACGTCGTGCATCCTGCGGAGATCTTTCCGGATTGAATGGTGAATTAGATGATCGTGCGTGAAGTTATGGTGATTTATGTGTGGTCTCCAAATGAGACGCGCCAATCAGTGGCGTGGGCCCCACGACTTGTGTTTTCATGTCCGAGGCTTCCCATCGACGACGGTATTTTAGTCGAATGTCGAGTTCTTCGGCATCAACAGTAAAATAAAATAAAAATAAAAGGAAATAAAATGGGCAGCATCAATAAATAGTTTCACGCGATGAATTCCTAGAAAGTCACCCATCATAGATCGCTTCGCCCAAGCACGCTTAATCAAGAGTTCTCATGTGATCCGTGCGTGTGTGGCACTCGCTGGAGGTTTGTCGCAAATTATGCTCATGTAGAACCAACATGCGGTAAGGCTTCACAATAGCTGAAATCGGAGGTACAAGTCTCGCTAGATGTGCAATTGGCAATCTATGCATTGTACGCCCCGCAGAGATTTTTTGGATTGGGGTTATAATGGCGAATCAGACGATCACGCTGCGGTTATGGCGATTACTATGTGGCTCCATGACACGTGTGGATCGCCGCGAGCCCCACGGCTCATGTTTTTCAGTCCGGCTTCCTATCGATGACAGTTTTGGAGTTGATCATTGAGTTCTCTGGCGTCAATGGTAAAATAAAATAAAAATAAAAGGAAATAAAATAGGCAGCATCAATAAATGGTTCGAGACAATGATTTCCCAGGAGTTCACCCATCGTAGTACTACTCTAACATGCTTAACTGAAGTGTTCTCATTTGATCTGGTGTACTATTGCGGTCGTGCCCGCTGGAGATTTGCCATAAATTTTGCTCATGCGAAACCTGTACGTTCCGCGGTAAGGCTTCAACATAGCCGAAATCTGAGATACGGGCTCCGCCAGATGCTTTTTTGGCACATCTGTGCGTCATGCATTTCACGGAGATCTTTCCGAGTTGAATGGTGAATCGAATGATCGGGTGCAAAGTTATGGCGATTTCCATTCGGCCTCCACACGAGATGCACGGATAAGTCACGTGGGCCCCACAGATTGTGTTTTTCTGTACAAGGCATCCCATCGACGACAATTTTTGAGTTGATCACCAAGTTCTCCGATGTTAATGGTAAAATAAAATAAAAATAAAATAAAATAAAATGGGCGACATCAACTGACAGTTTAATGCCATGAATTCCTAGGAGTTCACCCATCATATTACTGCTCTCGCCCAAGCACACTAAACTGAAGAGTTCTCATGTTATCTGGTATGCTGGTGTGGTCGCTCTCGTAGGAGATTTGCCGCAAATTACACCGATGCAGAACCGGTATGTGCCATGGTAAAAATTCAAAATAGTCGAACGAGATACCTAGATGCGGCATCAGGTCATGCACGGAGATCTTTCCGGATTGGTGCCATAACCCCGAATCAGACGATCGTGAGCGAAGTTATGACGATTTCCGTGTTGCCACAACCCGAGACGTGCGGATCAGTCGCGTGGGCCAACAGCTCATTTTTTTTAGTCTGAGGCATCCCAACAATGAAGTTTTTGGAGTCGATCGCCAAGTTCTCGGGTGCCAACAGTAAAATAAAATAAAAATAAAAGGAAATAAAATCGGCGACATCAACACATGGTTCAACACGATGACTTCCCAGGAGGTCACCCATCATAGTGCTGCTCTCGCCCAACCACGCTTAACTGAAGTGTTCTCATGTGATATATTGTGCTGGTGCGGTCGCTCCCACTAGAGATTTGATGCAAATTCTACTCATGCGAAACCAGTACATGTCGCGGTAAGTCTTCTAAATAGTCAAAATCAGAGAGATGGGTCTTGCTAGATGTACCTTTGGCACATCTGCGCATCGTGCGCCCCACGGAGATCTTTTTGGATTGTGGTCATATTAACGAATCAGACGACCATGCGCGAAGTTATGGCGATTTTCATGCGACCTCTACACGAGACGCGTGAATCAGCCGCATGGGCCCCACAGCTCGTGTTTTTCAGTCTGAGCCATTCCATCTATGACATTTTCGGTGTCAATCGTTGAGTTCTCCGGTGTCGACAATAAAATAAAATGGAAATTAATGGAAATAAAATAGGCGACATCAACAGATGGTTCAAGACAATGACTTCCTAGGAGGTCACCCATCATAGTATTGCTCTCACCCAAGCTCGCTTAACCAAAGAGTTGTCATGGGATATGGTGTGCTGCAGCTGTCGCACCCGCTGAAGATTTGCCACAAATTATACTCATCCGGAACCCCGTGTAAGGCTTGAAATAGCCAAAATCGAGAAGGTCCCTGATCGCGTGGCTCAAGGCCTCACCCCGTGGAGATCTTTCCATATTGGGGTCATAATGGCAAATCAGATGATCGTGCACAAAGTTATGGCGATTGGTGGGCGTCAGAGCGCGGATTGGGCCCGTGGATCATGTTTTTGAGTCTGAGGCATCCCATCAATGATAATTTTGGAGTCGATTATCGAGTTCTCTACTGTCAACAGTAAAATAAAATAAAAATAAAAGGAAATAAATTGGGCGGCATCAACAGATGGTTCAACATGATAACTTCCCACAAGATCACTCATCATAATACTGCTCTCGCCTAAGCACGATTACCTGAAGAGTTCTCATGGATCTGGTGTGTTGGTACGACCACGTCCACTGGAGATTTACCATAAATTGTACTCATCCGGAACCCATCTGTGCCACGATAAGGCTCCGAAATAGCCAAAATCGGAGATACGGGTCCTGCCATATGCGTCTGCAGCTCATTTACGTGACGCGCCCACTGAGATCTTTCTGGATTGGGATCATAATGGCGAATCGATCGATCGTGTGTGAAGTTATGGCAATTTTTGTACAACCTCCACCAAGGTCCGCGAATCAACCGAGTGGGCCTCACGGCTAATGTTTTTCAGTCCGAAGCTTCCCATCGATGACGTTTTGGGAGTCAATCTCCAAGTTCTCCAACATCAATGGTAAAATAAAATAAAAATAAAAGGAAATAAAATGGGCGGCATTAATAGATGGTTCAACACGATGACTTCCCAAGAGTCACCTATCATAGTACTACTCTCGCCGAAGCTTGCGTAATTGAAGAGTTCTCATAGGATCTGGTGTGCTAGTGCGATTGCGCCCACTGGAGATTTGCCACAAATTATGCTAATGTGGAACTCATTCGTGTTGTGGTAAGGATTCAAACTACTTGAAATTGGAGATACGAGTCCCACTAGATGCGCTTGTAACACATCTGCGCGTGGTGCGCCCCACAGAGATCTTTCTAGATTACGGTCATATTAGTGAATCAGAAGATTATGTATGAAGTCATGGAGATTTCCATGCGACTTCCAACCGAGATCCGCTTATCAACCATGCGGGCCCTATGGCTCATATTTTTCAGTCGGAGGTATCCCATCGATGACATTTTCAGAGTCGATCATCGAGTTCCCAGTCGTTAACGGTAAAATAAAATTAAAATAAAAGAAATAAAATGGGTCGCATCAATAGATCGCTCAAACAACTTCCCGTGAGTTCACTTATCACCTCCCCAAGCACGCTTAATCAAGAAGAGTTCTCATGTGATCTATGCTTTCGCCACCGGAGATTTACTACAAATTATGCTCATGTGAAACCTGTCCATGCTACGGTAAGGATTCGAACTAGTCAAAATCGAAGATATGGGTCCCGCAGATGCGCCACGCCACTCATCCGCGATCATCTCTGGAGATCTTTCCGGATTGGGGTCATAATGGAAAATCGACGATCGTACATGAAGTTATGGTGATTTCTGTGCGGCCTATAAACGAGATAAACGGATCAGTCGTGTGGGCCCCATGGCTCATATTTTTCAGTTCGAGACATCCCATCGATGATATTTTCAGAGTCAATCGCTGAGTTCTCCAGCATCAATGGTAAAATAAAATTAAAATAAAAGAAAATAAATTGGGCAGCATCGACTGATGGTTCAACATGACAACTCCTAGGAGGTCACCCATCATAATACTACTCCCGCCCAATCACGCTTAATTGAAGAGTTCTTATGTGAAGTGGTGTGCTGGTGCTGTCGCACCCGCTTGAGATTTACATCAAATTGTGTTTATGTGGAACTCATCTGTGCCACAATAAGGCTTCAAAATAACTAAAATCAGAGATATGGGACCCACTAGATGTGCCTTTGGCACCTTTGTGCATCATGCACCCTGCAAAGATCTTTTCGGATTGGGGTCATAATGGAGAATCAAAAGATCATGCACGAGGTTATGGCGATTTCCATGCGGCCTCCACTCGAGACTCGTAATTAGTCACGTGAGCACCACAACTCATGTTTTTCAGTCCGAGGTATCCCATCTACAACAATTTTAGAGTCGATCGTCGAGTTCTCCCGCATCAATGGTAAAATAAAATAAACATAAAAGAAAATAAAATGGGTGGCATCAACATATAGTTAAATACGATGACTTCCCAAGAGGTCTCCCATCATAGTAATGCTCTCGCCCAAGCACGCTTAACTGAAGAGTTCTGATTAGATCCGGTGTGTTAGCGTGGTCACCCCTGCTAGAGATTTGCTGCAAATTGTGCTCATGCGAAACTCATTCATGTCGCGAGGCTTCGCCGATGCTGCGGGCTCATCACGCCGTGCCACAGATCTTTGATTAGAATGGCAATTAGGCAATCGCATAAATTTATGGTGATTTTCGGCATCCAGAGACGCGGATCACCGCCGCCCCACAATTTGTGTTTTTCAGTTTAAGGCATCCCATCTACGATGTTTTTGGAGTCGATCACCGAGTTCTCCGACTTCAATGGTAAAATAAAATTGGTCGATCAGATGGTTCAACAATGACTACTTGAGGTCACCTATCATATCGCTTTGCCTAACGATAACAATAGTTCTGGATCCGTGCAAAGTTACGATTGCGTGCCCTCCGCACAAGATGCGTGGATCAGCTGCGTTGGCCCCATGGCTCATGTTTTTCAGTCCGAGGCATCCCATTAATGATATTTTTGGAGTCGATCACCGAGTTCTCTGGCGTCAACGGTAAAATAAAATAAAAATAAAAGGAAATAAATTGGGTGGCATCAATACATGGTTCAACACGACGACTTCCCAAGAGGTCACCCATCATAGTACTGCTCTCGCCTAAGCACGCTTAACTGAAGAGTTCTCATGTGATCTGGTGTGCTGGTGTGGTGGCATCCGCAAGAGATTTGCCGCAAATCATCTGCCCGTCGCGTGATAAGGCTTGAATAAAAGAGATACGAGTCCTAGATGCGCTGCATCAGCGGCGCCCATAGAGATCTATTCGGATTGGGGTCATAATGGAAAATCAGGCGATCGTGAGTGAAGTTATGGAGATTTTCGTGCTTCCTCCACACGAGATGCACGGATCAGCTGAGTGGGCCCCACAACTCATGTTTTTCAGTCCGAGGGATTCCATCGATGACAATTTCAGAGTTAATAGCCGAGTTCTCCGGCATCAATGGTAAAATAAACTAAAAATAAAAGGAAATAAAATCGGTGGCATCAACAGATCGTTCAACACTATGACCTCTAGGACATCACCCATCATAATACTGCTCTCACCCAAGCACGCTTAAATGAAGAGTTCTCATGTGATGTGGTGTACTGGTGCGGTGGCACCCACTGAAGATTTGCCACAAATTATGCTCATGCGGAGCCCGTCCGTGCCACAATAAGGCTTCGAACTAGCTGAAATCGGCATTACGGGTCCCGCCAGATTCACCTTTGGCACATCTGTGCATAGTGCGCCCCGCGAAGATCTTTTCGGATAGGGTTCATAATGGCGACTCAGACGATCATGCATGAAGATATGGAGATTTTCGTGCGACCTCCACACGAGACGCACGGATCAACTGAGTGGGTCCCATGGCTCGTATTTTTCAGTCTGAGGCATTCCATCGACAACATTTTTGGAGCCAATTGTCGAGTTCTTCGGCATCAACTGTAAAATAAACTAAAAATAAAAGGAAATAAAATCGGTGGCATCAACAGATCGTTCGACACTACGACTTCCAGGAGGTCACCTATCATAGTACTGCTCTCACCCAAGCATGCTTAACTGAAGAGTTCTCATGTAATATGGTGTACTGGTGTGGTGGCGCCCGCTGGAGATTTACTATAAATTGGGTTCTTACGGAACCCGTCCGTGCCGCGGTAAGGCTTTGAACTAGCCGAAATCGGAGTTACGGGTCCCGCTAGATGCGCCTTTGGCAGATCTGCACGTAGAGTGCCCCGCGGAGATATTTCTGGATTGGGGTCATGATGGCGAATCAGACGATCGTGCACGAAGTATGGCAATTTTCGTTTGGCCTCTACACGAGATACGTGGATCAGCCGAGTGGGCCCCACGACTAGTATTTTTTAGTCCGAGGTATCCCATCGATGACATTTTTAGAGTCGATAAGTTCTCTAGCGTCAATGATAAAATAAAATAAAAATAAAAGAAAATAAAATGGGCGGCATCAACAGATCGTTCAACATGACGACTCCCAAAAGGTCACCCATCATAGTGATGCTCTTTCCCAAACACGCTTAACTAAAGAGTTCTCATGGGATCTGGTATGCTGGTGCGATTACACCCGTTGGAGATTTGCCGCAAGTTGTGCTCATGCAAAACCTATCCGTGCCGTAGTACAACTTTGAATTACCCAAAATCAGAGTTACGGGTCCCGCCAGATGCGCCTGCAACTCATCTGGACATCGTGTGCCACGCAAAGATCTTTCGGATTGGGGTCATAATGGCGAATCTAATGATCGTGCATGAATTTATGGTGATTTCTGTGAGGCATCCGCACGACACATCCGAATCAGCCGCGTGGACCCCACGGCTCATGTTTTTTAGTTCAAGGCATCCCAACTATGCATTTTCAGAGTTAATGATCGATTTCTCTCGCATTAACGGTGAGATAAAATAAAAATAAAAGGAAATAAAATGAGCGGCATTGATAGATGGTTCAACACGATGACTTTCCAGGAGGTCACTCATCATAGTACTGCTCTCACCCAAGCACGCTTAACTGAAGAGTTCTCATGGCATCTTGTGTTCTTGTGTGGTCACGCCCGAGAGATTTGCCACAAATTGTGGTTATTTGGAACCCGTCCAAAGGCTTGAAATAGCAACGAGATATGAGTCCCGCCAGATGCGCATGGCATCTATCATGCCACGAGATCTTTCTATATTGGGATCATAATGGCGAATCGGATGATCGTGCATGAACTTATGGCGATTTTCTTGCAGCCTCTGCATGAGACATGCGGACTAGCTGCGTGAGCCCCACAGCTCATGTTTTCAAGTACGAAGCATGCAATCGATGACATTTTAGCAGTCGATCTTTGAGTTATGCGGCATCAACAGTAAAATAAATAAAAATAAAATAGGCGGCATTAATAGATCGTTCAACACGATGACTTCCCAAGATGTCACCCATCATAGTACTGCTCTTGCCTAAGCACGCTTAACTGAAGAGTTCTCATGGATCTGTGTGGGGCGCGCCACTGGAGATTTGCCGAAATTGTGCTCATACTGAATCGTCCAGCTGCGGTAAGGTTTCAAAATAGCCAAAATTGGAGATACGGGTCCCGCCAGATGCGCATGCAGCACATCTGCACATCATGCGCCCCGCAAAGATCTTTCTGGATTGTGGTCATAATGGCGAATCAGGCGATCATGCGCGAAGTTATGGCGATTTTTGTGTGGCCTCCGCATGAGACGCAAGGAGCAGCCGCGTGGGCCCCATAGCTCGTGTTTTTTAGTACGAGGCATGCCATCGACGATATTTTTGGAGTTAATCTCCGAGTTCTATGATATCAATGGTAAAATAAAACAAGAATAAATGAAATTAAATTGGGCGGCATCAACAAATGATTCAACATGATGACTTCCCATGAGGTCAATCATCATAAGATCGCTCAAGCACGCTCAAGAGTTCTCATGGGATCCATGAGTGGTGGCGGCGCTAGAGATTTATCGCAAATTATGCTCATGCGGAACCCGCGTGCAACGGTAAGGCATCAAAATAGCCAAAATCGGAGATACGGGTCCCACCAGATGCACCTGCAGGACATCTGCTCACTGTGTTCCCAGTGAAGATCTTTCCGGATTGAGGTCATAATGGCGAATCAGATGATCGTGTGCAAAATTATGGTGATTTTTGTACGGCATTCGCACAAGATGCGCGGATCGGCCACGTGGGTCCCACGGCTCATGTTTTTCAGTCCAAGACATCCCATCACTGACGCTTTCGGAGTCAATCGCCGAGTTCTTCGGCATAAAGGGTAGAATAAAATAAAAATAAAAGGAAGTAAAATGTGCGGCATCAGCAAATTGTTGAACACGGCGACTTCCCAAGAGGTCACCCATCATAGTACTGCTCTAGCCCAAGCACGCTTAAATGAAGAGTTCTCTTGTGATATGGTGTGCTGGTTCTGTGGTGCCCGCTGGAGATTTGTTGTAAATTGTGCTCTTGTATAAC
Source organism: Cymbidium sinense (assembly GCA_021442155.1). NCBI lineage: Eukaryota > Viridiplantae > Streptophyta > Magnoliopsida > Asparagales > Orchidaceae > Cymbidium > Cymbidium sinense. The sequence goes on from CM038226.1 coordinate 57,869,092, forward strand.
CCATCCATGTCACGATAATGCTTCAAAATAGTTGAAATCGGAGACACGGGTCCTGCCAGATGCGTCTGTGGCTCATCTACGCGTTGTGTGACTCACGGAGATATTTTCATATTGGGGTCATAATGGAGAATTAAATGATCGTGCGGTTGGTGGTGTGATTCGACGAGACGCGGCGCCACCCGGGCCCCATGGCTCATGTTTTCAAATGTTTTCAAAGTCGATCTCTGAGTTTTGTGGCGTCAACAAAAAAAATAAAATAAAAATAAAAGAAAATAAATTGGGCGACATCAACAGATGCTTCAACACGACGACTTCCCACGAGATCACCCATCATAGTACTACTCTCGCCCAAGCACGATTAACGAAAGAGTTCTCATGGGATCTGATGTGTTAGTACGGTCGCACCCGCTGGAGATTTATTATAAATTGTGCTCATCTAGAACTTATCCGTGTCGCAGTAAGTCTTTGAAATAGCCAAAATTGGAGATACAAGTCCCGCTAGATGCGCCTGCAGCTCATCTACACGTCGTGCGCCCCGCAAAGATCTTTCTGGATTGGGTTCATAATGGAGAATCGGGTGATCGTACGCGAAGTTATTGCAATTTTCGTGATGCCTCCACACGAGGCGCACAGATCAACTGAGTGGGCCCCACGACTAGTGTTTTTCAGTCAGAGGCATCCCATCAATGTTGTTTTGGGAGTCGATCGCCGAGTTCTCTAGCGTCAATGATAAAATAAAATAAAAATAAAAGATAATAAATAGATGGTTCAAGAACTTCAAAGATCATTTTACTCAAACATGCTTCAAGAGCTCTCATGGGATATGTTATGATGGTACGGTCACGCCCGTTGGAGATTTGTCACAAATTGTGCTCATCCGGAATCCATCCGTGTCACGGTAAGGCTTCAAAATAGCCGAATTTGGAGATATGGGTTCCGTGCTCATCTCAGATCGCGGCACCACCTAAGATCATTCACATAATAGTGAATAATCGCATGGTGCATGAAGTTATGGAGATTTCCATGCATGCTCCACATGAGATGCGCAGATCAGCCTAGTGGGTCCCATAGCTCGTGTTTTTCAGTCCGAGGTATCCCATCGATGACATTTTTGGAGTCGATCGTCAAGATCTCCAGCGTCAACGGTAAAATAAAATAAAAATAAAAATAAATAAAATGGGCGGCATCAATAGATGGTTTAACACAACGACTTCCCAAGAGGTCACCAATCATAGTACTGCTCTCGCACAAACACACTTAACTGAAGAGTTCTCATGGGATCTGGTGTGCTGGTGCGGTCGCCCCCGCTGTTGATTTACTACAAATTGTGCTCATATGGAACCCATCTGTGCCGCGGTAGGGCTTCAAAATAGCGAAAATCAGACATACGGGTCTCGCCAGATGTGCTTGCGGCTCATCTGCGCATCGTGCGCCTTGCGGAGATCTTTCCGGATTGGGGTCATAATGGCGAATCAGTCGATCATGCGTGAAGTTATGATAATTTTGTGCCTCCACGCGGTGGATCAGTAGGTCCCACTGTTTCCCGAGGCATCCCATCGATGACGTTTTAAGAGTTGATCATCGAGTTCTATGGCGTCAATGGTAAAATAAAATAAAAATAAAATGAAATAAAATGGGCGGCATCAACAGATGGTTCAACACGATGACTTTCGAGGAGGTCACCCATCATAGAACTGCTCTCGCCCAAGCACGCTTAACTGAAGAGTTCTCATAGGATCTGGTGTGCTAGTGCGGTCACGCCCGTTGGAGATTTGCGCTAAATTGTGCTCATCCGAAACCCATTAATGTCATAGTAAGGCTTTGAAATAGCTGAATCGTAGATACGAGTCCTGCTAGATGCACTTGTGACACATCTGCGCATCATGCGCCCCGCGGAAATCTTTCCGTATTGGGGTCATAATGGCGAATCGGATGATCGTAGGTGAAGTTATGAAAATTTTTGTGCGGCCTCCACACGAGATGCGCGGATTAGCCGAGTGGGCCCCACGGCTCATGTTTTTTAGTTCGAGGCATCCCATCGATGACATTTTTGGAGTTGATCTCCGAGTTCTCCAACATCAATGGTAAAATAAAATAAAAATAAAAGGAAATAAAATGGGCGACATCAACAAATGGTTCAAGACGATGACTTCCCGGGAGGTCACGTATCATAGTACTGTTTTGGCCCAAGCACCCTTAACTAAAGAGTTCTCATGTGATCTGGTGTGCTGGTGTGATCGCACCCACTAGAGATTTGCTATAAATTTTGCTCATACGAAACCCGTCTGTGCCGCGGTAAGTTTATGAAATTGCCAAAATTAGAGTTACGAGTCCCGCCAAATGAGCCTTTGGCACATCTACGTGTGCCCTTTCGAGATCTTTTCGGATTGGGGTCATAATGGCGAATCAGACGATCGTGTGCAATGTTATGGCAATTTTCATGCGGCCTCCAAACGAGACGTGCGAATCAGCTACGTGGGCCCCACAGCTCATGTTTTTCGGTCTGTGGTATCCCATCTATGACATTTTCTAAGTTGATGATCGAGTTCACCGTCATCAATGATAAAATAAAATAAAAATAAAAGAAAATAAAATGGGCAGTATCAACAGATGGTTCAACACGACGACTTCCCAAGAGATCACCCATGATAGTACTACTCTCGCCCAAGCACGCTTAACTGAAGAGTTATCATAAGATCTAGTGTGCTGGTGCAGTTGCGCTCGCTGGAGATTTGCCTCAAATTGAGCTCATGCAAAACTCGTTTGTGCCGTGATAAGGCTTCGAAATAGATGAAATCAGAGATACAAGACCCGCCAGATACGCCTTTGGCACCTCTGTGCATCGTGCACCCCGCGGAGATCTTTCCGGATTAGGGTCATAATGGCGAATCAGAAAATCATGCATGAAGTTATAGTGATTTCCGTGCGGACTCCATGCGAGGTGCGCAGATCATCCGCGTGGGCTCCACGACCCATATTTTTTAGTCCGAGGTATCCCATCTACGATGTTTTCAAAGTCGATCATCGAGTTCTCCCACGTTAATGGTAAAATAAAATAAAAATAAAAAGAAATAAAATGGGCAAAATTAATAGATAGTTCAATACGACGACTTCCCAAGAGGTCTCCCATCATAGTACAGCTCTCTCCCAAGCATGCTTAACTGAAGAGTTCTCATGGGATCTAGTGTGCTGGTGCGATCGCACCCGCAGGATATTTTCCGCAGATTGTGTCTCAAACCCGTCCATACTACAAGTACATCGAATAATCAAATCGAGATATGGGTCGCACTGCATGCCTGTGCACATCCGCGCATCGACCAGAGATCTTTCTGGGTTGGGGTCTTAATGATGAATCAGAAGATGGTGCATGAAGTTATGGCGATTTCCGTGCGGTTTCGCACGAAATGCTCGTACCAGTCACGTGGGCCCCAAAGCACGTGCTTTTCATTCCGAGGCATGCCATCGCTGACATTTTCGAAGTCAATATCTGAGTTCTGCGATGTCAACAGTAAAATAAAATGGGTGGCATCAACAAATAGTGCAACACGAGGACTTCTCAGGAGGTCAGCCATCATAGTACTGCTCTTGTCCAAACACGTTTAACTGAAGATTTCTCATGGGATCTGGTGTGTTGGTGTGGTCCCTCCCGTAGGAGATTTGCAGTAAATTATGCTCATGCGAAACTCATCCGTGTAGTTGTAAGGCATCAAAATAGCCGAAATCGGAGATACGGTTCCCGCCAGATGCGCATGCGGCACATCTATGCGTCGTGCACCCCCCAGAGATCTTTCTGGATTGGGGTCATAATGGTGAATCGGACGATCGTGCATGAATTAATGGCGATTTCCATGCGGCCTCGACATGAAATACACGGATCTCCCTCGTGGGCCCCACTACTCGTGCTTTTCAGTCTAAGGTATCCCATAAATGATGTTTTCGGAGTCGATCACCGAGTTCTCTAGCATCAACGGTAAAATAAAATAAAAATAGAAGGACATAAAATGGGCGGCATCAACAGATTATTCAACATGATGACTTTCGAAGAGGTCACCCATCATAGTACTATTCTCGCCCAAGCACGCTTAACTAAAGAGTTCTTCTCTGATATGTTGTGCTAGTGCGGTGACGCTCGATGGAGATTTTCCATAAATTGTCTTCTTAAGGAACCCGTCCGTGCCGTGGTAAGGCTTTGAAATTGCTGAAATCGGAGATAAGCGTGCTAGATGCTCTTAAGCATCCGCATCGCGCCCGTGGAAGGATTAGAGTCAAAATGGTGAATTGATGAATTGCGCCTCCACATGAGATGTGTGAATGTGGCCATGTAACAGCTCATATTTTGAGTTTGAGGCATCCTATCGGCTGAAAGAAAATAAAATGAAGTAAATGGGTGGAAACAAAAGATGGTTTAACGTAAATGAATTTCGGTCACCCATCATAAGCACTCCTCAAGAGTTCTCGGCCGCGGTCACCGGAGATTTACCATAAATTATGCTCATGCGAACCACCGATCCGCGGTCGCATGGTAAGGCTTCAAATAGCCAAAATCAAAGATAGATCCCGCCGATGTGCTCTGACATACAAGCATCGCGCGCCTGCGGAAGCTCTTGCCGGATTGGGTTCATAATAACGAATAAGATGATCATCCATGAAGTTATAGTGATTTTCGTGCGGCCTCCGCACGAGACGCGCAGATCAACCGCGTGAGCCTCACGGCTCGTGTTTTTTCCGAGGCATCCCATCTATGATATTTTTGGATTCGATCACCTAGTTTTGCATTGTCAATGGTAAAATAAATAAAAATAAAAAGAAATAAAAGTGACATCAACTGATGGTTCAACACGAGGGCTTTCCAGGAGGTCACCCATCATAGTGCTGCTCTCGCCCAAGTACACTTAACTTAAGAGTTCGCATAAGATCTATTGCTCTGGTGCAGTCACGCTCACTGGAGATTTGCTGCAAATTGTGCTCATGCGGAACCCGTCCGTGTCATAGTAAGGCATCAAAATAGTCAAAAATCAGAGATATGGGTGGCACATCTACGCGTGCGCCCCACGAAGATCTTTCCAAATTGGGGTCATAATGGCGAATCAGATAATCGTGCATGGCTCATGTTTTTCAGTTCGAGGCATCCCATCGATGACATTTTCAGAGTCGATCGTTGAGTTCTCTGGCGTCAGATAAAATGAAATAAAATAAAAATAAAAATAAATAAAATGGGCGGCATCAATAGAAGGTTCAATACGACGACTTGTGAGGTCACCCATCATAAGATCGCTTTCTCCCAAGCATGCTCTCAAGAGTTCTTGTCTGTGGCCGTAGTCACGCCCTCTAGAGATTTGTCTCAAATTGCGCTCATGCGGAACCCTCCCGTGCTGCAGTAAGGCTTCAAAATAGTTAAAATTGGAGATACGGGTCCATCCAGATGCACTACAACTCATCTACACTTTGTGCACCCGACAAAGATCTTTTCGGATTGGCATCATAATGGCAAATTGGACAATTGTGTGTGAAGTTATGGTAACTTCAGTGCGGCCTCCATACGAGACGTGCAGATCAACCGCGTGGGCCCCACGGCTCATGTTTTTCAGTCCGAGGTATCCCATTCATGACATTTTCATAGTCAATCATCGAATTCTAGGGTTTCAACGGTAAAAGAAAATAAAAATAAAAGTAAATAAAATAGGCGACATCAGCAGATGGTTCAACACGATGACTTCCAAAGAGGTTACCCATCATAGTGCTGCTCTCGCCCAAACACGCTTAATTGAAAAGTTCTCATGGGATCTAGTTTGCTGGTGCGATCGCACCCGCTGAAGATTTGCTACAAATTGTGCTCATGAGGAACCCATATGTGTCATAGTATGGTTTTGAAATAGTCAAAATCGGAGATACGGGTCCTGCTATATTCGCCTGCAGCTCATCTACGGGTTGTGCTCCCCACGGAGATCTTTCCTGATTAGGGTCATAATGGGGAATCGAATGATCATGCATGAATTTATTACGATTTTAGTGCGACCTCTGTACGAGACGTGCGGATCAGCCACATGGGCCCCATGACTCGTATTTTTTTAGTCCGAAGCATCCCATCGATGACGTTTTCAAAGTCGATCATCGAGTTCTCCATCTTCAACGGAAAGATAAAATAAAAATAAAAGGAAATAAAATGGGTGACATCAACAGATGGTTCAACACAATGACTTCCCAAGAGGTCACCCATCATAGTACTGCTCTCGCCTAAGCTCGCTTAATTGAGGAGTTCTCATGGGATCGGTGTCTTTGGTGCGTCACTCTAGAGATTTGCCATAAATGTGCTCATTCTGCCCGCGATAGGCTTTGAAATAGCCAGAATAGGTCACCAAATGAGCTTGAGGTTCATCTGCGCGTCATGTGCCCCGCGGAGATCTTTCAAGATTGGGGTCATAATAGTGAATCGGATGATCGAGCACAATGTTATGATGATTTCCGTGTGGTCTCCATACGAGACACGTGGATCAGCCATGTGGGCCCCATGGCTCATATTTTTTAGTCCGAGGCATCCAATCTATGACATTTTCGGAGTCGATCATGGAGTTCTCTAGCGTTAATGATAAAATAAAATAAAAGAAAATAAAATGGGTGGCATCAATAGATGGTTCAACATGACGACTTCTTAGAAGGTCACCCGTCATAGTACTGCTCTCGCCCAAGCACGTTTAACTTAAGAGTTCTCTTATAATCTGGTGTGCTAGTGCGGTCATGATCTTTGATGATTTTCTATAAATTGTGCTCATGCGAAACCCATCCCTGTCGTGGTAAGGCTTGGAGCTAGCCAAAATCGGAGATACATGTCCTGCCAGATGCACCTGTGGCTCATCTGCGCATCATGCGCCCCGCGGAGATCTTTCCGGAATAGGGTCATAATGGTGAATCAGATGATCATGCGTGAAGTTATGGCGATTTCCATGCAGCCTCCACTCGAGATGCATGGATCGCCAATACGGCTGGTTTTTTTTTGAGGATCCCATCGATAAAGTTTTTGGAGTCGATCTCCTAATTCTCCGACTTCAATGGTAAAATAAAATAAAAATAAAAGAAAATAAAATGGGCAGCATCAACAGAAGGTTCAACACGATGACTTCCCAAGAGGTCACCCATCATAGTACTGCTCTCGCCCATGCATGCTTAACTGAAGTGTTCTCATAGGATATGGTGTGCTAGTGCGGTCGCCCCAGCTAGAGATTTACTGCAAATTGTGGTTATGTAAAACCCATCCGTGCTAAGGTAAGGATTTAAAATAATCAAAATTGAAGATATGGGTCCCTCTAGATGTGCCTACGGCTCATCTACGCGTCGTGTGATCCGCAGAGATCTTTCCGGATTGGGGTCATAATGGTGATTCGGACGATTGTGAGTAAAGTTATGGCAATTTCCGTGCGGCCTCCAGACGAGATACACGGATCAGCTTGGGCCACACAACTCATGTTTTTCAGTCTAAGGCATCCCATCGACGATGTTTTCGGAGTCGATAACTGAGTTTTCTGGCATCAACTATAAAATAAAATAAAAATAAAAGGAAATAAAATGGGCAGCATCAATAGATGGTTCAACACGATGACTTCCTAAGAGGTCACCCATCATAGTACTGCTCAAGACCAAGCAAGCTTAACTTAAGAGTTCTTATGAGATCTAGTGTGCTGGTGCTGTCACACCCATTAGAGATTTTTCGCAAAATTTTCTCATTCGAAACCCGTCCGTGCCACGGTAAGGGTTCTAAATAGCTGAAATCAGATCGTGACTGGATTTTATGGCTCTCATGCATCATCACTAAAGATCTTTTGGATTGGGGTAATAAAGGCGAATTGGATGATTATGCATGAAGTCATGGAGATTTTTGTGCGACCTTCGTACGAGACGCGCGGATCAGCCGAGTGGGCCCCATTGCTCATATTTTTCTCTTTGAGGCATCCCATCGATAAAGTTTTCGGAGTCGATCTCCTAGTTCTCCGACGTCAATGATAAAATAAAATAAAAATAAAAGAAAATAAAATGTGCAGCATCAATAGAAGGTTCAACATGACTACTTCCCAAGAGGTCACCCATCATATTACTGCTCTCGCCCAAGCACGTCTAACTAAAGAGTTCTCATGTGATATGGTGTGCATATGCGATGGTGTCCGTTGAAGATTTTCCATAAATTGTGCTCTTGTGGAACTCATCTGTCCGTGATAAAACTTTGAAATAACTAAAATCGGAGATACAAGTCCCGCCAAATGCACCTTTGGCAAATCTGCGCGTCGTACGCCCTGCGGAGATCTTTACGGATTGCGGTCATAATGGTGAATCAGATGATCATGCGTGAAGCTATGGCGATTTCTAGGTGTACTCCACACGAGATGCGTGAATCAGTCGCATGGGCCCCATGGCTCATGTTTTTTAGTCTGAGGCATCCCTTCGACGACATTGTCGGAGTCGATCGTCGTGTTCTCCGACGTCAATGATAAAATAAAATAAAAATAAAGGGAATTAAAATGGGCGGCATCAACAGATGGTCCAACATGACGACTTTCCAAGAGGTTACCCATCATAGTACGAATTAGATAATAGCCTGAAGTTATGATGATTTTCGTGCGTCCTCCACAAGAGATGTGTGAATCAGTCGAGTGGGCCCCATGAGTCTTATTTTTCAGTCCAAGGCATCCCATCGATGATATTTTTGGAGTTGATATACGAGTTCTCTGGTGTCAACAGTAAAATAAAATAAAAATAAAAGGAAATAAAATGGGCGGCATCAACAAATGGTTCAACGCGACCACTTCCCAAACGGTCACCCATCATAGTACTGCTCTCGCCCAAGCACACTTGACTGAAGAGTTCTCATGTGATCTGGTGTGCTGGTGCGGTCTCGCCCGCTGGAGATTTGCTACAAATTATGCTCATGTGAAACACATCTGTGCCGCAGTAAGATGTTGAAATAGTCAAAATCAGAGATACGAGTCCCGCCAGATATGCTTGAGGCTCATCTGTGCGTCGTGCGCCCTGCGGAGATCTTTTCGATTGGGTTCATAATGGCGAATCAGATGATCATGCACAAAGGTATGGTGATTTCCATGTGGCCTCCACACGAGATGGGCGGATCAGCCGAGTGGGCCGCACGGCTCGAACTGTTCAGTCCAAGGCATCCCATCAATGACATTTTCGGAGTCACTCGCCGAGTTCTCTGGTGTTAACGGTAAAATAAAATAAAAATAAAAGGAAATAAAATGCGTAGCATCAACTGATGGCTCAACACGATGACTTCCCAAGAGGTCACCCATCATAATACTGTTATGGCCCAAGCACACTTAACTAAAAGAGTTCTCATGTGATCTGGTGTGCTGGTGCGATCGTGCTCGCTGGAGATTTGTTGTAAATTATGCTCATGTGGAACCCGTCTGTGTCGCATTAAGGCTTGGAAATAGCTAAAATCGGAGTTACAAGTCTCGACCGATGCGTCTTTGGCATATCTACGCATCGTGGTCCCAACAGAGATCTTTCCGGATTGGGGTCACAATTGCGAATCGGAAGATCATGCATGAAGTTAAGCAATTTACTTGCGGCCTCGACACGAGACGTGCAGATCAACCGCGTGCACCCCACGACTCATATTTTTTAGCCCGGTGCATCCCATCAACGATGTTTTCGGAGTCAATCACTGAGTTTTGTGGCATCAATAGTAAAATAAAATAAAAATAAAAGGAAATAAAATGGGCGGCATCAACAGATGGTTCAACACAACGACTTCCAGAAAGGTCACCCATCACAGTACTGCTCTTGCACAAGTACGCTTATATGAAGAGTTCTCATGGGATCTGGTGTGCTGGTGCGGTAGCCCCTGCTAGAAAATTGCCACAAATTGTGCTCATATGAAACCCGTCCATGCCGTGGTACGGCATAAAAATAACCAAATTCAGAGATAGGAGTCCCGATAGATGCGCCTGCAGCTCATCTGCGCATCGTGTTCCCCGTGGAGATCTTTTTGGATTGGGGTCATATTGGCGAATCAGACGATCGTGCATGAAGTTTTGGTGATTTCTGTGCAGTCTCCATACGAGACTTGCGGATTAGCTTATTGGGCCCCATGTCTCGTGTTTTTCAGTCCGAGGCATCCCATCGATGATGTTTTCGGAGTCGATCACCAAGTTCTCCGATGTTAACATTAAAATAAAATATAAATAAAAGAAAATAAAATGCTCGTCATCAACATATCGTTCAACACGATGACTTCCCAGGAGATCACCCATCATAGTACTGCTCGCCCATGCACGCTTAACTGAAGAGTTCTCATGGGATCTGGTGTGTTAGTGCGGTCGCGCCCGTTGGAGATATTCCGTAAATTATGCTCATATGGAACCAGTCCATGCCGCGGTAAAGCTTCAAACTAGCCGAAATCGAAGATGCATATCCCACTAGATGCGCCTGCAGCTCATCTGCGCATCATGCGCTTTGCGGAGATCTTTCTGGATTGGGGTCATAATGAAGTTTGGTGATTTTCATCAAGCCAATTTTGGTGATTTTCATCCATGAGGTTGATCCTCATCTCCGGCTTTTGGAAATAAAATTTGTAAAATGGGGGAGAGGGAGGAAGAGAAAACCCAAATTATGAACATGAAGAAGAACCCATAATCATACCCTTTATATGCATATCGTCGCGCCAGATATCTTTCTGGATTCGGATCATAATAGTGAATCGGACGATCGTGCACGAAGTTATCGAGATTTCCGTGCGGCCTCCACACGAGACGCACGGATCAGCTGAGTGGGCCCCACGACTTGTGTTTTTTTAGTCCGAGGCATCCCATCGGTGACGTTTTCAGAGTCGACCGCTGAGTTGTCTGGCATCGACGTTAAACTAAAATATAAATAAAAGGAAATAAAATGCGCGACATCAACATATGGTTTAACACGATGACTTCCCAGGAGGTCACCCATCATTGTACTGCTCTCGCCCATGCACGCTTAACTGAAAGAGTTCTCATTAGATCTAGTGTGCTGGTGCGGTTACGCCCGTTGGAGATTTTCTATAAATTGTGCTCATGCAGACCATTCCATGCAGCGGTAAGGCTTCAAACTAGTCGAAATCGGAGATATGTATGAAGCTATGGCTCATTTGTGCGTCGTGCGCCTCGAGGATAATTTTCTTGGGGTCATAATGGCGAATCAGACGATCATGTATGAAGTTATGGCGATTTTCGTGCAACCTCCACACGAGACATGTGGATTAGTTGAGTGGGCCCCATGACTCTTATTTTTCAGTCTTAGACATCCCATCGATGACATTTTCGGAGTCGTTCTCCGAGTTCTCTGGCCTGAACAATAAAATAAAATAAAAATAAAAATAAAATAAAATGGGTGGCATCAATAAATGGTTCAACATGACGACTTCCCAGGAGGTCACCCATCATAGTACTACTCTCGCCCAAGCACGCTTACTTGAAGAGTTCTCATGGGATTTAGTGTGCTGGTGCGGTTGTGCTCACTGGAGATTTTCCGTAAATTGTGCTCATCAGGAACCCGTATGTACCCCAAAAAACTTCAAAATAATCAAAATCAGAGATACGGGTCCTGCCAAATGCGCTTGCAGCTCATCTACTCGTCGTGCGCCCCGCGAAGATCTTTCCGGATTGGGGTGATAATGATGAATCGGATGATCGTTCGTGAAGTTATGGAGATTTTTGTCCAGCCTCCGAACGAGTAGCGTGAATCATCTAAGTGGGCCCAACCAGTCTTGCTTTCAGTCCGTGGCATCCCATCGATGACGTTTTTGGATTCGATTGTCGAGTTCTCCGGCATCAACGGTAAAATGAAATAAAAATAAAAGGAAATAAAATGGCAGAATCAATAAATGGTTCAACACGATGACTTCCTATGAGGTCACCCATCACAGTACTACTCTCGCACAAGCATGCTTAACTAAAGAGTTCTCATGTGATCTGGTGTGCTAGTGCGGTCACTCCTGCTGGAGATTTTCTGCAAATTGTGCTCAAGTGGAACCCATCCGTGCCACGGTAAGGTTTCAAAATAGCCAAAATTGAGGATACGAGTCCCGCCATATGTGCTTTTGACATATTGTCATTGTGCTCCCTGCGGAGATCTTTCCGTATTTGGATCATAATTGTGAATCGAACGATCGTGCACGAAGTTATGATAATTTTTCTGCGGCCTCCACATGAGACGCACAGATAACCCTAGTGGGCCCCACATCTACTATTTTTCAGCCCGAGGCATCCCATTAACGTCATTTTCATGTCGATCATCGAGTTCTCCATCATCAACAGTAAAATAAAATAAAAATAAAAGGAAATAAAATGGGCGGCATCAATAGATGGTTCAAAATGACGACTTCCCAGGAGGTCACCCATCAAAATATCGCTCTCCAAGCACGCTTAATCAAGAGTTTTCTCGTGATTTGTCCGGTGTGGTCATGCCCGCTGGAGATTTGCCGCAAATTGTGCTAATGCGGAACCCGTACATGTCACGATAAAGCTTCAAATTAGAAAAATCAAGAGTGATCCAGCAGCGCTTGTAATATCGGTCGTATGCCGGAGATCTTTCCAATTAGGGTCATAATGGAATTAGGACGATCGCGGCGAAGTTATGGCAATTTCCTTGCATCTTGACACACACGACGGAAGAGCGCGGCCCCACGGGCTCATGTTTTTTCAGGCATCCCGATGATGTTTTGGAGTCGATCGCCGAAGTTCGCGCAGCCAACGGTAAATTAAAATAAAAATAAAAGGAAAAAAATTGAGCGACATTAGCAGATGGTTCAACGCGATGACTTCTCAGAAGGTCACCCATCATAAGATACTTCCCAAGCACGCTTAATCAAAAGTTCTCATGGATCCGCGTAGGTCCACGCCTACCGGAGATTTTCCGCAAATTATGCTCATGCTAAACGTCGGCCGCGTAAGGCTTTGAAATACCAAATCGAGATACGGTCGATGCTGCTCCATCTACACATAGTACCGCGAGTTCTTCCGATTGGGGTCATAATGGCGAATGACGATCACGCGTGAAGTTATGGTGATTTTGAGCGCGACGACGAGATGCCCGGACGCCCACGTGTTTTCAATTCGAGGCATCCCATCAATGACATTTTCGAGTCGACCGAAGTTCTCGGCCACCAAAATAAAATAAAAATAAAAGGAAATAAAGGGGCAAAGATCAGATGGTTCAACGCGATGACTTTCCAGGTCACCCATCATAATACTACTCGCCAAGCACGCTTAAGAAGAGTTCTCATGGGATCGTGTCCGGTGCGGTCACCGTTGGAGATTTGCAAATTGTGCGAACCTATCCATGCCGTGGTAAAGCTTTGAATTAGCCAAAATTAGAGATGTGGGTCCCGCTAGATGCACATGCGGCTCATCTACGCGTCATGCGCCCTGCGAAGATCTTTCTGGATTGGGGTCATAATGGCGAATCGAAAGATCGCATGCTAAGTTATGGCGATTTTCGTGTAGCCTCCACATGAGATGCACAGACCAACCATGTGGGCCCCACTGATCATATTTTTCAGTCCGAGGCATCCCATCGATGATGTTTCTGGAGTCAATCGTCGAGTTCTTCGGCATCAACGTTAAAATAGAAAAAGGAAATAAAATGAGAGGAATCAATAAATGGTTCAACACGATGACTTCCCAGGAGGTTACCCATCATAGTATTGCCCTCGCCCAAACACGCTTAACTGACGCACCCACTGGAGTTGGCACAAATTGTGCTGGAATCCGCCGAAGGTTTTAAATAGCCAACGAGATACGAGTCCCACCAGATGCGCCTTTGGAATATCTACGAGTCATGCTCCCTGCAAAGATCTTTCCGAATTGGGATCATTATTTCAATCGACATCGCGGCGTAGAAGTTATGGCAATTTTGGCCTCCACACGATGCCGATAGTGGGCCCCATGGTTCTAACTTTTCACCGAGGCATCCCATCAATAACATTTTGAGTCGATCGAATTCTCGCCAACTAAATAAAAAAATAAAAATTAAAGGAAATAAAATGGGCGGTATCAACAGATGGTTCAACATGAAGACTTCCTAGGAGGCCACCAATCACAATTAATTGAAGAGTTCTTATGTGATCTGGTGTGCTGGTGCGGTCACTCCCGGTCGATATTTGCCACAAATTGTGCTCATGCGGAACCCGTACGTGGGTAAGGCTTCAAAATAGACGAAATCAAAGATACCTGTCTAGCTAGATGCACTTTTGGCACATCTACTTGTCGTGCGCCAGACAGAGATCTTTCTGGATTGGGTTCATAATGGCAAATTAGACTATCGTGTGCGAAGTTATGACAATTTTCGTGCAGCCTCAACACGAGACTCAAAAACCAGCCGCGTGGGCCCCGACTCTTATTTTTCAGTACGAGGCATCCCATCGATGACATTTTCAGAGTCGATCACCGAGTTCTACGGCGTCAACGATAAAATAAAATAAAAATAAAAGGAAATAAATTGGGCGACATCAACATATGGTTCAATGCGATGAGTTTCTAGGAGGTCACTCATCATAGTACTACTCTTGCCCAAGCATGCTTAACTAAAGAGTTCTCATGGAATCTAGTGTACAGGTATGGTCGTGCCCGCTGGAGATTTGTCACAAATTGTGCTCGCGAACCCGTGCCGCTGATAAGGATTTGAAAAATAAAATCATGAAATGGTTCCTCCATGTGCTCATCTACTGGCACCGCCAAGATCTTTCTGATTAAATAAAGAATCAGACAACCATGCACGAAGTTTTGATGATTTTTGTGTGGCCTCTATACGAGACACGTGGGTCCCATAGCTCATGTTTTTCAATTCTAGGCATCCCATCAACGACGTCTTCGGAGTCGATCGCCAAGTTCTCTGGTGTCAGGGTTAAAATAAAATAAAAATAAAAGGAAATAAAATGGGAGGGATAAATAAATGGTTCAACATGATGAATTTCCAGGAGGTCACCCGTCATAGTACTGCTCTCGCTCAAGCATGCTTACCTAAAGAGTTCTCATGTGATCTGGTGTGCTGGTGTGGTCGCGCCCCCAAGAGATTTGCCGTAAATTGTGCTCATGTGGAACCCGTGCCGGCTTTGAAATAGCCAAAATCGGAGATAATGGACCAGATGCTCCTTTAGACATCTCCTGTCGCGCCCGCAGATATCTTTCCGATTGTCATAATGTCAATCGAAGATCGCGTAAGTTATGATTTCGTGCCTCCATGAGATGCACGATCAACCGTGGCCCCACGACTGTTTTCAGTGATATCCCATCATGACATTTTCGAGTCGACACCGAAGTTCTCCCACATCAATGATAAATTAATATAAAAATAAAAGGAAATAAAATGAGCATCATCAATAGATGGTTCAACATAATGACTTCCCAGGAGGTCACCCATCATATCTCGCCAAGCACGCTTAACTAAGAGTTCTCAGGGATCTGTGGTGGGTCGCACTACCGGAGATTTTCCACAAATTATGTTCATCCGGAACTAGTCCGTGCCACCATAAGACTTTAAAATAGTCGAAATCGGAGATAATGGCCATGCGCCTTTAACATCCAAGGTGTCCACCTAAGATCTTTCCGATTGGGTCATAATGGCAAATCAACGATGCACGGTTATGACAATTTTGTGCCCGCAGATGCATGGTTCATCCACGTGGACCCCATGACTCGTGTCTTTCAGTCCCAGACATCCCATCGATGACATTTTCGGAGTCGATCATCAAGTTCTCCATCGTAAAAGGTAAGATAAAATAAAAATAAAAGTAAATAAAATGGGCGGCATCAACAGATGGTTCAACACGATGACTTCCCATGAGGTCACCCATCATAGTAGTGCTCTCGCCCAAGCATGGTTAACTGGTGTTCTAGTGCGGTCGCGCCGGCTGGAGATTTCCACAAATTTTGCTCATGCGTAACCCGTCCGTGCAGCAGTATGGCTTCAAAATAGCCAAAATCGGAGATATAGGTCCCACTAGATGAGCCTTTGGCACATCTGCGCGTCGTGTGCCCCACGAAGATCTCTTTGGATTGAGGTCATAATGGTGAATCATATGATCGTGCAAAGTTATGATTGCATGCTCCTACGAGATCACTCACGATCACCGCGCAACCCATTGATATTTTTTCACCATCAAGTTTTATCGGTCAAAAAAAATGGATAAATGGTATAAAGATGAATGAGGGCATCATAGATGCGAGAACATACGAGGTCTTTCATCCACCATTCTTCGCGATTTGCTAGGATACGGAACCCCGCCGGGAGGCTACAAATCATGAGAGATTGGATATTCTCGCCTCATCCGCTTGTCATGCACCCATCGATCTTCAATCATAATGGAATCAAGGAGAGGTTATGGCGGCAATTTTCGCGGCTATGAGACGCAGACGTCCCAAATGGGACCATTTTAGTCTGAGACATCCCATCAATGACATTTTCGGAGTCGATCATCGAGTTCTCCGGCATCAACGGTAAAATAAAATAAAAATAATATGGTCGGCATCATCAAATGGTTCAACACGATGAGTTCCCAGATCACTCATCATAATACTGTTCTCACCCAAGCACGCTTTAACTGAAAAGTTCTCATGGAATGTGGTGTGTTAGTGCGGTCATATCTGCTAGAGATTTTTCATAAATTGTGCTCATGCAGAACCCGTTCATGCCGCGGTAAGGCTTCAAACAAGCCAAAATCAGAGATACGGGTCCCGTCAAATGCGCCTGCAGCACATATGAGCGTCATGCGCCCCACGGATATCTTTTCGGATTAGGGTCATATTGATGAATCAGATGATTGTGCACGAAGCCATGGCAATTTTGGTGTGGCCTCCACACGAGATGCACGGACCAACTGTGTGAGACCCACATCTCGTGTTTTTCAGTCTGATGCATCCATCGAGGACATTTTCGGAGTCGATCGCCTAATTCTCCACCATCAATGGTAAAATAAAATAAAAATAAACAAAATTAAAATGGGTGGTATTAATAGATGGTTTAACACGATGACTTTCCAGGAGCTCACCCATTATAGTGTTGCTCTCGCTCAAGCTCGCTTAACTGAGGAGTTCTTATGGGATATGGTGTGATGGTGCGGTCGCTCCTACTGGAAATTTGCCAGAAATTGTGCTCATTCACAACCCGTCTGTGTCACGGTAAGGCTTTGAAATAGCTGAAATCAGAGTTACGAGTCTCGCTAGATGCACCTGCGGCTCATCTGCACATCGTGCGCCCTACGAAAATCTTTTTGGATTGCCATAATGGAAAATCAGACGATCGTGCATGAAGTTATGATGATTTTCATGCGGCCTTTGCACGAGGCACGTAGACCAATCGCGTGGGCCCCACTGCTTGTATTTTCTTGTCCGACACATCCCATCGACGTTAATTGTAAAATAAAATTAAAATAAAAGGAAATAAAATGGGTGCATCAATAGATGTTTAACATGATGATTTCCCAAGAGATCACCCATCATAGTACTACTCTCACCCAAGCACGCTTAACTGAAGAGTTCTCATGGGATCTAGTTGGCTAGTGTCATCCTAGTTAAGAAAAAAAATGACCAAATTTGTATATGCATTGATTTTAGGGATCTAAATAAGGCAAGTCCTAAAGATGAATTTTGACTTCCTATACTAGAATTAATGGTGGACATTACCTCATCTCATGCAGTATTCTCCTTTATTGATGGGTCATCTAGCTACAACCAAATTAAGATAGCCCTAGAAGATAAAAAAACACTACCTTTCAAACCCTGATCGGAATTTATTGTTATAATCATGCCTTTCGGCCTTAAAAATGCCAGTGCAACATACCAGCGGGCTATGACTCGAATATTCGATGAACTCATTCATCATCAAGTTGCATGCTATGTCGATGATCTCATTGTCAAAATCAAAGAAAAGGAAGACTATCTCTTTGACTTGAGAGTAATTTTCAAATAGTTACGATAATACAACCTCAAAATGAACCCCTTGAAGTGTGCATTCGAAGTAGTTTCAAGAAAATTCCTTGGGTTTGTTGTTTGACATCAATGAATTGAAATCAATCTATAAAAGATCAAAATACTATTAGAAATTCCACCCCCTAAAAGCCTAACACAACTCAGGTCATTCCAAAGGCGGTTGACGTATCTAATACGCTTCATTTCCAACTTATCAAGAAGATGCCAACCATTCTCAGCACTTATCAAAAAAGATGCCAAGTTCAAATGGGATGACAAGTGCTAGCATGCTTTCAAAGACATCAAGAAATATCGATGCCAGTCTACACCCTATCGGGCGCCGCCATATTATATACTGCTGCATTAGATGACTTCCTTCGCGGTTTATTGGCTTAAACCAATGATAAAGGGAAGAAGAACGCTCTCTATTATCTCAGTCATCATCTAATCCCTGATGAGGCAAACTATCCACCTATAAAAGCTTTAATTTTGCATCAGATTACATGATTTCTCATAAGGTGAACTTGATCTCTAGAGTCAATCCACTGCAATATCTCATGATATGGTCGACCTTATCTGGATGGTTGGCACGTCGGTCCTTGATTTTGTCTCAGTTTGATATAACATTTGTACCCCTCCGTTCCATAAATGGACAAGCAGTTGCGAATTTCTAGCAGCATCCACTCCTTACAAATTCTCCGCTTAATGATGATCTTCTTGATGAAAAAATCATGAACTTAGGGGCTACTAGTGCTCGCTGCTGGGAGATGTACTCTGATGGTGCAGCTTCCTCTCAAAGAGGAGAAGAACCACAACTTACTATCCATGGTAAGGCAAGGGTAGGAATAGTTCTCCTAACTCTAGACCATGATGTGATGAGATTCCCATATCATATGTCAAATTCATGCACCAACAATAAAGCTAAATATGAGGCTTTGATTGCCGATCTAGAGTTAGTCATTACATTATGTGTCCAGAGTATAAACATCTTTGGGGATTCTCATTTAGTTATCAACCAAATTGCTGGGTCTAACAAGGTTCTAAAGCTTAAGCTCCATCATTACCATAAGTATACTATGGAATTGTTGGCCTACAACCCAAAGGTTACCATCTACAAGATTCCCGAGGAGAGAATACAGTAGCAGACTCATTAGCCAAGCTTGCCAAAGAGTTGGCATGTCCAGAAGATGAGTCCATTCCAATACAACAACAACAACCTTCATCCCACTAAGTGGAGTCGGCTACATGAATCCTTTGTCTCCATTGTGTCTTATTATTTGACAAATTCTCATTTAATTCAAGTATACTAAGGTCATTTTTTATACATCTTAACTAAGTCTTTTTAGGTCTACCTCTACCTTTCTTAACATAAGGCAAATCTAATGCATCTAATCTCCTAACCGGGTCATCGGATGACCGACATTTTATGTGGCCAAACCATCTAAGACGACTCTCTCTAATCTTATCTGCCACCAGAGCTACTCCAACTTTTTCCCGAACATACTCATTTCGCATTTTATCTCTAAGAGTAAAGCTACTCATCCACCTAAGCATCCTCATCTCAGTAACACTTAACTTAGTCTTATGCTTCTCTTTTATTGGCCAACATTCTTCACCATAAGTCATTGCAGATCTTACCACCATCTTATAAAATTTTTCTTTAAGTTTAAGTGGAAATTTTCTATTACACAACAGGCCTGATGCATTCTCCACTTCAACCATCCAACTTGAATTCTACTAATAACATCTCCATCTATTTCACCATCATTTTGAACAATATAGCCTAAATATCTGAATCGCTCACTCTTATTAATGACTTGTTCACCTAATGTCACAACACTACCACTAGAACTTCTATAACTAAAATTACACTCCATATACTCAGTTTTAGATCTACTTAAATGAAAACCTTTAGACTCTAATGTTGACCTCCATAATTCAAGTTTCTCTTGGACTCCCTCTTTAGTATTATTAACAAGAAGAATTTCATCAGCAAAAAGCATACACTAAGGTACATCTTCCTGTAAATGCCTAGTGAGAACATCCATAACCAAAGCAAAAATATATGGGCTTAAAGCTGATCCTTGATGTAATCCAACTGAAATAGGAAAATATTTTGTCACTCCTCCTTATGTTTGGACACAAGTGATAGCTCTAGTATACATATATTTAATTACTTGAATATAACCAATATTAACTCCTTTCTATTCTAGAACTCTCCAAAGAACTTCTCTTGAAACTTTATCATAACCTTTCTCTAAATTAATAAATATCATATGTAGATCCTTCTTATTGTCTCTATACTTCTCCATCAAACCTCTTAACAAATGTATAGCATCCATAGTAGATCTACCTGGCATGAAACCAAACTGATTGTAAGAAACTTTTGTATCACATCGTAACATATGCTCAATTACCCTCTCCCATAATTTTAATGTATGACACATTAACTTAATTTCTTTATAATTTGCATACTCTTCTGCATCACCTTTATTCTTATATATAGGAACCAACAAACTCTTTCTCCACTCATTTGGCATCTGTTTAGTCTTTAAAATAACATTAAAATGATTTGTAAGCCAAGAAATTCCCTGATCTCCTAAACATTTCCACACTTCAATTGGAATATCATCGTCCTACGTTTTCCACATTTCATTTTCTTTAAAGCTTCTCTGATTTACTAATAATCGATAAAAAAATAACATTCTCTATTTATGTTAAAGATATTAAGGTTGCTAAAATCAATTGTACTTTCAGATCGTTCATCAAAAAGTTTATCAAAATACCTCATCCACCTATTTTCAATATCCTTTTCCAAGAAAAGCACTTTATTATTTTCATCCTTAATACACGTCACTTGAATTAGGTCTTTACTTCTAGTATCTCTTTGGTTGGCTAACTTATACATACATCTTTCACCTTCTTTGGTATCTAATCTATTGTATAAATCACTAAAAGCTAAATTTTTTTTATCATATATTGCTTTCTTAAAATCTCTACAGGCCATTTTATAACTCTCCCAATTCTCCGAGTTTTTATATCTAAACCAAGTTTTATAACAATCCTTCTTATTTCTTATCTTTTCTTATACACTATGATTCCACCACCAATTATTTTTATTAAAAGAAGTTTTTTCTTTTGATTCTCCAAGCAAATTTTTAGCAACTTGCTTAATTTCACTTGCTACCTTTTCCCACATAACATTGGCTTCCTTATAAACATCTCAAATTCTAAGCTCTTGTAGTTTGCTCTTAAAAATATTTTTATTTGTGTTTTTTAAGTGTCTCTATCTAATCCTAGGACAATAATTTGATTTCTTTTTCTCTTACAATCTTTTATCTTTAAATCTAAAACTAACAATCGATGTTGGGTACTTAAACTTTCAATTGGAATGACCTTACAATCTTTACAACCTAAACAATCTATTTTTCTTATCAAAAAATAATCAATCTTTGTTTTACTAAATCTATTTTTATAAGTAATAATATGTTAATCTCTTTTCTTAAATAAAGCATTAGCAACTACAAAATCATAAGCTAAGGAAAAATCTAATATAGTCCTACCTTCTTCATTAGTCACTCCAAATCCATAACAACCATAAATACTTTTAAAATCTTCTACCACTCTACCGACCTGTCCATTTAAATCTCCTCCAATAAATATTTTTCATTCAAGAGGTATCTTTTGTATTAATCCCTCTAAATCATTCCAAAATTTTTCTTTTGAGCTTACATCCAAACCTACTTGAGAAGCATAAACACTTATAACATTGATAATCTTAGTACCAACAATAATCTTTAAAGCTATAATTCTATCTACACATCTATTAATATTTATAACATTATCCTTCAAACTTTTATGTATAATCACACCTACGCCATTTCTAGTTCGACTTCTACCTGAATACTAAAGTTTAAAATCTAAACTATCAATCTCCTTGGCCTTCTCCCCAATCCATTTTGTTTCTTGAACACATAAAATATTTATCTTTCTATGAACCATAATATCTACTAATTCCATTAATTTACATGTAATAATACCTATATTCTAAGATCCTAACCTAATTCTAGTTTCATGGACTAACTTCTTTATCCACATCCGTCCATTCCAATAAGGGTCTAAAATAGACAAGTCTTATCCCATATTGATGCTGAACTCATCGAGAGATTCTCTCTTAAAGGGGAGGTTGCCATTGCCAAAAAGGATGAGGAGTCATATTGGAGGCAACCATTCATTGATTATTTAAATATAGGAAAACTATCTTAAGAGAAATCACTAGCACATCAGGTGAAGCAAAGAGCCCTTTCCTATGCTCTCATAGATGAAACCTTGTACTGAAAGTCCTTCGATCATATGTAGTTATGTTATCTGGATAAACACGAAGCCCGTAGGATCATGATCGAGGTACACTCAGGGTTATGTGGAGAACATCAATTCGATCTGAAGATGAAAGCCAAGATCAAAAGACTAGAATACTACTAGCCTTAGATGATCACAGACTGTATGGATATAGCTAAGAGATGCCACCAATGTCAAGTACACGGTGTGATCCTACATCAACCATCCAATATTCTACATCTTACATTGGCCTCATGGCCATTTAAGTTTTGAGGTACTAACATTGTGGGTCTGATCGATCCTCCTTCTTCCAAAGGTCATCGATTTATTATAGCTGCTACTAACTACTTTTCTAAGTTGGGCAGAGGCAATCACACTTAGAGAGGTCACAGGTCAACATGTGCTCCAATTTTTTAGAAACTATATTGTATATAGGTTCAGGGTGCCTTGATAAATTATATCTGATAATGGTACTGCATTCAAGAGCATTAAAATTAATAGCTTTGCTCAGAGACACGGTATAGATTGGAGATATTTTACCATCTACTATCCAAGGGAAAATGGGTTAGCAGAAGCCTTCAATAAAACCCTCATTCAAATACTAAAGAAGTCACTAGATGATAATAAATGATGATGACATGAACAGTTGCTGGAAGCCTTGTGGGCCTACCGCACCACATATAGAACTCCAACCAATCTACCCTTCTCCTTAGTGTATGGGTCTGAAACCGTTATAGCACTAGAAGTCTAACTCCCATCACTAAAGATAGTCGTGGGTAGTAAAATCACAATGGAGTAGAATGCCAAGTTACGGTTAGAAGAGCTCGAAGGTTTAGAGGAGAGACGCTTACGGGCATGCAAGAATCTCGAGTTATACAAAGCCAAGATGATTCAAGCTCATAACAAGTTGGTCCATCCTAGAGCTTTTCAAGAATGAGAGCTTGATTTAGTTCTAAGGAGATCAATTATTGCCCATCAGAAGATATGAGGCAAGTTTGAACCCACTTGGGAAGGCCCTTATGTCATAGAAAAGGCTTTCCTATGAGGGTCTTATCAACTCATAAATTGTAAAATAGACCGCCCGATGCTTCCAATCAATGGGCTCTACTTAAAGAAATATTATATAAATTTTATTTGAAATTAATTATCAATAAAACTTCTTTTCATCTCAAATTTCATTTCTTCTGTGTTAGAAATATCTTTTTCTAGTGAATCCGCCATGATATATTTAGGATAGGTGTAAGAAAACCTAAGCAGCATCCTCTTCCATCTTTCACAACACAAATAAACATATGTCTTTTATCTCGAGTTATTTTGATGTGGGAGCAAGCCCCCTATGGCACTCACTCATTTGCTGCTCTAGGTCAGGTATACATGATATCTTGCTAATATGTCACCCCAATGGTCACTTATTGGAGGATGTGAGCCTCTGCGCTTTCTTCCTAACTTGATCATTACAAACCAACGAGTGCTTCGTTAGTATGGTAGATTTCACTGCCCAGCCTGTGAGCTACCTCATGTTGACTTTGATTAAGGAGATGTAAATCCCTGTGCTTTCTTCTTTAACTAGCCATGATGCACTAACTAGGTTGAGTATATTTGAGGCTTAGGGTAAGTCTCCCAGAGTCTCCTTTCCTCTTGACTATATTTGAGTCGATGTAAGTCCTCCAATGGCCTTAACTCGATGGTAGTCGATGGCATTGGGGACGACTATCCCAATGATTAGTTCCACTTTAGAGAGATGTAAGCTTACACGCCTTATTTCTAGACTGATTATCATAAAATGATGGGCACCTTAGATTGGTTGGTTATCACCATGCTGACGGATCCACCCGGTGGATACATCACTCTTGGCAGATGTGAGTCCCTGAGCTTTCGCCTTGAGTTTCCCACTGAATACCTATTTGATATATGATTAGCCACATCATCTTCTCCAGGGTGTTGGATTAAGCCTTTAGTGGCCCCATCCCCTGTGGGCATTCTATTTGGATCACGTCCTTTGCAACCCCATTTAAACACTACCTGGGTTACTTTTTGATTGGACAATTCCCCTTTCCTAGTAGCCAACCCTATAGTTGGAGAATTTGTTTAGCTGATGCGTAGATTCTCCCTTGGTTCAGTAAATCTGAGATATGGCTAGGCTTATATAAGCTTCTTCTTAGTTTGATCCATCACAAACCAACATAGTCCATGTTAAAACAAACTAAACAAATAAACAAAATTAATTCCCTTGTGGATTAGGAATTCAAGCCCCCTAGTGGCCCCTTTTCAAAGCAGGCATCCTATCTTTAGGGCAGTGTCAGCAAAACTCCTTATAGGAATTGCCTGACTACTTTGAGTTGAGATAAGTCCTCGGGTCAACACTCTCTCAGTAGTTGCTCTTAGGTCAGATTCAAGTTGTCATGCCATCGACAAGTTACCTCAGCGGTCATCTTTGCTTTAAAAGATATAAGGCTGTTACACATTCTTTCTAGTATGATCATTGCAAACCGACGGAAAGCCCTTAGTCAAGCCCAATTTATTATGCAAGCGATCGATCACCCCATGGGTTCTTTGTTTAGGAAGATGTGAGTCCCCGCGCTTTCTTCCTAACTTGACCATTGTAAACTGAAAGGCACCCCTTGGGTTAGTTCTGTTCTAACTACCGGGTAGACTATCCCTTTGGATTTGTAAATCTAAGATAGGTCTAGGTTAATATTAGCTCCTTCTTAGTAGATCCTTCGTACACTGACAGAGTCCATCTAAAATTAAATTAATTTTGACTATTCTTGAGTCAATATGATTCCACAGTGGCATTCACTCAAATAGTCGCCCTAGGTTGGGATTGATCTGTTGTGCCATCGACAGATCACCCCAATGACTAATCCCTACTTTGGAAGATGTAAGTCTGCTACAATTTTTTCCTAGTATCATCATTGCACATCGAAAGACAACCCTTAGGCTGGATAGTCCTACTTTGTGGCTGGTATACTATCCCTTTGGACTTGTAAATCTGGGATAGGTCAAGCCCGACATAACTCCTTCTCAGTGTGTCCATCGCACGCCAATAGGGTCCACAACATAACACATTAAATTAAATTAAATTAATTCAAATTAAATTAATATAAATCAAATTAATTATCAGGACTACTCTTGAGTTGAGGTAAGACACCCAGCGATGCTCACTCAGTAGTCGTCTTAGGTAGGGTTTGATGTGTTGCTCATCTAATAGATCACCCCAGCGGCTTTTCCTTGCTTTGAAAGATGTAAGTCTGTTATGCTTTCTTCCTAGCATAGTCTTTGCACACCGAAAGGAAACCCCTTATGATGGATAGTCCTACCTTATGGCAGATAGACTATCTCTTTGGACTTATAAATCTAAGACAGGCCAAGGCCCTCATGGCTCCTTCTTAGTGTAGTTCATCCCACACTAACAGGGTCCATAACAAAATAAATTCAAAACCAACCTTCCTAGTGGTGTCAAATTAAATATATTGAATAAACCAAATTTCTCTCCAACCATGCACAAATCAAATTGGCCTATCTAGTATAGCTTAGATCTAAATCAAACAAATTCAATCAAGTGTACATCCCCAACGGATATGCCCTCAATCTAGAACCCTTCTCTGCAATGGAGCCACAATAAATTAAACCAACCTCCTTAGTGGAGTATAATCAAATAAATCAAAGAAATCTAATCAAATTCTTATCCCCAGTGGATACGCACCTAAATAAATTGTAATCATAATCAAACTCAGATTCTTATCCTTCAGTGGATAACTTGAACCTGCTTCCCAAGTGGAAGGTTCATGTGCTCAACCACTAGCGATTCCTTCTTGCTCTCTTATGCCCTTAGCATAAAGAGAGCTACATCACACTAAGATCGTGATTCTATCTACCTTTTGGGTATAGGTTTAGATCACTTTCATTGTTTGTTGCAATCTTCTGGATGTTGTTGGTCATTTTGGTCAACGCCAATACGGGTAGTGTGCCTTGTCAATTACACCACACATATTGGGGGTCCTTTTATTGACCTCACTTTTGGGGTGAGCTCTTAACTTCCTATCCTTAGCCTTAGGACTCTTCTATACACTAAGAATTCCTTAATCATAACACTCTTCTAGTGATTAGGTGAACACTTAACCTAAGCCTAGAGACTTAGAAGTGTTAATCATAAGATTAGGTTCTGCCTTAGGTCTTAAGAAAGTTACCTATCCTATAGCATAAATCCAATCTAGATACACTTTCTCAAATCAAACCCAGATTCAATTCTCAAACTAAATCTCAAATTCAAATACAAATTCTAAACATAATTTAAAATTTGACTCCAAATGATTGAAACCCAAAATCAAATTTAAATTTTAAAACCCTTCCTAAGCCATATGAATCGCGTTCATAAGCTTAGCCAAAACTTCCTTTAGACCAAATAAAACTCAATTGATCTCTTTATAAATCAATTATTCCTTCATTTATATTCACAAATTTAAATAAAATCCAAATTCAAACGACCAAAACTATATCGAAAATCAAATCCAAACTCAATCTAAACCCTTTAAGCCAATTCTTTAGACTTAGCCAAATTATATCCAAATCAAGTCAAAACCAATGGATTTTCTCAAATCAATCATTCATTCGATCATTTACCCAAATATAAATAAAACCTACAATCATCAAAACAAATTCAAGTCAACCCAAGTCAAGCCTAACTTAGCCCTTTTGACTTAAAACTTTTAATTGAGTTAAAACCTATTGGACTCTAAATTCATTGTTGTTGAATTTATATTTTATTCTAGGGCTCATATATAAGTTGAAATAAACTTGAATCAAACCAAAACCAAACCAATTAACCCACTTAGGTCCACTTGACCCAAAGTGAGCTAAAGGACCCATTTGAGCCAAATTCTAATCCAACCCAAATTGGATTGAACCAAGCTCACCAAAACCTTCCACCATAATTGTTGATCACCCAAGGATGATCAATTATAATCAATTGGGCCAAACCAAGCCCAATTGGCCATTTGATCCAAATTGACCCAAATTGGCCTAAAGGACCAAATCCGTCAAATCATGATCTAACCCAAATTGATTGCAGCCAATGGCTCAAGTTCATTCCAAATTGATTATTGAAACTTGACCAAAGCCATAATTAAATCCAATTTAATCAATCGAGCCCAATTGATCAACTTCACCCAACCTAGCCCAAATTAGCATAAAGAGTCAATTTGGCCCAAATCCAAATTAATTCAAATCAAATATCACATTCATCTTCAATTAGTTTCACATGAATTAACCCATAACTTAAGTTAATTTGGCCAATTTTGATCAAATGGGTCAATTTGACCCAATATGACCTATATGACCTAAACTGGGCCAAATCCCTTGAAGCCAAGCCAAAACCCATTGGGGGTTGATCAAACCCGACCCAAACCCATTCAGGATCAGCCTAAAACTAACCCAACACGTTTAAATCTCTCATGGATCCTCCCCCACATAGGATTCCACCCAACCACATTTAATTCTCCCCCATCACATGCACTTAACTCCTCCCAAACATTTGCATTGACTAGAGATGATCATATGACAACAAAAGAGGACTTGGGAGCAAAAATCAAAAGTCCTTAATCAATCCATCATCCATCCCAACCATCTCAAGCAAGATGACAATCAATTTGGAGCCAAAAAAATTTAAAAAGAGTGAGAAATGATGCTTTAGATCTTCTGCTCTCACCACCATTTAGCCTCCAAAAACTCCCCAAAGCAAAAAGGAACCCATCCCCACCTCTTTGAGCCATTTTTGAGCTCAAAAACACAAATATTTACTTTTTTGGCGATGCGACGGTAAACATCGGAGAAGGTGACATTCTGAAAGGAGGCAAGGGTCAAAGATCATTCCAAAGCTTCCTCACATACCTAGGAGTTTGCTCGGATCTTCACCACTGTCGAAAATCATCCTCGATGAGGTAAATTTCGTTAAACTTTAGCCGACCTTAGGATTTCACACATTTTGTATTATTTTTCTTGTGATTTTAAGAATTTCCCCTAGATAATCTATCATTTTTACTTTAAATCATCCCAATTGAAAAATAAAATTTTTTTGGTGAGAATCGATGCAAAAATGAGTCCATTCAGACAAGTTTTTGCTTAGAAAACCCTATTTTTTGCTAAAAAACCTGTTTTTACTGTTCACCATCTGGGACTATCGCCATCCAATCCGGTGGATCGATGGATCGGACCGTCTTCGGATCTCCTGATCTAAACCATCCCATCGCACAGTTCACGCGATCGGACGGCTTAGATCATGCGCCGATCATGCGATCTTGGCCTCTGCGATCGGATGCCAGAATGAGCCATAGGTCGTTTTCCCTTCCCACCCAACGGCTAACGTCAACGCCGTGCGTATTTCCTTTTTATAAAAAAAATTTAATTTAAATCACCTAAAAATTCAAAAAAATCATAGAAAATAAAATACTTAACCAAAAATTACAAACATAGGCTTGTTGGATTTGTCGTTCCGAGAGGAATCCAATAAATCCAAAATCCCCAAATTTTACTTAGTATTGTTAGCTTAATTTGAGTTTTAGTGAAAATTAAATTTCATTAATTAAACCAAAAATATATATCATATTAAGTTGAAATTTCAGGAATTGAAATTAAAGTTGAAACACACCTTCCATTAAAATTGCAAGTTAAAAAGACTTTCTATATAGGGAGAAATAAAATTTTGAAGTTCATATTATCCATTTTAATAAAATAAATCAAATAAAAATTCAGAAATTTACAAAAATCTTTAAAATGGCTTAAATCACTTCAATTGACATCTAGGACTTTTAAGAAAATAATGTGATCTTCTGAATCTTACTGAACTCCAAACAAACACTTAAGAGTAAAGTTTAATCAATTAAGAAGTTAATTAAAACATAATCTAAAAATAATTTGAATTTTAAATCAAAAATCAAAAATGAAATAACACTTAAGCAATCATTAATTAAACCTCAAATAAAAAAAATATCATCCTTAGAGGAAAGTAAATTAAATATGATTTGAGACAATAAAACTCAATTAAATGATTAAATCTTTAATCAAACTTAAAATTAAATAAATCTAGGAAACTTTAAAATGGGTGAAACCGGTATAACTAAACCTACACTAAGCATGGAATCTTAATCATATGAAACTCCTTAATGAGTATAAATCAATTGAAACTAATTAATCATTAAATAAACTAAAAAAAATCAAATTGATTAATAAACCAATTCAACATAATCATTTAATACTAACTGAATTAAACCAAATAAAATTAAAGTAAACTTAATTAACATATTATTAAATCATATCCATTTGGAATAAGATAATTAATTAGCCATTAAATATTTCAATATAATAACTAAATCAAACAAGTTAATGAAATCAAACAAACATAATAAATGAATCAAATCAATAAAACTGTAATCATAAATAATCAAATCTAATTTAAATAAATAAATAATTTATTCACTTAATAATAAATGTAATAACAATAATCCTTTAATCAAATCAAACTTAAGGAAAACACTCATATGTGGAAAATTAAGTCATTAATCTCTAATTAAACAAACCCTTAATTAATCTAATGATTTTAAATTTTAATTACCCTTAATCGAACTTAATTAATTAAACATCTAATTAATGTAAACTTAATAAATTAATCCATCATCTTAATTAACCAAATTACTTTAAATAAGTTACATTAAAGCTAACTATAAAATTAAGTTTAAATCAAACCCCTAATTTAATTTAATAATCACACCCCTCAAGTAAACTAATTAAGTTAATTAAATTAATCATATTAAACCTAAGCTAAATCAAACATAATTAAGATGCAATTAAATACTAGTCAAAACTTAAATTAAACCTAAATCATTAAGTAATTAATATCTAATTAAACAAACTCTTAATTAATCTAACATTTAATTGATGCAAACTTAATGAATTAATCCATCATCTTAATTAATCAAATTAATTTAAATAAGTTACATTAAAGCTAACTCTAAAATTAAACTTAAATCAAACCCCTAATTAAATTTAATAATTAATCACACCGCTCAAGTAAACTAATTAAGTTAATCAAATTAATCATATTAAACATAAGCCTAATCAAATAAAAATGCAATTAAATATAACTTAAATTAAACCTTAATCATTAAGTCATTATCATTAAGAATTAAATAAATCTTTATTTAATTTAATAAATAACTTAAACACACCTCAATTAAACTAATTACCCTTAAGCTAATCTAATTGAATAAATACCAATTAATGCAAACATAATAAATTAATCCATCATCTTAATTTAAATAAGTTACATTAAAGCTAACTCTAAAATTAAGCTTAAATCAAACCCCAATTAATTTTAAAAAATCCCCTCAAGTAAACTACTTAAATTATTCAAATTAAACATATTAAACCTAAGCTTAATCAAACGTAATTAAAATGCCATTAAATACTAATCAAAACCTAAATTAAACATAAATCATCAAGTCATTAATCTCTAATTAAACAAACCCTTAATTAATCTAATAATTTAAATTTTTAATTACCCTTAATCAAACTGAATTAATCAAACATCTACTTAATGCAAACTTAATAAATTAATCCATCATCTTAATAAACTAAATTAATTTTATAAATCACATTAAAATTAATTTAAATCAAACACTTAATTAATCTACTAATTAATTTAATCATACCTATTAAATAAACTAATTAAGTTAATTAAATTAATCATATTAAACTTAAGCTTAATCAAACATAAAATGCAATTAAATGCTAATCAAATCCTAATTTAAACTCAAATCATTAACTCATTAATTATATCATTAACCCAAATAAATATGAAATCAAATTCAAAATTAAACAAATCTTTATTTAATTTAATATTTAATTATACCTCTTAAATAAACTAATTAAGTTAATTAAATTAATCATATTAAACCTAAGCTTAATCAAACATAAATGCAATTAAATACTAATCAAAAAATAAATTAAACCTAAATTATTAAGTCATTAATTACATCATTAGTCTAAACAAATATGAAACCAAATTGAAAATTAAACAAACCTTTGTAATTAACATAAATACACTTCTTAATTAAACTAATCAAATAATCACATTGAACTTAAGCAAACCCATAGACCAATAAAGCTAATCAAATCAAATTAAATCAAATTAAATTAAATTAAGAAAGACTCTAATCAATTTAATATGTAATCAAATCAAATCATATTCAACCTAATAAATAAGTGATTAAAATTAAAGTCCTAATTATAAAGTATCAAGCCCAATTAAAATCAAAATAAAATCTAAATTAATATAATCCGATCAAACTACAAATAAATGAACCACAATCAAATTAAATAAACATAAAGTTAAGTCACATAACCATAATCAAAGAATAGAATTAGATATTAATTTAAAAGTATATTGAATTATCAAGATTTAATTAAATCAAAACATCTAATCTAAAATTAATCATCCAAAAACACATGAATTTAAACAAACTTAAACTATATTAGAGATCAGGGATGTTGAATTATCAAGATTTAATTAAATAAAAACATCTAATATAAAATTAGTCAACCAAAAATACATGAACTTAAATAAACTTAAACTTCATTAGATATTATGGATATTGAATTGCAAGATATTATTAAACTAAAACATCTAATCCAAAATCAATCAATCAAATACTTAAATAAACTCAAATTCTAAATTCTAAATCAAATCAAATGAATTACAAAAATTCAAATGGGCTAATTAAGATACTTAAGGACCTTAGTTAGATTCTTTGTGTGTTAGGATGTAGAATAGGGCGAGTTCTGTCTACAAATGGAATTCATTCTATTTTTCATTCTTGAAAACCTAAACATCATTTAACAAAATTAAAGTGAAATAAAAAAATGAAAGATAAATCATTAAATCATTTAAATTGAAATCACCCAAAGATAAAATTTAAATAAATTCAAATTCCAAATTGAAATTTAAACTAAAGAAACTTAGTAAAGTCTTGTCACACAAGCCATAAGCACACACATTAGAATACTAAGTCACCACTTCTAGTGCTAAATTAGGGCATTGTATGTATGATGTTGTGTTTTATTTTGTTATGTAATATTTTAGGCTGGATGTTAGGGTGTATGTTTCATAGACTTGATGTTAGGCCGTTATTAGCCTAATCATGTTTTATACAGGGGGTTGTGCTTAAGGGGTCGTTGTAATAAAAATATAAATATGTTTCCTGTGCAGGTTGCTTAGCCCCTAAGCATAACTCACGTTAGGACATGCAGGCTTGGTTACCCATGTGTAGGGTGCTAAGTCCAAATTATTCATATAAATGCTTGGGTTATATGATGTGTCTAGCTAACATTTATTTTGCAGGTGTAGCTAGATTTACTCTTTTTTTTAATTTTGATGTAATTTTGTATTTGGAATTAGGATTAGTGTTATGGGGGGATTAGGATGAGCAGTGGCCAGAAGGTTTAGTCTTTGGGGTGCCCTGTCATGCCTTTGGAGCAAATCAAATTAAAAGAAAGGGAAGGAAGAAATGAAGAAAAGAAGACCCCATAGCATGTATTATTTTTTTGTAATCCAGGTTGTATAAGGGTAGAGCTCGACTACCCATCTTATTTTCTCTTTTCAAGGTGTATGGCGGAACTTCGACAACACTGCCCTTTTATTCTCTTACGGTAATCTATAAAATTGTTTGATGTTGTGTTAAGATTGCACATTAGAACAACATATTTTTCTTAGTTTTTTTATGATTGATGCTTGAATGTGTGGCCTAGATGCAGCAAGCTCTTAGGATGAAATTAATTTTTCTACCCCAATTAATAACTCATAACTAAAATTTTAAAATAACTCATAACCTCACATAAAAACCTAGGAATTAAATCAAGATAATAAATTTTTTAGCAACCTCTTAGCTGGATGAATGAATGTATAATATCATGCATGTCATATTATCTCACTCTTATTAAGAGGGGGCTTCCATCTTTGCTAGAGAATGAAGGCTTAACCTATGAGAGCCTTTGGTGGAAGAACACCCCTTTCTCTCTTGAGTTGACCAATAATCAAATTCTCATGCATTTAGCCATACAAAATCCCATAGCCTGTGTCAAAACAAAGAGTCCAAAAAAATCAAATAAATTTGACAAAATTTGCATTAGATTAAATCATGAATCCATACCACTCATGCTCTAGTCTTTCAGGGACTGAATTTAAGGACTTAGTCTCCTTTCTAAATGAACAACAACCTAGCCATCTTATAAAGCATAAGACTTGTCTACATGGATTTAAAGCATAGGAGGAGTTAGCTGGCTGCCACCCCAGATAGTAATAAGTCCAACAGTCAGGTGGTTTATTCCCTCTTCTAGAGGTAAATCATATACCCATTTTCACCTTAGATTTAGGTTATGCCTTTGTTTTGTACCAAGGCTCCTTAGTTTAGGAATCTAAGGTAGCTATTTTTTTGGGCTATAAGCATAAATCCTCACCTCTTAGGCATTTCACAATCTTATGTTGTGGATTATAAGCCATAGCAATCTAATAAAATGTCAACTCAAATAATTAACTCTCTTCAATTTCAAAAATATGAAGCCCAATTATAGGGTAGATTGGAATGCTCACTCGACTTCCTAGTATCATGAGCACTTCCTACTTTCTCCCTTTGGATTCCAAAATAAGTCTTCTCCTTGATCTATCTCATTTGATTTTCTAAAACAGTCAATCCTTTGATAGTCTTAACCTTGAAATATTTGCATACCCTAATTGTCTAATTTAATCGAGAGTATTCTTAAGAAATTCCCATTCTTTAGAGTGTAATTAACTATGGAGTTTTCCTCCATAGGGAACTTAACGAACTAGACTTAAAAAAAAACCCTACTTTACTTTTCCATATAAAGTAGGGAAAGATATCTGGTATATTTGAAGAACCTTCATGCGTTATGAGTTCTTATTACGTGATTAGGTCCATTATATGGTGATGATCCCTATCTTTCGAGATAGTATATCATTCCTTAATGTCGTACCCGATCACTTCAATAAGTACCCCCTACGATCTGCATGGTGTCCCACATCCTCAAAAATAAACACCACATATTTTTCTGGCGACTCCACTGGGGATAGTTCCTCTCTCCATCTTTAGTAAACAATTATTGTCTCCAAGCATTGATAGTGGACTTATATTTTATAAAGGCCTGAGACTATCATTCTTTCTGTTGGCACTTAGCTTATTTCATCCTTCAGCAATGCTCGCCAACATCCTTTAGGTTTTAAGATCTCACTTCATGTAGGTCCCTATTGGATTCTCCTAATAGGTGAAAATTTAAATTAATCAAACAAAGGAGATGACCAGAATGAAGAATCTCTTCACCATTCTAATGGTGAGGCAAGGTTCATCCCATGAACAATAAGAAAATAAAACCCTTCTACAAAATAACATGTCTTTCCAAAAGCACATTTTCAAATTCATATAATAAAAGATCTTTACACAAAAAATTATAAGAAATTTTCAAAAAAGGCACAAAACACATATAACAAAGCCTCGTTTAACAAATCCTATGATTCTTATAAGGACGTTCCTTTTCAAAATCTTAATCAACCATTTTTAATGTTTTTCAAAAGCACATTTTCTTTGAAATAGTTATCCCCATCCCACTCAAATTTTTTTTATGGTGATTCTATTTTGAACTAAATTATAATATAAAATTGAAACTCCACTTAGCATACTTCATACGTGCTAGAGATGAAG
This sequence comes from Cymbidium sinense, assembly GCA_021442155.1. Classification (NCBI taxonomy): domain Eukaryota; kingdom Viridiplantae; phylum Streptophyta; class Magnoliopsida; order Asparagales; family Orchidaceae; genus Cymbidium; species Cymbidium sinense. The sequence goes on from CM038226.1 coordinate 57,904,136, forward strand.
TTTTCCCACTTTTTGAAAAGTAATAAACCATACAAAAGAGAAGTCAAGACATATTTGAACCCCCCACTTGACATAACCAAATTTGTTAAATGGGAGTTCCCCTTCTATTGGAGAAGGTAAAGCAAATTGAATTATATTTGCATTTGTCTGTTAAAACTCCTTCTTGCCAAAGTCTTAGACTTCAAAACACATTGGGAGCTCATTTATCTTGTCTAAGTATATCAAATTAGAACCCCCTTTTTAAAAATCATAAGAATAAATTGAACTCCATTTAACATACCGCAAATTATGGAGGAGGCGACGGCGGTGGATATGTCAAATTGAACTCCATCTATGTCACGGTAAGGCTTCGAACCCATCTATGTCACGGTAAGGCTTCGAACTAGTCAAAATCGGAGATACAGGACCAGCCAAATATTATTGTGGCTCTTCTACGAGTAGTGCGCCTCACGGAGAGCTTTCTGGATTGGGGTCATAATGGTGAATCAGACGATCGTGCATGAAGTTATGGCGATTTCTGTGCTGCCTCTGCATGAGATGTGTGAATCAGTCACGTGGGACCCCGACTCATGTTTTTCAGTCCAAGGCATCCCATCTATAATCTTTTCAGAGTCAATTGTCGAGTTCTCTGGCGTCAATGGTAAAATAAAATGGGCGGCATCAACAGATGGTTCAACACGATGACTTCACCCATCATCTTTCTTTAAACATAAGAGTTCTCATGGGATCTTGTGTGCTGGTGCAGTCACGCTCGTTGAAGATTTGCAACAAACTGTGCTCATGGGAAACCCATACATGCCTTGGTAATGCTTCGAAATAGCCAAAATTGGAGATACGAGACATGCCAAATGCGCCTGCAACACATCATCATCGCGGAGATCTTTTTAGATTGGGGTCATAATGGCGAATCGGATGATCATGCATGAAGTTATGGTAATTTCTGTGCGACCTCCACACGAGACATGTGGATCAGCCACGTGGGCCCCATGACTCATGTTTTTCAGTCCGAGGCATCCCATCGATGACGTTTTCAAAGTCAATCTCCGTGTTTTGCGGTGTCAATGGTAAAATAAAATAAAAATAAAAGGAAATCAAATGGGCAGCATCAACAGATGGTTCAACACGACGCCTTCTCAAGACATCACCCATCATAGTACTGTTGTCACCCAAGCACGCTTAACTGAAGAGTTCTCATGGGATCTGGTGTGCTGGTGCGATCATGCTCGCTAGAAAGTTGTCGCAAATTGTACTCATTCGAAACCCGTCTGTGTCGCGGTAAGGCTTCGAACTAGCTGAAATAGGATATACGGGTCCCACCAATTTGGGGCATCTATGAGTGGTGCACCCCGTGGAGATCTTTCTAGATTGGGATCATAATGGAAAATCGGACAATCGTGCAGGAAGATATGATGATTTTTGTGTGGCCTCCACATGAGATGTGTGGATCAACCGCGTTGGCCTCACGGCTCGTGTTTTTTAGTCCGAGGCATTCCATCTACAACATTTTCAGAGTCGATTTCCGAGTTCTCTAGCGTCAATGGTAAAATAAAAAAAATAAAAGGAAATAGAATGGACAGCATCAACAGATGATTCAACATGATTTATTCCCATGAGGTCACCCATCATTGTACTACTCTCGCCCAAGCACTCTTAACTAAAGAGTTCTCATGGGATCTGTCTTTGTGCGGTCAAGCCGGGAGAATTACCATAAATTGTGCTTATGTGAAATCCGTCAGGTAATGCGTAAGGCTTAACTAGCAGAAATCAAAGATCTGGTTCGAGATGCTGCGGACATCTGCGTATCGTGCAGAGAGATCTTTCCAGATTGGGGTCATAATGGCGAATCGGATGATTGTGCATGAAGTTATAACAAATTTTGTGCGGCCTCACGAGATGACCTGGATCAACCGCACGGACCCAGTCATGTTTTCAGTCAGAGATTCCCATCGATGACATTTTTGGAGTCGATCGCCGAGTTCTCCAGCGTTAATGGTAAAATAAAATAAATATAAAAGAAAATAAAATGGGCGGTATCAACAGATGGTTGGACATGACCACTTCTTAAGAGGTCACCCATCATAGTACTTCTCTCGTCCAGGCACACTTAACTGAAGAGTTCTTATGGATTGTTGTCTTGTGCGTCACCGATGGATTTGCCATTATGCTGCTCATCAACGTCATGTCTGTAAGACTTAAAATAGCCAAAATCGAGATATGGGTCGCCGGATGTGCATGCGGCTCATTTTACGCGTAGGAGATCTTTCAGTTGGGGTCATAATGGCAAATCAGATGATCGTGTGTGAAGTTTTGGCGATTTCCATGCGGCCTCCGTACGAGACGTCCAATTCAACCGCGTGGGCCCCAAGGCTCGTGTTTTTTAGTCTGAGGCTTCCCATCGATGACATTTTCAGAGTCGATCGCCGAGTTCTCCGGCATCAATGGTAAAATAAAATAAAAGTAAAAGGAAATAAAATGGGTGACATCAACAGATGGTTTAGCACAATGACTTCCCAAGAGGTCACCCATCATAGTACTACTCTCGCCCAAGCACGCTTAATAGAAGAGTTCTCATGGGATATGGTGTATCTTCTTGTGTGGTGCATAGATATTTGCGCATTATGTGCTCATCCGAACCGTCTGCCATGGTAAGGCTTTGAAATGAATCGATTCTATTTAGATCTTTATGGCCATCTTGTGTTTTATGTCCTGAGATCTTCCGGATTGAGGCAATATTACGATCGCGAGGAAGTTATAGTGATTTTAGATGCGGCCTCCACGAGATCTCGTGGATCATCGGTGAGCTCATGTTTTTTAGTCCGAGGCATCTTATCTACGACATTTTTGGAATCGATTGTGGAGTTCTCTAGCGTCAACGATAAAATAAAATAAAAATAAAAGGAAATAAAATGGGCAGCATCAATAGATGGTTCAACACGATGATTTCCCAAGGGTCACCCATCATAGTCCTCTCACCCCTTCATGCTGAAGAGTTCTCATGGGATGCGGTGTCTTTGAGATGCGATTCATGGCAATTTTCCACAAATTGTGCTCATATGGAACAACCCATCAGGTACGGTAAAGGCTTAAAATTGAAGATATTGGTCCCCGGATCGCTCATCATGCGTCATCTCCTCGGAGATCTTTCCTGATTGGGGTCATAATGGCGAATCGAACGATTGTGCGTGAAGTTATGAAGATTTTCGTGCGACCTCCACATGAGATGCACGGATCAGCTTAGTGGGACCCATGGCTCATGTTTTTCAGTCTGAGGCATCCCATTGATGACATTTTCGGAGTCGATCGCCGAGTTCTCCGGCATCAATGATAAAATACAATAAAAATAAAAGGAAATAAAATGGGTGGCATCAACAGACGATTCAACATGACGACTTCCCAAGAGGTCTCCCATCATAGTATTGCTCTCGCCCAAGCACGCTTAACTGAAGAGTTCTCATGGGATCTAGTGTGCTGGTGCGGGTGCGCTCGCTGGAGATTTATTGCAAGTTGAGCTCATCTGAAATCCATCTGTGTCATGGTAAGGCTTCGAAATAGCCAAAATCGGAGATACGAGACCCGCTAAATGCACCTACGAGACATCTTCGCGTCATGCTCTCCGCGAAGATCTTTCTAGATTGGGGTCATAATGGTGAATCGGACGATCGTGCACAGACTTATGGTGATTTTTGTGCGGCCTCTACATAAGACGTGAAGATCAGCTGTGTGGCCACCTTGGGTAGTGTTTTTTAGTCCCAGGCATCCCATTGATGATGTTTAAGAGTCGTTCATCTAGTTCTGCAGTATCAAAGGTAAAATAAATTAAAAATAACAGGAAACAAAATAGGCGGCATCAATAGAAGGTTCAATACGATGACTTCCCAGGATATCACCCTTCATAGTACTGCTCTCGCTCAAGCATGCTTAACTGAAGAGTTCTCATGGCATATGGGATGCTAGTGCGGTCACACCCGTTGAAGCTTTGCCACAAATTGTGCTCATGCGGAACCCTTCGGAGCTGCAGTAAGGCTTCGAAATAGCCAAAATTGGAGATACAAGTCCCTCCAGATGTGCCTTTAGCACATCTACACGTCGTGCACCCCGTGGAGATCTTTTCGGATTGGGGTCAAAATGGCGAATCGAACGATTGTGTGAGAAGTTATGGCGATTTTTGTGCAGCATCCACATGAGGTGCGAGGATCAGCCACGTGGGCCCCACGGCAAGTGTTTTTCAGTCTGAGGCATCCCATCCATGATATATTTGGAGTCGATCGTCGAGTTGTCCGACATCAAGGATAAAATAAAATATAAATAAAAGGAAATAAAATGCGGAATAACAGATGGTTCAACACGAAGACTTCTTAGGAGGTTACCCATCATAGTACTCATCTCGCCCAAGCACGCTTAACTGAAAAGTTCTCATGAGATATGGTGTGTTGGTATGGTCGTGCCTGCTGGTAATTTGCCATAAATTGTGCTCATCCGGAACCCATCCGTACGGTGGTATGGCTTTAAAATAGCCAAAATCAGAGATAGGAGTCCAGCCAGATGCGCCTACGGCTCATCTGCGTGTCATGCGCCATGCGGAGATCTTTCCGGATTAGGGTCATAATGGCAAATTGGACGATCATGCATGAAGCTATGGAGATTTCTGTGCGGCATCCACACGAGATGCGCAGATCAATCGCGTGCGGCCCACGACTCATATTTTTCAGTCCGAGGCTTCCCATCAATAACATTTTCAGAGTCGGTCACCAAGTTCTCCGTTATCAATGATAAAATAAAATAAAAATAAAAGAAAATAAAATGTGTGGCATCAACAGATGATTCAACATGACGACTTCCTAAGAGGTCTCCCATCATAGTACTGCTCTCGCCCAAGTACGCTTAACTGAAGAGTTCTCATGCGATCTGTTGTGCTGGTACGATCGCACTCGCTGGAGATTTACCTCAAATTGTGCTCATGTAAAACTCGTTTGTGCCGTGGTAAGGCTTCGAAATAGCCGAAATCGGAGATATGAGCCCCTCTAGATGCGCCTTTCGCACATTTGCACGTCGTGCGCCCCACGGGGATCTTTCCGGATTGGGGCCGCAATGGCAAACTAGATGAACATGGGCAAAGTTATGGTGATTTGCATTTGGCCTCCACACGAGAAGCACGGATCAGACAAGTGGGCCCCACAGCTCATGTTTTTCAACCTGAAGCATCCCATCAATGACATTTTTGGAGTAAATCACTGAGTTCTCCAGCGTAAATCAGTAAAACAAAATAAAAATAAAATTAAGTAAAATGGGCGGCATCAACAATGGTTCAGCATGATGACTTCTCAGGACGTCACTCATCATAGTACTACTCTTGCCCAAGCATGCTTAACTGAAGAGTTCTCATGGGATCGGTGTCTTTGATGCGGTCCGCCCGAGATTTGCTCCTGCTCATGTGAAACTCATATGTGATGCGATAAAGCTTGAAATAGCCAAAATTGGAGATAGGTCTCGCTAGATTCGCTGCGGCACATTTTGCACGTCGCCCGCGAGATCTTTTTGATTGGGGTCATATTGGTGAATCGAACGATTGTGCATAAAGTTATTACGATTTTCGTGCGGCCTCCACATGAGATGCGTGGATTAGACGAATAGGCCCCACGGCTCGTATTTCTCAGTCTGTAGCATCCCATCGATGATGTTTTCGAGTCGATCATCGAGTTCTCCGGTGTCAATGTTAAAATAAAATACAAATAAAAGGAAATAAAATACATGGCATAAATAGATGGTTAAACATGATGACTTTCTAGGAGGTCACCCATCATAGTACTGCTCTCGCCCAAGCACGCTTAACTTAGGAGTTCTCATGGGATATGGTGTGCTGGTGCAGTCACGATCGTTGGAGATTTTCTTAAAATTGTGCTTATGTACAACTCATATGTGCCACGGTAAGACTTCAAACTAGCCAAAATCAGAGATACGTGTCTTGCCAGATGTGTCTATGACTCATTTACGCGTCATGCGCCCCACAGAGATCTTTCCCGATTAGGGTCATAATGGCAAATCGGACGATCGTGTGCGAAGTTATGGCAATTTCTGTGTGGCCTCCGCATGAGATGTGTGGATCAGCTGTGTGGGCCCCACAGTTCATATTTTTCAATTTGAGGCATCCTATCGACAACATTTTCGGAGTCGATCTCCAAGTTCTCCAACATCAATAATAAAATAAAATAAAATTAAAAGAAAATAAAATGGGTGGCATCAATAGATGGTTAAACACAACAACTTCCTAGGAGGTCACCCATCATAGTACTGCTCTCGCCCAAGCATAGTTAACTGAAGAGTTCTCATAGGATCTGGTGTGCTAGTGCAATCTCGCCCGCTGCAGATTTATCTCAAATTGTGCTCATGCGAAACTCGTATGTGATGCGATAAGGCTTTGAAATAGGCAATCGAGAACAGGTCCCGATCTTCGCGGTTCATCTTCGTTGTTACGCCCATGGAGATCTTTTTGGATTGAGGCCATAATGATATGGACAATGGTATTAGTTATGGTGAAATCTATGCGGCCTCTGCACTGGATGCGAGGATCAACCGAGTGGGCCCCATAGCTCATGATTTTAAGTCCGAGACATCCCATCGATGATATTTTCATAGTTGATTGCCAAGTTATTCGGTGTCAATGGTAAAATAAAATAAAAATAAAAGAAAATAAAATGTCCAGCATCAACAGATGGAACAACACGACAACTTTGTAAAAGGTCACCCATCATAGTACTGCTCTCACCCAAGCATGCTTAATTGAAGAGTTCTCATTGGATTTGGTGTGCTGGTGCGGTCATGCCCGTTGGAGATTTTTCGCACATTGTGCTCATACGGAACCCATCCGTGCCGCAATAAGGCTTCGAACTAGCCGAAATCGGTGATGCGTGTCCCACCAGATGCGCCTGCGGCTCATCTGTACATCTTACTCTCCACAGAGATATTTCTAGATTAGAGTCATAATGGCGAATCAGGCAATTGATTGCAAAGTTATGGAGATTTCTATGCGGCCTCCGCACGGGATGCGCAGATCAGCCGCATGGCCCCCGCGGCTAGTGTTTTTAAGTCCAAGGCATCCCATCGACGACGGTTTCAGAGTCAATCGACGAGTTCTTTGGCATCAACAGTTAAATAAATAAATAAATATAAAAGTAAATAAAATGGGTGGCATCAACAGATGGTTCGACACGATGACTTCATAGGAGGTCACTTATCATAGTATTGCTCTCGCCCAAAGCACGCCTAACTGAAGAGTTCTCATGTGATCTGTTGTGCTAGTGCGATTGCGACCGCTGGATATTTGTCACAAATTATGCTCATGTGGATCCCGTACGTGTCACGGTAAGGCTTTGAAATAGCCAAAATTGATGATATGGGTCTTGCCAGATGCGCCTTTGGCACATCTGCGCGTCGTGCACCTCCCGAAGATCTTTTCGGATTGGGTTCATAATGACGAATCGGATGATCGTGCATGAAGTTATGGCGATTTCAGTGTGGCCTCCACACAAGATGCACGGATCAGCCATGTTAACCCCACGGCTCATGTTTTCAGTCCAAAGCATCCCATCAATGATGGTTTCAGAGTCGATCACCGAGTTCTCTAGCGTTAACTGTAAAATAAAAGAAAAATAAAAAGAAATAAAATGAGCGGCATCAATAGATGGTTCAACGTGAAAACTTCCCAGGAGGTCACCCATCATAGTATTGCTCTCGCCCAAGCAAGCTTAACTGAAGGGTTCTCATGTGATTTGGTGTGCTGGTGTTGTCGCACCCGCTAGAGATTTGCTGCAAATTATGCTCATGCAGAAACCGTACGTGCCACGGTAAGGCTTCAAAATAGTCGAAATCAGAGATACCGTTCCTGCTAGATGCACCTTTGGCCCATCTGCGTGTCGTGCGCCCCGCGGAGATCTTTCTGGATTGGGGTCATAATGGTGAATCGGACGATCGTGCGCAAAGTTATGGCAATTTTTGTGCGGCTTCCACATGAGACTCATGGATCAACTACATGGGCCCCACAGCTCGTGTTTTTCAGTGCGAGGCATCCCATCAACGACTGTTTCAGAATCGATCACCGAGTTCTTTGGCATCAACGGTAAAATAAAATTAAAATAAATGGAAATAAAATGGGCGGCATCAACAGATGGTTCAACGCGACGAGTTTCCACGAGGTCACCCATCATAGTACTGCTCTCGCCCAATCACGCTTAACTGATGAGTTCTCATGTGATTTGGTGTGCTGTTGCGATTGCACCCGCTGGAGATTTGCTGCAAATTGTTCCCATGCACAACCCATACGTGCCGTAGTAAGGCTTCGAAATAGCCGAAATCGAAGATTTGGGTCCCGCTAGATGCTCCTTTGGCACATAAACGTGTTGTGCTCCCCACTGAGATCTTTTTGAATTGGGGTCATAATGGCAAATTGAATGGTCATGGATGAAGTTATGACGATTTTTTGTTTGTACAAAACGCATCGACCCATGGGACCCATGGCTCATGTTTTTCAGTCCGAGGCATCCCATCGACAATGGTTTCGGAGTCGATCACTGAGTTCTCCATCATCAACGGTAAAATAAAATAAAAATAAAAGGAAATAAAATGAGCAGAATTAATAGGTGGTTCAATGCGACGACTTCCCAGGAGGTCACCCATCATAGTACTACTCTTGCCCAAGATCGCTAAACTGAAGAGTTCTTAGTGATCACGGTGTCTTCAATTCGCTTTGGAAAGCCATAAATTGTGCATATGCGAAACCTTTATGTGCCACGGTAAGGCTTCAAAATAGCCAAAATTGGAGATACGAGTCATGCCAAATGCGCCTTTGGCACATCTACTCGTCGTGCGCCCCACGGAGATCTTTTTGGATTGGGGTCATAATGGAGAATCGGATGATCGTGCACGAAGTTATGGAGATTTTCGTGCGGCCTCAACACGAGACGCGCGGATCAGCCGCGTTGGCCCCACGGCTCATATTTTTCAGTATGAGGCATCGCATCGATGACGGTTTCGGAGTCGACTTCCGGGTTCTCCGGCATCAATGGTAAAATAAAATAAAAATAAAAGGAAATAAAATGGGAGGCATTAACAAATAGTTCAACGCGATGACTTCCCACAATGTCACCCATCATAGTACTGCTCTCGCCCAAGCACGCTTAATTGAAGTGTTCTCATGTGATCTGATGTGCTGGTGCGATCGCGCCCGCTACTGCAGATTTGTCATAAATTATGCTCATGCAAAACCCGTAAGTGCCGTGGTAAGGCTTTGAAATAGCCAAATCAGAGATACGGGTCTCACTAAATGCGCCTTGGCACATCTACGCATTATGCGCCCCGCAGAGATCTTTTCGGATTAGGGTCAAAATGGCGAATCGGATGATCGTGCCCAAAGTTATGGCGATTTCTGTGCGGCCTCCACACGAGATGAGTGGATCAGCCGCATGGGCCCCACAGCTCATGTTTTGTAGTCTTAGGCATCTAATCTATGACATTTTTGGAGTCGATCGCTGAGTTATTCGGTGTCAATGGTAAAATAAAATGAAAATAAATTAGAATAAAATGGGCAACATCAAACGATGGTTCAACGCGATGACTTCCCAGGAGGCCACCCATCATAGTACTGCTCTCGCCCAAGCATGCTTAACTGAAGAGTTCTCATGTGATCTGGTGTGCTGTTGTAGTTGTGATCGAGCCAAGTAGAAATTTTCCACAAATTGTGTGCCACGGTAAGGATTCAAAATATCCGGAATCGGAGATATGGGTCCCGCCAGATCGCTTTGGCACATCTCCACGTCATGCGCCTTGTGGAGATCTTTCTAGATTGGGTTCATAATGGCGAATTGGATGATCATGTGTGAACTTAAGTGATATTCGTGCGACTTCTGCACGAGATGCATGGATCAGCCACGTGGGATCCACGGCTCGTGTTTTTCAATCCGAGGCATCCCATCTGTAACATTTTCGGAGTCGATCGTTGAGTTCTCCAGTGTCAATGGTAAAATAAAATAAAAATAAAAGGAAATAAAATTGGCGGCATCAATAGATGGTTCAACAAGATGACTTTCGAGGAGGTCACCCATCATAGTACTGCTCTCGCGGAAGCACACTTTTTTGAAGAGTTCTCATAGGATCTGGTGTACTGATCGGTCGCTCCCACTGGAGATTTTCCATAAATTATGCTAATACGGAACTCATCTGTGCCGCGATAAGTCTTCGAACTAGCCAAAATTGGAGAGACGTATCCCGTCATATGCTCTTGTAGCACATCTACATGTCGTGCACCTCGCGGAGATCTTTCTAGATTAGGATCATATTGGCGAATCGAAGATCGTGCATGAAGTTATGGCGATTTAAGTGTGGTCTCTACATGAAATGCACAGATCAGCCACATGGAACCTACAACTAGTGTTTTTCAGTCTGAGGCATCCCATCGATGATATTTTTGGTGTGAAACTCCGTGTTTTCCGGCGTGAATAGTACAATAAAACAAAAATGAATTGGGTGGCATCAAAAAATGGTTCAACATGATGACTTACCAAGAGGTCACCCATCATAGTACTCCTCTCACCCAAGTACACATAAATGAAGAGTTCTCATGGGATCTGGTGTGCTGGTGCAGTCGCCCCCGCTAGAAATTTGCTATAAATTATGCTCATGCGGAACCCATCCGTGCCGCGGTAAGAATTTGATATAGCCAAAATTGGAGATACGGGTCCCGCTAGATACGCTTGTGGCTCATCTGTGCATCATGCTCCACACAGAGATCTTTCCAGATTGGAGTCATAATGGCGATTCGGATGATCATGTATGAAGTTATGGTGATTTTCGTGCGGCCTCCACATGAGACCTGCGTATCAACTTTGTGGGCCCCACAGGTCATGTTTTTTAGTCTAAGGCATCCCATTAATGATATTTTTAGAGTTGATCGCTGAGTTCTCTATCATCAACGATAAAATAGAATAAAAATAAAAGGAAAAAAGCGGGCATCGTGATGGTTCAACACGATTTCCGGAGATAAGCCATCGTAGTCTTGCTCATGCATGCAACAACTAAAGAGTTCTAATGGAGAATCAGACGATCGTACGTGAATTTATGGCAATTTTCATGCGATCTTCGCATGAAACATGCGGATCAACCTAGTGTGCCTCACTACTCATGTTTTTTAGTCTAAGACATCCTATTAATAACGTTTTCAGAGTCAATCATAGAGTTCTCCGGTGTCAACAGTAAAATAAAATAAAAATAAAAGGAAACAAATGGGTGGCATCAACAGATTGTTCAACACGACGGCTTCCCAAGAGGTCACCCATCATGGTACTACACTCTCCCAATCACGCTTAACTGAAGAGTTCTCAAGGGATCTGGTGTGATGGTGTGGTCGCCCCCGCTAGAGATTTGTCATAAATTGTGCTCATGTGAAACTGTATGTGCCGCGGTAAGGCTTCAAAATATCCAAATCGAAGATACGGGTCTCGCCAGATGCACCTGTGGCTCATCTGCGCATCGTGCACCCCGCAAAGATCTTTTTGGATTGGGGTCATAATGGCGAATCAGACAATCGTGTAAGAAGTTATGGCAATTTCTATACAGCCTGCGCACGAGATGCGCAGATCAGCCTAGTGGGTCCCACGGCTCATGTTTTTCAATCCAACGCATCCCATCGATGACATTGTCAGAGTCAATCATTGTGTTCTCTGGAATTAATGGTAAAATAAGATAAAAATAAAATGAAATAAAATTGGCGGCATCAACGGATGGTTCACCACGACGACTTCCCAAGAGATCACCCTTCGTATTACTACTCTCGCTCAAGCACGCTTAACTGAAGAGTTCTCATTTGATCTAGTATGCTGATGCGGTCGCGCTCGCTGGAGATTTACTGCAAATTGTGCTCATGCAGAACTAGTATGTTCCACGGTAAGGCTTCGAAATAGATGAAATCAGAGATATAAGTCCCACCAAATGTGTCTTTGGCACATCCGCGCATCGTGCACTCTGTGAAGATCTTTCTATATTGGGGTCATAATGGCAAATCAGATGATCGTGCATGAAGTTATGGCAATTTTCGTGCGGCCTCCACATGAGATGCAAGGATAAGCCTTATGGGCCCCACGGCTCGTGTTTTTCAGTCAAGGCATGCCATCGATGATGTTTTCGGAGTCAATTGTCGAGCTCTCCAGCGTCAATGACAAAATAAAATAAAAATAAATAAAATAAAATGGGTGGCATCAACAGATGGTTCAATACGATGACTTCCCAAGGGGTCACCCATCATAATACTGCTCTCACCCAAGTACGCTTAACTGAAGAGTTCTCATGTGCTTTGGTGTGCTGTTGGGGTCGTGTCCACTGGAGATTTGTCACAAATTGTGCTCATGCGGAACCCATACGTGCCGCGGTAAGGCTTCAAAATAGCCAAAATCAGAGATACGGGTTCCGCCAGATGCATCTTTGACACATTTTTGTGTCATGTGCCCAACAGAGATTTTATGAATTGTGGTCATAATGATGAATCGGACGATTGTGCACAAAGTTATGGCGATTTCCGTGCGGCTTCCACACGAGATATGCAGATCGGCTGCGTGGGCCTCATGGCTTGTGTTTTTTAGTCCGAGGCATCACATCAATGATGATTTCAGAGTCGATCGTCGAGTTCTACCATGTCAACATTAAAATAAAATAAAAATAAAAGGAAATAAATGGGTGACACCAACTAATGGTTCAACACGACGACCTCCCGGAAGGTCACCCATCATAGTACTACTCTCACCCAGGCACACTTAATTGAAATGTTCTCATGTGATCTGATGTGCTGGTGTAGTCCTCCCGCTGGAGATTTCTCGTAAATTGTGCTCATGCGGAACTAATATGTGCCACGGTAAGTATTCAAAATAATCGAAATCAGAGATACGCGTCCTGCTTGATGCGCCTTTGGCACATCTCCGTGTCGTGTGCCCTGTAGAGATCTTTCTGAATTGGGGTCATAATGGCAAATCGGACTATCGTGCACGAAGTTATGGTGATTTCCATGCGGCCTCCACATGAGACGCGTGGATCAGCTGCGTGGGCCCCACGGCTCGTGTTTTTTAGTCCAGGCATCCCATCTATGATATTTTCGGTGTCAATCGCCAAGTTCTTCGGCATCAATGATAAAATAAAATAAAAATTAATGGAAATAAAATAGTCAGCATCAATAGATGGTTTAACATGACGACTTCCCATGAGGTCACCCATCATAGTATTACTCTCGCCCAAGCTTTCTTAACTGAAGAGTTCTCAAGGGATCTAGTGTGATGATGCGCCATGCCGAGATTTGCAAATTATGCTCATGGAACCCGTCTAGAGGTGGTTCAAATAGCCAAAATCGGAGATACAGTCCGCCAGATGCTCCTACATCTCATCGTCACCCAGAGATCTTTCGATCGGGTCATAATGGTGAATCGTGACGATCGCATGAAGTTATGGCAATTTTCGTGCACCACAAGACGCAGATGACCCGTACCCCAAGGCTCATGCGTTTTCGTTTGAGGCATCCCATCAACGATGTTTTCAAAGTTGATCTCCGAGTTTTGCGGTGTCAACGGAACCCGTCCGTGCCACGGTAAGGCTTCGAACTAGCCGAAATCAAAGATATGTGTTCCACAAGATGCGTCTACTGTTCATATGCGGGTCGTGTGCCCCGCGGTGATCTTTCTAAATTGGGGTCATAATGGCGAATCGAATGATCGTGCACAAAGTTATGACGATTTCTGTGTAGCCTCCACACGAGATGCATGGATCAACCGCATGGGCCCCACGGCTCATGTTTTTCAATACGAGGCATCCCATCGATGACATTTTCAAAGTCGATCGCCGAGTTCTCCGGTGTCAATGGTAAAATAAAATAACAATAAAAGAAAATAAAATGGGCAGCATCGAAAGATGATTCAACACGATGACTTTCCAAGAGGTCACCCATCATAGTACTGCTCTCGCCCAAGCACGCTTAACTGAAGAGTTCTCTTGGGATCTGCTATGCTCGTGCAGTCGCGCCTGATGGATATTTGCCATAAATTATGCTCATGCGGAACCCATTTGTGCCGCGGTAAGGCTTCAAAATACCCAAAATTAGAGATACAGGTCCCACCAAATGCGCCTTTAACCATCTAAGTGCAGAGATCTTTCTGGGGTCATAATGAATCGATGATCGCATGAAATTATGGTGATTTATTTGTGCCCGAGATGAGCGATCGTGGGCCCCAAGGCTCATGTTTTTCAGTCTGAGGCATTCCATCGATGACATTTTCAGAGTCAATCTCCTAGTTTTGTGACATCAACGGTAAAATAAAATAAAAATAAAAGAAAAAAATAGGTGGCATCAATAGATGGTTCGACACAATGAGTTCCCAAGTGGTGACCTATCATAGTACTACTCTCGCCTAAGCACACTTAACTGAAGAGTTCTTAAGGGATCTGGTGTGTTGGTGCAGTTGCCCCCACTAAAGATTTACTGTAAATTATGCTCATATGGAACCTGTCCGTGCCGTGGTAAGGCTTCGAAATAGCCAAAATTGGAGATACTGGTCCCACCAGGTGCGCCTTTGGCCATCTACACATCGTGCGGCCCGTGGAGATCAATCCAGATTGGGGTCATAATGGCGAATCAGATGATTGTGCGTGAAGTTATGGTGATTTCTATGTGGCCTCCACATGAGACGTGCGGTTCACCCACATAGGCCCCACAGTTCGTGTTTTTCAGTTCAAGGCATCCCATATATGACATTTTCAGAGTTGATCACTAAGTTCTCTAACGTCAATGATAAATTAAAATAAAAAAAATAGAAATAAAATGGGAGGCATCAACAGATGGTTCAACGATTTCGTAGGAGGTCACCCATCATAGTACTGCTCTCGTCCATGCACGCTTAACTGAAGTGTTCTCAAGTGATCTGGTATGTTGGTGCAGTCGCGTCGGCTGGAGATTTGCCATAAATTATGCTCACATGAAACCTGTCCGTGCCGCGGTAAGGATTTGAAATAGCCAAAATTGGATTTACGGGTCCTATCAGATGCGCCTTTGGCACATATGCGCGTCGTGTGCCACATGAAGATCTTTTCAAATTGGGGTCGTAATGGCGAACCAGATAATCGTGCACAAAGTTATGGCGATTTTCGTGCAGCCTCCACACGAGATGCACGGATCAGCCTAGTGGGCCCCATGGGTCATGATTTTCAATCCGAGGCATCCCATTAACAACATTTTTGGAGTCGATCGCTGAGTTCTTTAGCATCAATGGTAAAATAAAATAAAAAGAAAAGAAAATAAAATGGGAGGCTTCAACAGATGGTTCAACATGACGACTTCCCAAGAGATCACCCATCATAAGATCGCTCGCCCAAGCACGCTTAATCAAGAGTTCTCATGTGATCGGTGGTCCGCCAGAGATTTGCAAATTGTGTTCATGTGGAACCCGCGTACGAGGCTTCAAAATAACCAAATCGGAGAAACGAGCTGATGTTTTGCGCTCGCGCGCCACCGCTCGCGGAGATCTTTCCGGATTGGGGTCATAATCGCGAATCAGACGATGGTGCATAAAGTTATGGCAATTTATTGACCTTAACTAAATGTGGATCACCACATGCATGGCTAATTTTTTCAGAGGCATCCCATCAATGATGGTTTCGGGGTCGATCGCCGAGTTCTTTAGCATCAACAGTAAAATAAAATAAAATAAAAGGAAATAAAATGACGTCATCAACAGGTGGTTCAACGCGACAACTTCCTAGGAGGTCACTCATCATTGTGTCCCCAGCAAGCAAGAGTTCTCATGATCCGTG
Source organism: Cymbidium sinense (assembly GCA_021442155.1). Taxonomy (NCBI): domain Eukaryota; kingdom Viridiplantae; phylum Streptophyta; class Magnoliopsida; order Asparagales; family Orchidaceae; genus Cymbidium; species Cymbidium sinense. The sequence goes on from CM038226.1 coordinate 57,919,967, forward strand.
GATTTGCGCGATCACGCCCAGAGATTTGCTACAAATTGGCGCATGGAACCCGTGCGTCGGTAAAGCTTCAAAAATCGAAGATACGGGTCCTAGTAGATGTGCCTTTGGGACATCTGCGCGTCGTGCATTCTTTAGAGATCTTTCTGGATTTGGGTCATAATGGTGAATCAGACGATCATGCATGATGTAATGGTGATTTTCGTGCGGCCTCTACATGAGACGCGTGGGCCCCACAGCTCATGTTTTTCTGTCCAAGGCATCCCATCGACAACGGTTTCGGAGTCGATCATTGAGTTCTCCGACATCAATGATTAAAAAAATAAAAATAAATAGAAATAAAATGGGCGGCATCAACAGATGGTTCAACGTGATGACTTCCTAAGAGGTCACCCATCATAAGATCGCTCGCCAAGCACGCTTAATCAAGAGTTTTCATGTGATCCGCTTTGCGCGCGCTGAGATTTTTCACAAATTGTGCACATGCGAAACCCGTACGTGTCGCAATAAGCATGCAAAATAACCAAAACCAGAGAAATGGGTCTCCGGATGCACCTTCACATCATCGCCCCATAGATCTTCGATTGGGGTCATAATGGTGAATGACGATCATGCGCAGTTATGGATTTTCCATGCGGCTACGCAGACGGCGGATCACCATGCCCCATGACTCATTTTTTAATTTGAGGCACCATCGCATGACATTTTCGAATTGATGCGAAGTTCTTTAGCCGAAAATAAAAATAAAAATAAAAGGAAATAAAATGGCATCAACATATGGTTTCAACGCGATGACTTCCAAGAGGTCACCCATCATATCGCTCACAAGCATGCTTAAGCAAGAGTTCTCGGTGGTTGGCGTCGCCCGTTGAGATTTGCCGCAAATTGTACTCTCGAAACTCGCATACCACGATAAGGCTTCAAATAAAATCGAGATACGGTCCGCCAATGCGCTCGCATCTACGTCGTCCGTGGAGATCTTTCCGATTTTGGTCATAATGAGAATCCGACGTGCGAAGTTATGGTGATTTCGCGGCTCACGCAGAGTGAGACACGCGACCAGCGGTCCCACGCTCGTGTTTTTCGAGGCATCCCATCGACGACATTTTCAGATTCAATCTCCGACTTTTGTGGCGTCAATGGTAAAATAAAATAAATATAAACAAAAATAAATTGGGCGGCATCAACAGATGGTTCAACACGATGACTTTCCACGAGAACACCCATCATAGTACTTCTCTCATCTATGCATAATTAACTGAACAGTTCTCATGGGATCTGGTGTGTTGGTACGCCGTGCACTGGAGATTTCAAAATTGTTTCCTATCGAACCCATCCGCCGCGAAGGCTTCAATAGCCAAATCAAAGATATGTCCCGCTGACGCCCGGCCATCATCTACGCGTACCCCAGAGATCTTTCGATTGGGGTCATAATGCAAATCGAACGACATGCGCATAAGTTATGGTGATGCGGCCTCGCACGAGGCGCTGATCAACCACAGCTCATGTTTTTCAGTCTGCAGCATCCATCGATGACGTTATCGGAGTCGATCGTCGAGTTCTCTAGCATCAACAATAAAATAAAATAAAATAAAAAGGAAATAAAATGGGTGGCATCAATAGATAGTTCAACACGATGACTTCCCAAGAGGTCACCCATCATAGTAGTGTTCTCGCCGAAACACTCTTAATTGAAGAGTTCTCATAAGATCTGGTGTGCTGGTGTGGTCGCATCTGCTAGAGATTTACCGTAAATTGTGCTCATGCGGAACTCGTCACAGGGCTTCAACCAAAAACGGAGATAGAAGTCGCCAGATGCTGCGCAAAGACATCCGCCGTCGCCGCCATAGATATTCTGGGTCATAATGGAGAATCGAATGATCATACGTGAAGTTATGACGATTTTCGTGCGGTCTTCGCAGGAAATGCGCAGCTTAGTGGGCCCCACGGCTAGTGTTTTTCAGCTTGAGGCATCCCATCAATGAACTTTTTGGAGTCGATTCCAAGTTCTCCAATGTCAATGGTAAAATAAAATAAAAAATAAAAGGAAAAAATTGGGCGGCATCAACAGATGGTTCAACACAATGACTTTCTATGAGATCACCCATCATAGTAATGCTCTCGCCCAAGCATGCATAACTAAAGAGTTCTCATGGATCTGTATGGGTGCGACGCCGAGATTTATCAAATTATGCTCATGTGGTCGCCATGGTAAGGATTCGAAATAGACAAAATCAGAGATACGGGTCCTGCCAGATGCACTTGATTCTCAAATGCGCATCGTGCGTCCTGCGAAGATCTTTCTAGATTAGTGTCATAATGTCAAATCGGATGATCGTGCAAGAAGTTATGCCAATTTTATATGCGCGCGATCGCCTGTGGGCCCCACATGTCATGTTTTTCAGTCCGAGACATCCCATCAATGATGTTTTCGGGGTCGATCACTGAGTTCTCTAGTGTCAACGGTAGAATAAAATAAAATTAAAAATAAATAAAATAGGCAGCATCAACAGATGGTTCAAGACGATGACTTCCCAAGAGGTCACCCATCATAGTACTGCTCTCGCCCAAGCATGCTTAATTGAAGTGTTCACGTGTGATCTAGTGTGTTGGTGCTGTCATGCCCGTTGGAGATTTTCCATAAATTGTGCACATGCGGAACCCGTACGTGCCGCGGTAAGGCTTCAAAATAGCTAAAATCAGAGATACCGATCTCGCCAGATACGCCTTTGGCACATCTGTCGTGCACCCCGTAGAGATCTTTCCAGATTTGGTCGTAATGGCGAATCGAACTATCGTGCATGAAGTTATGGTGATTTACTGGCTTCTGCAAGACATGTGCAAATCAGTCGCTTTCCCCACAGCTCATGTTTTTTTTTAGTCCGAGGCATCCCATCGATGATGGTTTCGGAGTCGATTGCTGAGTTCTTTGGAATCAATGGTAAAATAAAATAAAAATAAATGGGAATAAAATGAGCGGTATCAACAAATGGTTCCCCGTGATGACTTCCTATGAAATCACCCATCATAGTACTTCTCTCGCCTAAGCACGCTTAACTGAAGAGTTCTCATGCTGTGTTTGGTGGTCACGCTACCGGAGATTTTCCAAATTCATATGTCCTGACTTGGAAATAACCAAAATCGAGAGGGCTCGCCGATGCGCGCTCATTTGCTCATCGCGGCGAGATCTTTTCAAAATAAATAATCAAGATCGTGGTGAAGTACGATGCGCGCCTCCACACGAGACGATGATCACGCCCCGGCTGTTGTTTTTAGTCCGAAGCATCCCATCGATGATATTTTCGAAGTCGATCGCCGAGTTCTTTGGTGTCAACGGTAAAATAAAATAAAAATAAAAGGAAATAAAATTGTCGGCATCAACACATGGTTCAACACGATGACTTCCCCGGAGGTCACCCATCATAGTATTGGTCTCGCACAAGCACGCCTTATTGAAGAGTTCTCATGTGATCTGGTGTGCTGGTGCAGTCGCGCCCGCTAAAGATTTGTTGCAAATTATGTTGATGCACGCTGGCGTAAGGTTTCAGCTGAGATACTCCCGCTAGATGCCTTTGGCAATACGCCGCTCGAGATCTTTCTAAGGTCATAATGGTGGATCACAATCGCGTCACGGTTATGGCGTTTTCGCGGCCCCACAGATGCGTGATCACCATGTTTTTTTCATTTTGAGGCATCCCATCGATGACGTTTTCGGAGTCAATCTCTGAGTTCTCCAATGTAAATAAAATAAAAAATAAAAGGAAATAAAATGGAATAAAACATGGTTCAACAAACTTCCCAAGAGGTCACCCATCATAAGATGCTTCTCACCAAGCACATTTAACAAAGTTCTCATCGGTTTGGTGAGTTGCTACTGAAATTTATCAAATTGTGCTCAGAGAAACCCGCTCATGCACCGACTAGCCAAAATCGAGAGATAGGTCCCTGATGCGTCATAAATGTGGGGCATCAACAGATGGTTCAACACGTTGACTTCCTAGGAGGTTACCTATCAAAGTAATGTTCTCGCCCAAGCATGCTTAACTGAAGAGTTCTAATAGTATCTGGTGTGCTGGTGCAGTCGTGCCCGCTAAAAATTTGATGCAAATTTTGCTCATGAGAAACCCGTCCATTCTGCAGTAAGGCTTCAAACTAGCCAAAATTAGAGATATGGATCCCACCAAATGCGCCTTCACCACATCTACGCCACGTACGCCCTGCGGAGATCTTTCCGAATTGGGGTAATAATGGCAAATCGGATGATCATGTGCGAAGTTATGGCGATTTTCGTATCGCGACGACATATATCACCATGTCGCCCCATGCTCATGTTTTTTCACCGAGGCATCCCATCGATGACATTGTGGATCGAAAGTTCGCATCAACGTTAAAATAAAATAAAATGAGAGGAAATAAAATGGGCATCAAGAGATGGTTCAACTTCGATGACTTCCAAGGTTACCCATCATAGTATCGCCTCGCCCATGCACGCTTAACTCAAGAGTTCTCATGGATCCGGTGCAGTGTGGTCAAGCTGGAGATGCCAAAAATTATGCTTATGCAACGTGCCGCGCACGTAAGGCTTCAAATAGAAATTGGAGATATGGGTCCCTCCAGATTGCACATCTCACTCGTGGCCCCATGAGATCTTTCTCAAATTGGTCAATCGACGATCGCGGCATGAAGTTATGGCAATTTTTGTGTGGCCTCCACACAGATGCATGCGCGTGGACATTCGGTTTTCAGTCAAGGCATCTCATCGACAACGAAGTCGATCGCCGAGTTCTCTAGCGAACAAGAAAACACAATAAAAATTAAAGGAAATAAAATTGATCAGATGGTTCAACATGATGACTTCCGTGAGGACACCCAATCATAAGATCGCTTCCCAAGCATGCTTAACTGAAGAGTTCTCATGGGATCTGGTGTGCTGGTGCGGTCGAGCCCGCTGGAGATTTGTCGCAAATTATGCTCATCTAACCGGCGTTACGATAAGGCTTTGACAAAATCGAGATCGGGTCAGCAAGATGCCCTATGGCTTATCGTGCATCATCCGCACAAATCTTTCCGATTGAGATCATAATGGTGAATCGACGATCGCGGCGAAGTTATGGCGATTTTCGGCCTCCAAGATGCGCGATCATCCGAGGCTCCACAACTGGATTTTTCGCCGAGGCATCCCATCGATGACATTTTCGAAGTCGATCTCCAAGTTCTCTGGTGTCAATGATAAAATTAAATAAAAATAAAAGGAAATAAAATGGGCAGCCTAAACAGATGGTTCAACACGACGAGTTCCTAGGAGGTTACCCATCATAGTACTACTCTCGCCCAACCACGCTTAATTGAGGAGTTCTCATAGGATCTGATGTGCTCGTGTGGTCACGCCCGATATGCTCATGTAACTCGTCCGTCGCGCAAAGGCTTCAACTTGCCAAAAATCGGAGATTCCGCCAATGCGCTACATCACTTCGCAGTCGCGCCTTGTAGATCTTTCAAGATTGGGGTCATAATGGTGAATCAAATGATCTGAAATTATGGTGATTTTGCCAGATGCGCGGATTAGCCATGTGAGCCCCATGGCTCATCTTTTTCAGTCCGATGCATCCCATCAATGACATTTTTGGAGCCGATCACCGAGTTCTCTGCCGTCAATGGTAAAATAAAATAAAAATAAAAATAAATAAAATGGACTGCATCAACAGATGGTTCAACAAGACGACTTCCCAGGATGTCACCCATCATAGTGCTCCTCTCGCCCAAGCACGCTTTACTGAAGAGTTCTTGTGTGATCTGGTGTGCTAGTGTGGTCACGCCCGTTGGAGATTTGTCACAAATTATGCTCATGCAGAACCCGTCCGTGCCGCGATAAGGCTTCAAAATAGCCAAAATTGAAGATACGTGTCCCGCAAGATGCGCATGTGGAATATCTGTCATGCCCCGAGATCTTTGAGGGTCATAATGGCGAATCGGACGATCAAGCACAAAGTTATGGCGATTTTCGTGCGGCCTTTGCCCGAGACGCGTGGATCAGCCTCGTGGGCCCCACGACTTGTATTTTTCAGTTTGAGGCATCCCATTGACTACATTTTCAGAGTCGATCAACGAGTTTTCTAGCATCAGTGGTAAAATAAAATAAAAATAAAAGAAAATAAAATGGGCAGTATTAATAGGTCATTCAATATGAAGACTTCCTAGAAGATCACCCATAATAATATTTCTCTCACCGAAGCACTCTTAATTGAAGAGTTGTCATAGGATCTGGTATGTTAGTACGGTCACACCCGCTGAAAATTTATCACAAATTATGCTCGCGCAGAACCCGTTGGTGATGCAGTAAGGCTTCAAAGTAACCGAAATCGGAGATAAGAGTCCCGCTAGATGCGCTTTTGGCACATTTATGCGTCGTGTGCTTCGCGGAGATTTTTTTGGATTGGGGTCAAAATGGAAAATTAGATGATCGTGTATGGAGTTATGGTATTTTTCATGCGGCCTCCACACGAGACGCACGAATCAGCTATGTGGGTCCCATGGCTCATGTTATTTAGTCTGAAGCATCCCATCTTCGATGTTTTAAAAGTAGATCGTCGAGTTCTCTAGCAACAACGATAAAATAAAATAAAATAAAAAATAAAATGGAATAAAATGGGCTGCATTAATCAATGGCTCAACACGATGACTTCCCAGGAGGTCACCCATCATATTGCTGCTCTCTCCGAAACACGCTTAACTGAAGAGTTCTTATAGGATATGGTGTACTGGTGCGGTCGCTCCTGTTGGAGGTTTGTTGCAAATTGTGCTCATGCGAAGCCCGTCCGTGTCGCGGTAAGGCTTTGAACAAGATGAAATCGGAGATAAGAGTTTTGCCAAATTGTCCTGCAACGCATCTGCGCGTCGTGCACCACACGAAGATCTTTCTGGATTGGGAACATAATTAATCGAGATCGCGTGAAGTTATAATTCTCGCACGAAGTCGGTGGATTAGCCGCAGGTCCCACGGCTTGTGTTTTTCATTCCGAGGCATCCCATCAACAATGTTTTCGGAGTCGATCGTCGAGTTCTCTGACATCAATAGTAAAATAAAATAAAAATAAAATCAAATAAAATGGGCAGCATCAACAGGTAGTTCAACACGATGACTTCCCAGGAGGTCACCCATCATAGCACTGCTCTCGCCCAAGCACACTTATCTGAAGAGTTCTCGTGTGATCTGGTGTACTGGTGGGGTCACTCCCGCTAGACATTGGGCAAAAATTGTGCTCATCCAGAACATATGTGTGCTGCGATAAGGCTTCAAAATACCAAATCAAGATACGGTCTGGTGCTCCCATGCACTGCACGCGGTGGTCCCACAGAGATCTTTCTGGATTGGGGTCATAATGGCGAATCGGATGATCGTGCATGAAGTAATGGCGATTTGTGTGCGACCTCCACATGAGATGCGCGGATTAGCCACATGGTCCCCACGGCTCGTGTTTTCAATTTGAGTCATCCCATCAACAATGTTTTTGGAGTCGATCGCCGAGTTCTCCGGCATCAACGGTAAAATAAAATAAAAATAAAAGGAAATAAAATGGGCGATCAAGATGGTTCAACACGACGACTTGAGGTCACCCATTATAATACGCTTCTCGCTAAGCACACTTAATTGAAGAGTTCTCATGTGGTGGTGGTCGATCCTTGGAGATTGCGAAATTATGCTCATCCGAACATGTCGCCGTAGGGCTTCAAACTAGCAAGATACCGCCCGCCAGAGGCACAACTGAGCATCACGGGCCATGAAGATTTTTCCGGATTGGGGTCATAATGGTGAATTGCGAAGTTATGGCGATTTTCGTGCGGCTTATACACCAAACACACGGATCAGCCGAGTGGTGCCCACGGCCCATGTTTTTCTGTCCGAGGTATCTCATCGATGTTTTTAAGAGAATCGAAGTACTACGATGTCAATATTAAAATAGAATACAAATAAAAGGAAATAAAATGTGGCATTAATGATTGTTCAACACGATGACCTGTGAGGTCACCCATCATAAAACTATTCTCAAGCACGCTTAACTGAAGAGTTCTTATGGGATCTAGTGTGTTGGCACACGCCTGAGATTTTCTCAAATTGTGCTCATGTAGAACCCATCTGCACGCGGCTTCAAAGCCAAAATTAGATACGTGTCCTACGGATGCATGCCATCTACACATCATGCGCCCCGCGGAGATCTTTCTAGATTAGGGTCATAATGGAAAATCAGACGATTGAGCGCGTAGTTATGGTGATTTCTTTGCATCCTCTGTACGAGACGTGCGAATCAACCTAAAGGGCCCCACAACTCATGTTTTTCCATCTGAAGCATCCATTCGATAATGTTTTTCGAGGCGATCGCCGAGTTCTCCGATGTAAATGCTAAAATAAAATACAAATAAAAGAAAATAAAATGTGTGGCATCAATAGATGGTAAACACGACTTCCAGGTCACCCATCATAGTACTACTCACCCCAAGCACGCTTAATTGAAGAGTTCTCATGGGATTTTGTGTGCGGTCGCCGCGGAGATTTGCACACAAATTGTGCTCATGCGGAACCCGCCATTCCGCAGTTTCAAACTAGTAAATCGAGATACGTGACCGCCAGATGCGCCGCATCGGCATGGTGCAGAGAGATCTTTAGATTATAATGGAGAACCGGACGATCGCGTGAAGTTATGGAGATTTCGGCCTCCACGAGACATCGCCATGTGGGCCCCATGGCTTGTGTTTTTCAGTCTAAGGTATCCCATTGATGACATTTTTGGTGTCGATATCCGAGTTCTGCAGTGTCAACGGTAAAATAAAATTTAAAAAGGAAATAAAATGGGGGACATCAATAGATGGTTCAACACGATCACTTCCCAAGAGGTCACCCATTATAAGATCGCTTCAAAGCATGCTTAATCAAGAGTTCTCAGGGATCTTGTGCGCGATCACGCCAGCTGGAGATTTGCCGCAAATTATGGTCATGCAAAACTCATATGTTCTGAGGTAAGGCTTCGAACTAATAGAAATTGGAGATACGAGTCCCACTGATGCCGACAATCATACATCGTGCCCCTGGAGATCTTTCTAATTATAATGGCTAATTGACAAAGATGTGAAGTTATTTTTCAGGCCTCCGACGACGTGTGGACGTAATGCGGACCCCACGCTCATTTTTTAGTCCGAGGCATCCCAATTGAAGAGTTCTCATGGATCCGTAAAATGGTGAAATGGGAGATTTGCCATAAATTATGCTCATGGAACCCATCCTCGCCATCGTCAAAAACAAGAAATCGGATATACGGTTCTACCAGATGTCTTTGCACATCTCAGATCGCACCCCATGGAGATCTTCACGGGGTCTTAATGGGGATATGCATGAAGTAATGGCGCGGCGACCTCAGACATGCGGCTTTGATGACACGCGATCATGGGCCCTGGCTCATGTTTTTAGTATGAGGCATCTCATCGATGTTTCGAGTCGATCCGAAGTTCTGGGCATCAATGGTAAAATAAAAAAAGAAAAATAAATAAAATGGGATGTATAGATGGTTTATTACGACAACTTCCCTGGAGGTCATCCATCATAGTACCGCTCTCGCCGAAGCATGCTTAACTAAAGAGTTGTCATGTGATTTGGTGTGCTGGTGCGGTCACGCCCGATGGAGATTTACAGCAAACTGTGCTCATGCAAAACACGTCCGTGCCGCGGTAAGGCTTTGAACTAGCCAAAATCGGATATACGAGTCCCACTAGATGCACCTTAGGCACATTTGTGCATCGTGCACCTCATAGAGATCTTTTTGGATTAGGGTCATAATGGCGAATTGGATGATCGTTCGTGAAGTTATGACAATTTTGTGCGACGACGAGACCCTGGATCCAGCCCATGGCTCTTGTTTTTCAGTCCGAGGCATCCCATCTACAACATTTTCGGAGTTGATCGCCAAGTTCTCCGGCGACATTGAGAAAATAAAGTGAAATAAAAATAAAATAAATTAAGATAGGGGGCATCAATAGATGGTTCAACACGATGACTTCCTAGGAGGTCACCTATCATAGTACTACTCTCCCCCATGCTCACTTAACTAAATAGTTCTCATGGATCAGTGCGGTGTCGCCACAAGATTTTCCATAAATTACATGCACCCATAATGTCGCGGTATGGCTTCGAATAGAAAAATTGGAGATACGGTTCTGATGTGCCTCGTGGCTTATATCATCGCGCCTGGAGAACTTTTCGGATTAGGGTCATAATGGTGAATCGGAGGATCATGCAATAAATATGGCGCCGGCGCCTCCACACGAGATGCTCGTCACAGATGGCCCCATCTCATATTTTCAATCTGAGACATCCCATCTACAAAATTTTTAGAGTCGGTCACCGAGTTCTCTGGCATCAATGATAAAATAAAATGAAATAAATTGGGCGACATCAATAGTTGGTTCAACATGATGACTCGTGAGGTCACCCATCATAAGATCGCTCGCCCAATCTCTCTTAACTAAATAGTTCTCATGGGATCTAGTGTGTTGGTGTGGTCACCCCAGCCAAAGATTTGCCGCAATTGTGCTCATGTGGCACTCGTAAGTGCCATGATAAGGCTTCGAAATAGCAGAAATTGGAGATACAGGTCCCACAAGATGCATTTGTGATTTATCTGCTCATCGTGCGCCCCACAGAGATCTTTCCGGATTAGGGTCATAATGGAGAATCGGACGATCGTGCACGAAATTATAGCAATTTTCGTGTGGCATGTACATGAGATGCACGGATCAATCGCGTGGGCCTCATGGCTCATGTTTTTAAGTCTCAGGCATCCCATCGATGATGTTTTCAGAGTCGATCACCGAGATCTGTGGCGTCAACGGTAAAATAAAATAAAAATAAAATTAAATTATATGGGTGGCACCAACAGATGGTTCAACACGACGACTTCCCAGGATGCCACCTATCATAGTACTCGCCAAGCACGCTTAAGAAGAGTTCTCAGATCGGTTTGTTGCGGCGCTCCCACAGAGATTTGAAATTATGCTGTGAAACTCGCTCGCGGCCGCATAATGCTTCAAACTAGCTGAAATCGGAGATGCGGGTCCCGTGATGCGCCAACATCATGTGTCGCACCGGAGAGATCTTTTGCATTGGGATCATAATGGCGAATTGAATGATCATGTGTGAAGTTATAGTAATTTCCGTACGGCCACCATATGAGACATGTGGATCAACCATGTGGGCCCCACGCATTATGTTTTTCAGTCTAAGGCATCCCATCGATGACATTTTTGGAGTCAATCTCCAAGTTCTGCGGCATCAACAGTAAAATAAAATAAAAATAAAAGAAAATAAAATGGGTGGCATCAATAAATGGTTCAACAGGACGACTTCCCACGAGGTCGCCCATCATAGTACTGCTCTCGTCCAAGCACGCTCAAGTGAAGAGTTCTCATGTGATCTCGTGGCAAGCGTCGCGCCAGGATTTGTTACAACTTGTGCTCATCCGAAACCCGTCCGAGCTGTGGTAAAGCTTCGAAATAGTCGAAATCGAAGATATAGGTCCCGCCAGTGCATGGGCTCATCTTCGCAGCCAGAGATCTTTCCTAATTGGGTCATAATGCCGAATCAGATGATCGTGTATGAAGTTATGGTGAATTTCGTGTGGCCTCCGCACGAGATGAGCGGATCAACCATGTAGGTCCCACGGCTCATATTTTTCAGTCCTAGACATCCCATCGATGACATTTTCGGACTCGATCATCGAGTTCACCGGCATCAATGGTAAAATTAAAATAAAGAAAATAAAATGGGCGGTATCAATAGATGGTTCAACACTATGACCTCCTGTGAGGTCATCCATCATAGATCGCTTCGCCCAAGCACGCTTAATCAAGAGTTCTCATGTGATCCGTGGTGAAGTCGCCGTAATAGATTTGCTCATGTAACCCGTGCGTGCAAAGTAAAGCTTTGAAATAGCAAATAGGAGATGCGTCCCATGTGCCTTTGAAACATTTGCACGTCATGCGCCTCACGATGTTCTTTCTGGATTGGGGTCATAATGGCAAATCAGACGATCGTGCATGAAGTTATGGCGATCTCTATGCGATCTTTAGACGAGACGGGCGGATCAGCCGCGTGGGCCCCACGACTCATATTTTTCATTCTGAAGCATCCCATCTACAACATTTTTGGAGTCGATCGATGAGTTCTCCGACGTCAACGATGTGTGACCTCCTGGGAAGTCATCGTGTTGAACCATCTGTTGATGCTAACCATTTTATTTCCTTTTAGATACACATGCGGCTCATCTGCTCGTCGTGCGCTCGTAGAGATCTTTCCGGATTCAGGTCATAATGGCAAATCGGACGATCGAGCATGAAGTTATGGAGATTTTTGAGTGGCCTTCACACGAATCAGCTATGTGGGCCCCACAGGTCATGTTTTTCAGTCTGAGGCATCCCATCAATGACATTTTTGGAGTCAATTATCGAGTTCTCTGGCATTAATGGTAAAATAAAACAAAAATAAAAGGAAATAAAATGGTCGACATCAACAGATGGTTCAACACGATGACTTCCTAAGAGGTCACCCATCAGATCGCCTCGCCAAGCACGCTTAATAAAGTTCTCATGGATCTAGTGCCGCAATCGCTGGAGATTTTATGCAAATTGTGCTCATGGAACCCGCGCGGTAAGGCTTCAACTAGCCAAAATCAGATATGTGTCCCGCCATAAGTGTCTAATCAAGGCCGTGCGGCAGATCTATCCGGATTGGGGTTATAATGGCGAATCGGATGATCATGCATGAAGTTTTGGCGATTTCCATGCGGCCTCCACATGAGAAGCGCGAATCAGCCGCATGAGCCCCATGCCTTGTGTTTTTCAGTCGGAGGCATCCCGTCAATGACGTTTTCAGAGTCAATCGCTGAGTTCTCCGGCGTGAACGGTAAAATAAAACAAAAATAAAAGGAAATAAAATGGTCGGCATCAATAAATGGTTCAACATAATGACTTCCTAGGAGGTCACCCATTATAATACTGCTCTCGCCCAAGCACACTTAACTGAAAAGTTCTCATGGGATCTGTTGTGCTGGTGCAGTCATGACCGTTGGAGATTTTACGCAAATTATCCTCATGTGGAACCTGTATGTGCCACGGTAAGGCTTCGAACTAGCGAAAATCGGTGATATGTGTCCCGCCATAAGTGCCTATGGCTCATCTGTGCATCGTGCACTCTACGAAGATATATTCGGATTGGGGTCATAATGGCCAATCAGACCATCGTGCGTGAAGTTATGGCAATTTTCGTGCGGCCTCCACACGAGATGCACGAATCAGCCGCGTGAGCCCCATGGCTTGTGTTTCTCAATCTAAGGCATCCCATCGATGACATTTTCATAGTTGATCACCGAGTTCTCTAGCGTCAATGATAAAATAAAATAAAAATAAAAGAAAATAAAATGAGCGACTTCAACAGATGGTTCAACACGATGACTTCTTAGGAGGTCACTCATCATAGTACTGCTCTCGCCAAGCACGCTTAACTAAAGAGTTCTCATGGGATCTGGTGTGCTGGTGTGGTCATGCCCACTAGAGTTTTTCCCATAAATTATGCTCATCCAGAACCCTTCCGTGTCGCGGCAATGCTTCGAAATATATGAAATCAGAGATACGGGTCCCGTGAGAAGCGGCTGCGCCTCATCTGCGCGTCGTGTGTGAAGTTATGGCAATTTTTGTGCAGCCTCTACACGAGATGCTCGGACCCCACGGGTTATGATTTTTAGTTCGAGGCATCCCATCTATAATATTTTTGGTGTCGATCGCCTAGTTCTTCAGCGTCAATAATAAAATAAAATGGGCAGAATCAATAGATGGTTCAACGCAATGACTTCCCAAGGGTCACTCAACATAGTATTGCTCTCGCCGAAGCACGCTTAATTAAAGAGTTCTCATAGGATCTGGTGTGCTGATGCAGTCACTCCCGCTGGAGATTTATCGCAAACTGTGCTTATGCAGAACCTGTCAATACCACGGTAAGGCTTCGACCAAGCCGAAATCGGAGATATGTGTCCCACCAGATGCACCTGCGGCTCATCTGCGCATCGTGCGCCCCATGGAGATCTTTCCAGATTGGGGTCATAATGGTGAATCAGATGATCGTGCGTGAAGTTATGACAAATTTTGTGTGGCCTCTACACGAGATGAGCGGAAACCTCAGTGGGCCCCACGGCTCGTGTTTTTTAGTCTGAGGCATCCCATCGATGACATTTTCGGTGTCGATCTTCGAGTTCTCCTGTGTTAATGATAAAATAAAATAAAAATAAAAGGAACTAAAATGTGCGGCATCAACAGATGGTTCAAGTTGACGACTTCCAAAAAGATCACCAATCATAAGATCGCTCCCAAGCACGCTTAATCAAGAGTTCTCATGGGATCCGGTTGCGCCCATGGGAGATTTGTCACAAATTGTGCTCATCCGGAACTCGTCTGTGCCGAGGTAAGGATTCAAAATAGCCGAAATCAAAAATATGGGTCCCGCTAGATGAGCCTGCAACGCATCTGCGCATCATGTGCCCCACAAGGATCTTTCCAGATTCGGGTGATAATGGTGAATCGAATGATCGTGTGTGAAGTAATGGCAATTTCTATGCAGCCTCCACACGAAATGCATGGACAAATACACGCCTCATCATGTCACCGAGGCATCCTATCTACAAGATTTTTGATCTCGAAGTTTTCTAATGTCAACGATAAAATAAAATAAACTAAAAGGAATTAAAATTGGCGGCATCAATAGATGGTTCAAAATGACGATTTCCCAGGAGGTCACCCATCATAGTACTACTCTCACCTAAGCACGCTTAACTGAAGAGTTCTCATATGATATGGTGCACTGGTGCGGTCGTGCCCGCTGGAGATTTGCGAATTGTGGCTCATTCAACCCATACGTGGTCACGGTAAAGCTTCAAATAGCCAAAATTGAGATACGAGTCCAGATGCTACGCTCATCTACGCCATGCACCGCGGAGAACTTTCCGGACAGTCAATGGCGAATCGGACGATGATGCGATGGTAATTTTGTGCGGCCTCCACACAAGATGCGCAGATCAGCTACATGGGCCCCACGGCTCGTGTTTTTCAGTCCGAGACATCCTATCAATCATATTTTTTGAGTCGATCACCGAGTTCTCCAGCGTCAACGATAAAATAAAATAAAATTAGAGGTAAATAAAATGGGCGGCATCAATAGATGGTTCAACACGATGACTTCCCAAGAGTTCATCCATCATATCGCTTCGCCCAAGCCGCTTAACAATAGTTCTCATGGATTTGGGTGCGCCATGCTCGAGATTTGCCATAAATTATGCTCATGCGAAACCTGTACATGTCATGGTAAGGCTTCGAAATAGCCAAAATTGAGATACAGCCCGCCGATACGCCACGGCACATTTGCCTCACGAGATCTTTTGTGATTAATGGCTAATCAGACGAGCATGCACAAAGTTATGGTGATTCCTGTGCAACCTCCACACGAGATGCATGGATCAGACTAGTGGGCCCCACGACTCATGTTTTTTAGTCTGAAGCATCCCATCAATTATATTTTCTAAGTCGATCGCCAAGTTCTCTGGTGTTAACGATAAAATAAAATAAAAATAAAAGAAAATAAAATGGGCGGCATCAAAAGATGGTTCGATGATTTCCGGAGACCCATCATAGTATTACTCACCAAGCACGCTTAACTGAATAGTTCTCATGTGATCCGTAGTGGTGTGCCGGAGATTTGCCATAAATTATGCTCATCCGAACCCGTCCATGCCGCAGTAAGGGTTTGAAGTAGCCTAAATCGAAGATACGGGTCCAGCCATATGCGCCTGCAGCACATATGCGTGTCGTGCGCCCCACGGAGATCTTTCTGGATTAGGGTCATAATGGCAAATCGCAAGATCATGTGTGAATCACACGAGACATATAGATTAGCCACGTGGGCCCCATGACTTGTGTTTTTCAGTCTGAGGCATGCCATGAATGACATTTTCAGAGTCGATTGTCGAGTTCTCGAGTGTCAACGGTAAAATAAAATAAAAATAAAAGGAAATAAAATGGGCGACATCAACAGATGGTTCAACACGTTGACTTCCCAAGAGGTCACCCATCATAGAAGCACTTACCCAAGCTCGCCTAATTGAAGAGTTCTCATGATATCTGGTGTGGTCGCGCTAGATGGGCCTATGGTCATCTGCTAGTTGTGTGCCCCATGAAGATCTTTCCAAATTGGGGTCATAGTATGACGACGATCGCGACGCAGTTATGGTGATTTTCGGCGCCGATCGCACGAAGCTGCGAATCGCCAGCAGGGCCCCATGGGTCATGTTCACCAGGCATCCCATCGATGTTTTTAGTAGATCATCGAGTTCTCTTACGCCAATGGTAAAATAAATAAAAATAAAAGGAAATAAAATGGGCGGCATTAACAGATGGTTCAACACGACGATATCCCAGGAGGTCACCCATCATTGTACTGCTCTCACTCAAGCACGCTTAACTGAAGAGTTCTCATGAGATCTAGTGTGTTGGTGCGGTCGCACCCGCTAGAGATTTTTTGCAAACTGTGCTCATGTGAAATCCATCATGCCGCAGTAAAGCTTCAAACTAGCCAAAATCGATAATATGTGTCCCGCTAGATGCGCCTATGGCTCATCTGTGCATCATTCACCCTGAGGAGAACTTTCCAGATTGGGGTCATAATGGCGAATCAAATGATCGTGCGTGAAGTTATGACAATTTTCGTAAGGCCTTCATACGAGATGCACGGATCAGACGCGTGGGCCCCACGGCTTGTGTTTTTCAGTCCGAGGCATCCCATCGATAATGTTTTTAGAGTCGATCTCCGAGTTCTGCAACATCAATGATAAAATAAAATAAAAATAAAAGAAATTAACATGGGCGGCATCAACAGATGGTTCAAGATGATGACTTCCCAAGAGGTGACCTGTCATAGTACTGCTCTCGCCCAAGCATGATTAACTGAAGGGTTCTCAAGGGATCTAGTGTGTTGGTGCGGTCACCCCTGTTAAAGATTTACTACAAATTGTGCTCATGTGAAACCCGTTCATGCCACAGTAAGGCTTCAAAATAGCTGAAATTAGAAATACGGGTCCTGCCAGATGCGCCTGCATCATGTGCCTCGCAGAAATCATTATGGATTGGGGTCATAATGGAAAATCAGATGATTGTGCGCAAAGTTATGGTGATTTCTATCTGGCCTCCAAATAAGATGCGTGGATCACCCGTGTGGGTCCCACATGCCATGGTTAAGGCTTCAAAATAGCCAAAATTAGATATATGGGTCCCGCTAGATGCGTCTGCGGCTCATCTGCTCATCATGTGCCCGACGGAGATCTTTCCAAATTCGGGTCATAATGGCGAATCGAATGATCGTGCATGAAGTATTGATGCCTCCACGAAGGATCATGAACGAGTCATGTTTTTCAATCTGAGGCATCCCATCAACGACATTTCTAATCAATCCCTGAGTTCTCTGATATCAATAGATATTTAACACGATGACTTTCGAGGACGTCACCCATCATAGTACTGCTCTCTCCCAAGCACATTTAATTGAAGACTTCTCATGGGATAGGGTGTGTTGGTGCAGTCGCGCCCGTTTGAAAATTTTTGCAAATTGTGCTCATGCGAAATTCGTGCGTGCCGCAGTAAACCTTTGAACTAGCCGAAATCAGTGATACGTGTCCTGCCAGATGCACCTGCGGCTCATCTGCACATCATGCGCCCCGCAGAGATCTATCTAGATTGGGGTCATAAAGGTGATTCGGACTATCGTGCAAGAAGTTATGGTGATTTTCGTGCGGCCTTCGCACGAGACATGCAAATTAGCCTAGTGGGCCTCACGGCTCATGTTTTTTAGTTTGAGGAATCCCATCGATGATGTTTTCAGAGTCGTCGCTGAGTTCTCCGCCGTCAACGGTAAAATAAAATAAAAATAAAATGAGTGACATCAATAGATGGTTCAACATGACGGCTTCACAAGAGGTCACCTATCATAGTACTGATGTCACCCAAGCACGCTTAACTAAAGAGTTCTCATGAGATCTGGTGTGCTGGTGTGGTCGCCCCTGCTGGAGATTTGCCGTAAATTGTGCTCATGTGGAATCCGTCTGTGCCATGGTAAGGCGTCAAAATAGCCAAAATCGGAGATATGGGTCTGGCCAAATGTGCCTACAGCTCATATGTGAATCGTGCGCCCCACAGAGATCTTTTCGGATTGGGGTCACAATGGCAAATCGGACGATCATGGGCGAAGTTATGGCGATTTTTGTGCAGCCTCCACACAAGACGTGCGGATCAGCCTAGTCGGCCCCACCGTTCGAGTATTTCAGTCCGAGGCATCCCATTGATGACGGTTTCGGAGTCGATCGTCGAGTTCTTTGGCGTCAACGGTAAAATAAAATAAAAATAAAAGAAAATAAAATGAGCGGCATCAACAAATAGTTCAACATGACGACTTACTACTAGGTCACCCATCATAGTACAGCTCTCACCCAAACACGCCTAACTGAAGAGTTCTCATGTGATCTGGTGTGCTAGTGTGGTCGCGCCCGCTGGAGATTTGCCACAAATTATGCTCATGCGGAACCTGTATGTGTCATCGTAAGGCTTCAAAATAGCCGAAATCGGAAATACGGGTCCCGCCAAATGCACCTTTGGCTCATCTGTGTGATGCGACGTACACCCCGCGAAGATCTATCAAGATTTTGGTCATAATTTCAAGATCATGCATGAAGTTATGGTGATTTTCGTGCGACCTCCACATGAGATGCGCGGATTAACCGCATTTTCCCTATGGCTCATGTTTTTCAGTCCGAGGCATCCCTTCGATGAAGGTTTCAGAGTCAATCTCCGAGTTCTCCGGCATCAATGGTAAAATAAAATAGAAATAAAAATAAATAAAATGGGTGGCATCAACAATTGGTTCAACACGATGACTTCTCAAGAGGTCACCCATCATAGTACTGCTCACACCCAAGCACGCTTAATTGAAGTGTTCTCATGTGATCTAGTTTTTGGTGCGGTCGCGCTCATTGGAGATTTGCCACAAATTGTGCTCATCTGAAACCTGTACGTGCCATAGTAAGGCTTCGAAATAGTCAAAACTGGAGATATGGGTCCAGCCAGATGCGTCTGCGACTCATCTAGTCGTCATGCGCCCCACGAAGATCTTTCCAGATTGGGGTCATAATAGCGAATCAGACAATCGTGCATAAAATATTATTGATTTTCGTGCGGCCGCCGTGCGATGCGCGGATGGGCCAGTCATCTTTTTGGTCAAGGAATCTCATCGACAACATTTTCAGAGTCGATCGTTAAGTTCTCCAACATCAACGGTAAAATAAATTAAAAAAATAAAATAAAATGGGAGGCATCAACAGATGGTTCAACGACAACTTCTTAGAAGGTCACCCATTATAGTACAACTCTCGCCCAAGCATGCTTAACTCAAGAGTTCTCATGTGATCTGGTGTGCTATTACGGTCAGGCATGTTGGTGATTTGTCATAAGTTGTCCACATACGGAACCAGTACGTGCCACAGTAAGGATTTAAATTAGCCAAAATCGGTGACATGCATCCTGCCAAATGTGCGTTTGGCACATCTGCGCGACGTCCGCCCTGCGGAGATCTTTTCGGATTGGGGTCATAATGGAAAATCGGACGATTATGCGTGAAGTTATGACGATTTCCGTGTAGCCTCCACCCAAGACGTGCAGATCAGTCTAGTGGGCCCCACGACTTATGTTTTTTAGTCCGAGGCATCTCATCGATGACATTTTTAGTCGATCATTGAGTTCTCCTTCGTCAACGTTAAAATAAAAAAAAACAAATAAAAGGAAAGAAAATGCACGGCATCAACAGATGGTTCAACACGACGGCTTCCGGAGGTCACCCAGATCTTGCTCAGCACACTTAATGGCGAAGACTTCTCATGATCGGTGTCTTTGGTGTGGTCACATTCATTGGATAGTTCCTATAAATTGTGCTCATGCGGAACCCGTTCGTGCCGCGATAAGGCTCCGAAATAGCCAAAATCAGAGATACGGGTCCCGCCAGATACACCTCTGACACATCTGCGTGTCGTGCGCCCCGTGGAGACCTTTCTGGAATGGGGTCATAATGGCTAATCGAATGATCATGTGCGAAGTTATGTCAATTTTTGTGATGCCTCGAGGCGCGCTGATCAACCGAGTGGGCCCCACGGCTCATTTTTTTTAGTCCGAGACATCCATTAATGACGTTTTGGGAATCGATCACCAAGTTCTCCGTTGCCAATGATAAAATAAAATAAAAATAAAAGGAAATAAAATGGGAGGCATCAACAGATGGTTCTACACGATGACTTCCTAAGAGGTCACCCATCATATCACTGCTCTCGCTAAGCACGCTTAATTGAAGAGTTTTCATTGGATCTGGTGTGGTCGCGCTAGGTGGAGATTTGCCATAAATTATGCTCATGCGGAACTCGTCCGTGTCACGATAAGGCTTCAAACTAGTCAAAATCAGAGATACGGGGTTCCGTCAAATGCGCCTGTAGCACATCTACGCGTCATGCGCCTCACAGAGATATTTTCAGATTGAGGGCATAATGACGAATCGGATGACCGTGCGTAAAGTTATGGCAATTTTCGTGCAACCTTCGCATGAGATGCACGGATCAGCCTAGTAGGCCCCATGACTAGTGTTTTTTAGTCCGAGGTATCCCATCGATTACATTTTTGGAGTCGATCTCCGAGTTCTCCTGCGTCAACTGTAAAATAAAATAAAAATAAAAGGAAATAAATTGGGCGAAATCAACCGATATTTCAACACAATAACTTTCCACGAGGTCACCGATCATAGTACTTCTCTCAAGCACATGAAGAGTTCTCATGAGATCTAGTGTGTTGTTGGTCGCTCGGAGATTTGCCTCAATATGCTCATCGTCCGCCGGAGGTTTCAAGCCAAAATCAGAGATATGGGTCCCGTGAGATGCGCCTGCAGCTCATCTGCATGTCGTGCACCCTGTGAAGATCTGTCAGGATTGGGGTCATAATGACGAATCGGATGATCATGTACGAAGTTATGGGGATTTCCATGCAGCCTCCATACGAGACGCGTGGATCAGCCTTATGGGCCCCACGGTCATGTTTTTAAGTCTGAGGCATCCCATCCAAGATGTTTTTAGAGTCGATCGCCGCATTCTTCGGCGTCAACGGTAAAATAAAATAAAAATAAAAGGAAATAAAATGGGCCGCATCAATAGATGGTTCAACACGATGACTTGCCAAGAATCATCATAGTACTCGCCCAAGCACGCTTAACGAAGAGTTCTCATGGGATTTGGTGTCGGTGCCGAGATTTTCATTTTAATTGCTCATGCGGAACCCGTCGTGCCAACAAGCTACAACGGTTATGAGTCCTTCCGGTCGCCCAGCACATTGTATCATCATGTGGCGAGATCTTTCTGGATTGGGTTCTTAATGGCGAATCAGACAATCGTACGCAAAGTTATGGCAATTTTCGTGCGGCCTCCACAGAAGATGCGCGGATCAGCCGCGTGGGTCCCACAGCTCTTGTTTTTAGTTTGAGGCATCCCATCGATGATAGTTTTAGAGTTGATCGCCAAGTTCTCTAGCGTCAGCGGTAAAACAAAATAAAAATAAAAGGAAATAAAATGTGCGGCATCAACAGATGGTTCAATGCGATGACTTCCCAAGAAGTCATCCATCATAGTATTGCTCTCGCCCAATCACGCTTAACTGAAGTGTTCTCAAGTGATCTGGTGTGCTGGTGAGGTCATGCCCACTGGAGATTTTCCACAAATTGTGCACATGCGTAACCCGTACGTGCTGCGGTAAGGATTCAAAATAGCCAAAATCGAGATCACGGTCCCGCCGGTCTCATCACGCGTCATCGCAGAGATCTTTAGATTGGGGTCATAATAGCGAATCGAATGATCATGTACAAAGTTATGGAGATTTTCATGTGGCCTCCATGCGAGGCGCACTGATCAACCAAGTGGGCTCCACGGCTCATGTTTTTTAGTCCGAAGCATCCATCGATAATGTTTTGGGAGTCAATCGCCAAGTTCTCTGGCATCAACAATAAAATAAAAAAAATAAAATGAATAAAAAGGGCCCCATCAACAGATGGTTCAACACGATGACTTCCCAGGAGGTCACTCATCATAGTACTACTCTCGTCAAAGCATGCTTAATTGAAAAGTTCTCATAGGATTTGGTGTGCTAGTGCGGTCGTGCCTGCTGGAGATTTATTACAAATTGTGCCCATGTGGAACTCGTTTGTGCCGCGGTAAGGCTTCAAACTAGCCGTAATCAGAGATACGGTCCATGCGCACATCTGGCGTCCCCGCCTGAGATCTTTTTCAGATTTGGGTCATAATGGAGAATCAGACGATCGTGCATGAAGTTATGGCAATTTTGGTGTGGCCTTCGTATGAGATGAGTGGATCAGCCTAGTGGGCCGCACAGCTAGTATTTTTTAGTCCGAGGCATCCCATCGACAACATTTTTGGAGTCGATCTCTATGTTCTCCATCAATGGTAAAATAAAATAAAAATAAAAGAAAATAAATTGGGTGGCATCAACAGATGGTTCAACATGACCGCTTCCCATGAGGTCACCCATCATAGTACTGTTGTCGCTCAAGCATGCATAATTGAAGAGTTCTCATGGGATCTAGTGTGATGGTGTGGTCGCCCCCATTGAAGATTTGTAGCAAACTATGCTGATGCAGAACCTGTCTGTACTGCGGTAAGGATTTGAAATTGGCTAAATCGAAGATACGGGTCCTGCAAAATGCGACCGCGGCTCATCTGCGCATTGTGTGCTCTGCATAAATCTTTCTGAATTGGGCTCATAATGGTGAATCAGATGATCGTGCACAAAGTTATGGCGATTTTTGTACGGCCTACATACGAGACACGTGGATCAGCCTTGTTGGCCCCACGGGTCGTGCATTTATGTATGAGGCATCCCATCAATGACATTTTTGGAGTCGAAAGATGAGTTCTTTGGCATCAATGGTAAAATAAAATAAAAATAAAAGGAAATAAAATGGGCAACATCAACAGATAATTCAACACGATGACTTCCCAAGAGATCAGTAATCATAGTATTGCTCTCGCGCAAGCACGCTTAACTGAAGAGTTCTCATGGGATCTGGTGTGTTGGTGCGGTCGCACCTGTTGGAGATTTCCATGTATTGTGCTCATGCGAAACCCATCTATGTCGCGGTTAAGCTTCGAACAAGACAAAATCGGTGATACGGGTCCCGCCAGATGCACCTTTGGCACATCTGTGCATCGTGCATCCCGCAAAGATCTTTCTGGATTGGGGTCATAATGGAGAAATGGATGATCGTGCATGAAGTTATGGGATTTCCATGAAGCCTCCACAGGAGACGTGTAGATGAGCTATGTGGGCCCCACGACTCGTGTTTTTTAGTCCGAGACATCTCATTGATGATGGTTTTGGAGTTGATCACTGAGTTCTCAGGCATCAATGGTAAAATAAAATAAAATTAAAAAAAATAAAATGGGTAGAATCAACAGTTGGCTCTACGCAATGACTTCCCAACAAGCACCCATCATAGTATTGCTCTCACCCAGGCACACTTAATTGAAGTGTTCTCAAGTGATCTGCTGTGCAGGTGCGGTCACGCCCGCTGAGATTTACCGTAAATTATACACTGTGGAACCCATACGTGCCACGGTAAGGCTTTGAAATAGGCAAAATCGGAGATACGGGTCCTGCTAGATGTGCCTTTGGCACATCTGCGCATCGTGCGCCCCATGGAGATCTTTCTGGAATATGGTCATAATGGCAAATCAGATAATCGTGCGTGAAGTATTGGCAATTTTTGTGCGACCTCCGCACGAGACAGTTAGATCAGCCGAGTGGGCCTCACGGCTTGTGTTTTTCAGTATGAGGCATCCCATCGATGACGGTTTCAGAGTCGATGGCCGAGTTCTTTGGCGCCAAAGGTAAATAAAATAAAAATAAAAGAAAATAAAATGGGCAGTATCAACAGATGGTTCAATGCGATGACTTCCCGGGAGGTCACCCATCATAGTACTGCTCTCACTCAAGCATGCTTAAGCGAAGAGTTCTGTGTGCGGTGTCTTTGGTGAGTCCGCCCTAGAATTTGTCATAAATTGTGCTCATGCGGAACCCGTACGTGCCGTGGTAAGGCTTTGAAATAGCCAAAATTGGAGATACGAGTCCCGCCAAATGCGCCTTTGGCACATCTGTGCGTCTTACGCCTCATGGAGATCTTTCTAGATTGGGGTCATAATGGTGAATCACGAGACACGTGGATCAGTTGCATTTTTCAATCTGAGGCTTCCCATTGACGACAGTTTCAAAGTCGATCGTCGAGTTCCCTGGCGTCAACAGTAAAAAAAATAAAAATAAAATGAAATAAAATGGACAGCATCAACAGATGTTTCAACGCGATGACTTTCCAGGACGTCACCCATCATAGTATTGCTCTCACCCAATAATGCTTAACTGAAGTGTTCTTATGTGATCTGTCTTTGGTGCGGTCCCTGGAGATTTCATAAATTGTGCTCATCGAAACTTCGTGCGTGTTGCGATAAGGATTTAAAAGAGCCAAAATCGGAGATATGGGACCCGCCAGATGAGCTTTGGCACTTCTACGCATCATGCGCCCTGTGGAGATCTTTTCAGATTGGGGTCATAATGGAGAACCGGACGATCGTACACAAAGTTATGGTGATTTCCATTCAGCCTCAGTACGAGACGCGCGGATCAGCCGCATGGGCCCCATGGCTCACATTTTTCAGTCCGAGGCATCACATCGATGATGTTTTCAGAATCGATCACCAAGTTCTTTGGCATGAGCGGTAAAATAAAATAAAAATAAAAGGAAATAAAATGGGCATCATCAACAGATGGTTCAACGCAACGACTTCCTAGGAGGTCACCCATCATAGTATTCCTCTTGCCAAAGCACACTTAATTGAAGAGTTCTCATGTGATATGGTGTCTTTGGTGCAATCAACCGCGAATTTATCATAAATTGCGTCGAAACCCGTATATACGCGAGGATTCAAAATAGCCAAAATCAGAGATACGGGTCCCGCCAAATATGCCTTTCGTACATCTGTGCGTCGTGTGCCCCGTGAAGATCTTTCCGGACTTTGGTCATAATGGCGAATGGGACGACCATGCTCAATGTTATGGCAATTTTCGTGCGGCCTCCAGACGAGATGCGTGGATCAGCCGCGTTAGCCACAACTCATATTTTTCAGTCCGAGACATCCAATTGATGATGATTTCGGAGTCGATCGCTTAGTTCTCCGGCGTTAATGGTAAAATAAAATACAAATAAAAGGAAATAAAATGGGCGGCATCAACAGATGGTTCGACGTAATAACTTCCAAAGAGGTCACCCATCATAGTACTGCTCTCGCCCAAGCACGGTTAAGTGAAGTGTTCTCATGTGATCTGGTGTACTAGTGCGGTCACGCCCACTAGAGATTTACCATAAATTATGCTCATGAGGAACCCGTACATGCCACGGTAATGCTTTGAAGTAGCCAAAACTGGAGATATGGGTCCCGCCAGATGCGCCTGCGACTTATCTGCTGGTCGTATGCCCCATGGAGATCTTTTCAGATTGGGGTCATAATGGCGAATTGGATGATCGTGCGTGAAGTATAGTCAATTTTTGTGTGGCCTCCACATGAGACATGTGGATCAACCACGTGGGCCCCATGGGTCATATTTTTTAGTCGGAGGCATCCCATCGACGATAGTTTCAGAGTCAACCGCCAATTTCTCCGACGTTAATAGTAAAATAAAATAAAAATAAAAGAAAATAAAATGGCGACATCAGAAGGTTCACGATGACATCCGAGGTCACCTATCATATGCTCTCAAGCAATTGAAGTGTTCTCATGTGATCGGTGTCTTTGGTGCGCTTACCAGATTTATCGCAAATTGTGCTCATACAAAACTCAGTGCGTCGTGATAGGCTTCAAAATTGTTGAATTGGAGATACAGTTTGAAACATTTGCGCATTGTGCGCCTCGCGAAAATATTTTTGGATTGGGGTCATAATGGCAAATTGGATGATCGTGCATGAAGTTATGGCGATTCTGTCACATCAACCGCGAGACAGAAGTTAACCGTAGGCCTACGGCTCATATTTTTCTGTCCAAGGCATCCCATCGATGACGGTTTCAGAGTCGATCGTCGAGTTCTCCGGCGTCAATGGTAAAATAAAATAAAAATAAATGGAAATAAAATGGGCAGCATCAATAGATGGTTCAACGTGATGACTTCCCAGGATGTCACCTATCATAGTACTGCTTTCGCCTGAGCACACTTAACTTAAGAGTTCTCATGTGTTACGGTGTCTTTGTTGTTCGCGCCCGTAGAGTTGCCATAATTGTGCTCATGCGAAACTCGTACGTGCCGCGATAAGGATTCTAAATAGCCGAAATAGAAGATACGGGTCCTACTATATGCACCTTTGGCACATCTGTGTGTCATGAGTCCCACGGAGATCTTTCTGAATTGGGGTCATAATGGCGAATTGGGCGATTTTCCACGAAGTTATGGGGATTTTCATTCGGCTTCTGCACGAGATGCGTGGATAAGCTATGTCGGCCTCACGGCTCATGTTTTTCAATCCGACGAATCCCATCGATGATGGTTTCGGAGTCGATCGTGGAGTTCTCCGGCCTCAATGGTAAAAAAAAATGAAAATAAAAATAAAATAAAATGGGCGGCATCAACTGATGGGTCAACACGATGACTTCCCAGGATGTGACCCATCATAGCACTGCTCTCGCCCAAGTGTGCGTAACTGAAGTGTTCTCATGTGATCTGGTGTGCTGGTGTAGTCGCACCCGCTGGAGATTTGCCATAAATTGTGCTCTTACGGAACCGGTACCTGCCGTGGTAAGGCTTTAAACTAGCCAAAATAGAAGATACGGGTCCTACTAGATGCGCCTTTGGCACTTCTGCGCATCGTGCACCCTACGGAGATCTTTTCAGATTGAGGTCATAATGGTGAATTGAACGATCGTGCGCAAGTTATGGTGATTTCCTTCCGGCCTCCGCATGAGATGCACAGATCAGCCGCGTGGGCCCTATGGCTCGTGTTTTTCAGTCCAAGGCATCCTATAGATGATATTTTTAGAATCGATCGCCGAGTTCTTTGGCGTCAACGATAAAATAAAGTAAAAATATAAGGAAATAAAATGGGCGGCATCAACAGATGGTTCAATGCGATGACTTCCCAGGAGGTCACCTATCACAATATTCCTCTCGCCCAAGCATGCTTAACGGAAGACTTCTCATGTGATCTGGTGTGCGGTTGTGGTCAAGCCCACTGGAGACTTGTTGCAAATTATGCTGACGCAGAACCCATACGTGCCGCGGTAAGGATTCAAAATAGCCAAAATTGGGTATACGGGTCTTGCCAAATGTGCCTTTCGTACATCTGTGCGTCGTGTGCCCTGCGGACATCTTTTCGAATTTTGTTCATAATGGTGAATCGGACGACCGTGTGCGATGTTATGGTGATTTTTGTGCGGCCTCCACACAAGATGCATGGATCAGCCGTGTTGGCCCCACTGCTCATGTTTCTCAGTCCAAGGCATCCCATCGACGACGATTTTGAAGTCGATAGCTGAGTTCTTCGGCGTCAATGGTAAAATAAAATAAAAATAAAAGGAAATAAAATGGGCTGCATCAATAGATGGTTCAATGCAATGACTTCCAAGGAGGTCACCCATCATAGTACTACTCTCGCCCAAGCATGGTTAACTGAAGTATTCTCATGTGATCTGGTGTGCTAGTGTGATCGCTCCCGCTGGATATTTACCACAAATTGTGCTCATACGAAACTCATACGTGCCACGGTAAGGCTTCAAATAGCCAAAATTGAAGATATGGGTCCCGCTAGATGCACTTGCGGTTCATCTGCTCATCGTGCGCCTAGCAGAGATCCTTCCGACTTGGGGTCATAATGGCGAATTGGATGATCGTGCGTGAAGTATAGGAGATTTTCATGCGGCTTCCACACGAGACGTGTGGATCAACTTTGTGGGCCCCATGGGTCATGTTTTTCAGTCCAAGGCATCCCATCAATGATGGTTTCGGAGTCGATCACCAAGTTCTCCGACATCAACGGTAAAATAAAATAAAAATAAAATGGGCGGCATCAACAGATGGTTCAACGCGATTACTTCCAAGGAGGTCACCCATCATAGTACTGCTATCACTCAAGCATGCTTAACTGATGTGTTCTCATGTGATCTGGTGTGCTAGTGTGGTCATGCCCGCTGAAGATTTGCGTAAACTAAGCTCATGTGAAACCCGTATATGTCACAGTAAGGCTTCAAAATAGCCTAAATTAGAGATACGGGTCCCGCCAGATGCACCTTTGGCACATCTGCGCGTCGTGCACCCCTTGGAGATCTTTTCGGATTGGGGTCATAATGGCAAATCGGATGATCGTGCGTGAAAGTTATGGAGATTTCCGTGCGCCCTCCACATGAGATGGGTGGATCAGCTGTGTCGGCCCTACGGCTTGTGTTTTTCTATCAGAGGCATCCCATCGATGACAATTTCGGAATCGATCGCTGATATCTTCGGCGTCAAAGGTAAAATAAAATAAAAATAAATGGAAATAAAATGGGTTGCATCAATAGATGGTTCAGTGTGACAACTTCCTAGGACGTCACCCATCATAATATTGCTCTCGCCAAAGCACGCTTAACTGAAGAGTTCTCAAGTGATCTACTGTGCTGTTGCTGTCATGCCTAGTGGAGATTTGCCGCAAATTATATTCATGCGAACCCGTATGTACTGCGGTAAGGCTTTGAAATAGCTGAAATCGGAGATGCGGGTCCTGCCAGAAGCACCTTTGACACATCTGCGTGTCATGCGCTCCCCGAAGATCTTCTCGATTTGGGTCATAATGGCAAATCGAACAATCGTACGTGAAGTTATGGGATTTCCATGCGCTTCACTAGGCAGCGGCCCGATTTACGACTTCGTATTTTTCATTCTGATGCATCCCATCGATGATGGTTTCGGAGTCCATCGTTGAGTTTTTTGACATCAAAGGTAAAATAAAATAATAATAAAAGGAAATAAAATGAGCAGCATCAAAAGATGGTTCAACGCGATGACTTCCCAGGAGCTCACCCATCATTGTACTGCTCTAGCCCAAGCACGCTTAATTGAAGAGTTCTCATGTGATTTGGTGTGTTGGTGCCATCGCACCCGGTAGAGATTTGCCTCAAATTATGCTGATGCGGAACCCGTATGTGCTGCGGTAAGGCTTCAAAATAGGCGAAATCGAAGATATGGGTCCCGCTAGATGCGTCTACAGCACATCTGTGTGTCATGCACCCCGCGGAGATCTTTTTGGATTTGGGTAATATTTGCGAATCGAAAGATCGTGCATGAAGTTATGGCGATTTCCGCACGAACTCCACACGAGATGCGTGGATCAGCCACGTAGGCCCCACTGCTCGTGTTTTTCAGTCCGAGGCATCCCATCAATCATGTTTTCGGAGTCAATCTCCAAGTTCTCCGGTGTCAATGGAAAAATAAAATAAAAATAAAAGAAAATAAATGGGGCGGCATCAATAGATGGTTCAACATGACAACTTTCCAAGAGGTCACCCATCATAGTAATGCTCTCGCCCAAGACGCATAACTAAAGAGATCTCATGGGATCTGGTGTGCTGGTGCGGTCGCCCACATTGGAGATTTATCACAAATTGTGCTCATGTAGAACCTGTCCGTGCCATGGTAAGTATTCGAAATAACTGAAATCATAGATATCGGTCCCGATTACTTCTGACATTTGCATTGTGAGCCGAGATATTTCTAGATTGGGATCATAATGGCGAATCAGATAATCGTGCATGAAGTTGTGGCGATTTTCATGCTGCCTCAACACGAGATGAGTGGATCAACCGTGTGGGCCCCACGGGCCATTTTTTTCTGTGAGATGCATCCCATCAACACTATTTTCGGAGTTGATCTCTGAGTTCTACAGCATCAATGATAAAATAAAATAAAAATAAAAGGAAATAAAATGGGCGGCATCAATAGATGGTTCAACATGATGGCTTCCTAAGTGGTCAGCCATCATAGTACTGCTCTAGCTCAAGCACGCTTAACTGAAGAGTTCTCATGTGATCTAGTATGCTAGTGCAGTGCTGCCCTCTGGAGATTTGCCGCAAATTGTGCTCTTGTGGAACCCGTCCGTGCCACGGTAAGTCTTCGAAATAGCCGAAATCGGAGATACGAGTTCTGCAAGATGCGCATTTGGCACATCTGCGCATCGTGCGCCCCGCGGAGATCTTTCTAGATTGGGTCATAATGGCGAATCGGACGATAGTGCGTGAACTTTATGGTGATTTCCATGTGTCCTCCACACGAGATGAGCGGATTAGTTGCGTATGCCGAATGGCTCATGTTTTTCAGTCTGAGGCATCCCATCTATGATATTTTCGGAGTCGATCGCCGAGCTCTCTTGCATCAATGAGAAAATAAAATAAAAATAAAAGGAATTAAAATTTGCAGTATCAGCAGATGGTTCAACATGACTACTTTCCAGGAGGTCACCCATCATAGTATTGCACTGGCCCAAGCATGCTTAACTGAAGAGTTCTCATAGGATCTTGTGTGTTGTTGCGGCCGCACCCACTGGAGAGTTTTCATAAATTATGCTCATGCGGAACCCGTCCGTGCCGCGGTAAGGCTTCAAATTAGCCAAAATCGGAGATACGGGTCCCACCAGATGCGCCTATGACACATTTGCACGTCGTGTACCCCACAGAGATCTTCCTGGATTGGGATCATAATGGTAAATTGGACGATCGTGCACGAAGCTATGGTGATTTTCATGCGGCCTCTACACGAGATGCACGGATCAGCAGTCGCGGGCTGCATGGCTCGTGTTTTTCAGTCCAAGGCATCCCATCTACGACATTTTTGGAGTTGATCACCGAGTTCTCCGACATCAATAGTAAATAAGATAAAAAACAAAAGGAAATAAAATGAGCAACATCGATAGATGGTTCAACATGATGACTTCTAGGAGGTCAGCCATCATTGTACTGCTCTTGCCCAAGCACGCTTAACTGAAGAGTTCTCATGGGATGCGTGTGTTAGTGCGGTCGTGCCCGCTGGAGATTTGCCACAAATTGTGCTCATCTAGAACCCATCTGTGCCACAGTAAGGCTTCGAAATAGGTAAAATCTGAGTTACGGTCTCACCAGATGTGCTTGCAATTCTTGAGTCAATATGATTCCATAGTGGCATTCACTCAAATAGTCTCCCTAGGTTGGGATTGATCTGTTGTGCCATCGATAGATCACCCCAATGACTAATCCCTACTTTGGAAGATGTAAGTCTGCTACAATTTTTTCCTAGTATCGTCATTGCACACTGAAAGACAACCCTTAGGCTGGATAGTCCTACTTTGTGGCTGGTATACTATCCCTTTGGACTTGTAAATCTGGGATAGGTCAATGACATAACTCCTTCTTAGTGTGTCCATCGCACGCCAATAGGGTCCACAACATAACACATTAAATTAAATTAAATTAATTCAAATTAAATTAATATAAATCAAATTAATTATCGACTACTCTTGAGTTGAGGTAAGTGATGCTCTTTCATTAGTAGGGTTCGATGTGTTCCTCATCCAATAGATCACCCAAACGGCTTTTCCTTGCTTTGAAAGATGTAAGTCTATTATGCTTTCTTCCTAGCATAGTCATTGCACACCGAAAGGAAACCCCTTATGATGGATAGTCCTACCTTATGGCAGATAGACTATCCCATTGAACTTATAAATCTAAGACAGGCCAAGGCCCTCATGGCCTTCTTAGTGTAGTTCATCACACTGGGGAACAAAATAAAAACAAAACCAACCTTCCTAGTGGTGTCAAATTAAACATATTGAATAAACCAAATTTCTCTCCATCCATGCACAAATCAAATTGGCCTCTCTAGTATAGCTCAGATCTAAATCAAACAAATTCAATCAAGTGTACATCCCCAACGGATATGCCCTCAATCTAGAACCCTTCTCTACAATGGAGCCACAAGCAATTAAACCAACCTCCTTAGTGGAGTATAATCAAATAAATCAAAGAAATCCAATCAAATTCTTATCCCTAGTGGATACGCACCTAAATAAATCGTAATCATAATCAAACTCAAATTCTTATCCCTCAGTGTATAACTTGAACCTGCTTCCCAAGTGGAACGTTCATGTGCTCAACCACTAGCGGATTCCTTCTTGCTCTCTTATGCCCTTAGCATAAAGAGAGCTGCATCACACTAAGATCGTGATTCTATCTACCTTTTGGGTATAGGTTTAGATCACTTTCATTGTTTGTTGCAATCTTTTGGATGTTGTTGGTCATTTTGGTCAAGGCCAATACGTGCAGTGTGCCTTGTCAATTACACCACACATATTGGGGGTCCTTTTATTGACCTCACTTTTGGAGTGAGCTCTTAACTTCCTATCCTTAGCTTTAGGACTTTTCTATACACTAAGAATTCCTTAGTCATAAGACACTTCTAGTGATTAGGTGAACACTTAACCTAAGCCTAGAGACTTAGAAGTGTTAATCATAAGATTAAGCTTTGCCTTAGGTCTTAAGGAAGTTACCTATCCTATAGCCTAAATCCAATCTAGATACACTTTCTCAAATCAAACCCAGATTCAATTTTTAAACTAAATCTCAAATTCAAATACAAATTCTCAATATAATTTCAAATTTGACTCCAAATGATTGAAACCCAAAATCAAATTTAAATTCTAAAACCCTTCCTAAGCCATATGAACCACATTCATAAGCTTAGCCAAAACTTCCTTTAGACCACATAAAACTCAATTGATCTCTTTATAAATCAATTATTCCTTCATTTATATTCACAAATTTAAATAAAATCTAAATTCAAATGTCCAAAACTATATCGAAAATCAAATCCAAACTCAAACTAAACCCTTTAAGCCAATTCTTTAGACTTAGCCAAATTATATCTAAATCAAGTCAAAACCAATGGATTTTCTCTCGAATCATTCATTCATTCGATCATTTACCCAAATATAAATAAAACCTACAATCATCAAAACAAATTCAAGTCAACCCAAGTCAAGCCTAACTTAGCCCATTTGACTTAAAACTTTTAATTGAGTTAAAACCTATTGGACTCTAAATTCATTGCCGTTGAATTTATATTTTTTAAGGCTCATATAAGTTGAAATAAACTTGAATCAAACTAAAACCAAACCAATTAACCCACTTAGGTCCACTTGACCCAAAGTGACCTAAAGGACCCATTTGAGCCAACTTCTAATCCAACTAAAATTAGATTGAACCAAGCTCACCAAAACCTTCCACCATAATTGTTGATCAACAAAGGATGATCAATTATAATCAATTGGTCCAAACCAAGCCCAATTGTCCATTTGATCCAAATTGACCCAGAGTGGCCTAAAGGACCAAATCGGGTCAAATCATGATCTAACCCAAATTGATTGCAACCAATGGCTCAAGTTCATTCCAAATTGATTATTGAACTTGACCAAAGCCATAATTAAACCCAATTTAATCAATCGAGCCCAATTGGTCAACTTCACCCAACCTAGCCCAAATTAGCATAAAGGGTCAATTTTGCCCAAATCCAAATTAAATCGAAATTAATTCAAATCAAATATCACATTCATCTTCAATTAGTCAATTGAACATAAATCAACCCATAACCCAAGTTAATTTGGCCAATTTTGATCAAATGGGTCCATTTGACCCAATATGACCTATATGACCTAAATTGGGCCAAATCCCTTGAAGCCAAGCCAAAACCCATTAGGGGTTGATCAAACCCGATCCAAACCCATTCAGGATGAGCCTAAACTAACTCAACATGTTTAAATCTCTCATGGATCCTCCTCCACATAGGATTCCACCCAACCACATTTAATTCTCCCCCATCACATGCACTTAACTCCTCCTAAACATTTGCATTGAATAAAGCTGATCATATGACAACAAAAGAGGACTTGGGAGCAAAAATCCAAAGTCCTCAATCAATCCATCATCCATCCCAACCATCTCAAGCAAGATGACAATCAATTTGGAGCCAACAAAAATTAAAAAGAGTGAGAAATGATGCTTTAGATCTCCTGCTCTCACCACCATTTAGCCTCCAAAAACTCCCCAAAGCAAAAAGGAACCCATCCCCACCTCTTTGAGCCATTTTTGAGCTCAAAAACACAAATATTTGCTTTTCTGGCGATGCGACGGTAAACATCGGAGAAGGTGACATTCTGAAAGGAGGAAAGGGTCAAAGATCATTCGAAAGCTTCCTCACATACCTCAGAGTTTGCTCGGATCTTCACCACTGCCGAAAATCATCCTCGATGAGGTAAATTTCGTTAAACTTTAGTCGACCTTAGGATTTCACGTATTTTGTGTTAATTTTCTTGTGATTTTAAGAATTTCCCCTAGATAATCTAGCATTTTTACTTTAAATCATCCCAATTAAAAAATAGAATTATTTCGGTGTGAATCGACGCAAAAATGAGTCCATTCGGACAAGTTTTTGCTTAGAAAACCCAATTTTTCCCTAAAAAACC
Source organism: Cymbidium sinense (assembly GCA_021442155.1). NCBI lineage: Eukaryota > Viridiplantae > Streptophyta > Magnoliopsida > Asparagales > Orchidaceae > Cymbidium > Cymbidium sinense. The sequence goes on from CM038226.1 coordinate 57,954,690, forward strand.
TGTTTTTACTGTTCACCATCGGTGGGACTACAGCTGTCTTCCGATCCCGTGGTTTGCGGGATCGGACGGCTCAGATCGTGCGATCCGGGTCTTCGGATCTCCTGATGTGATATGGACCATCGCATCACGCAGTTCGCGCAATCGGACGGCTTAGATCACGCGTGATCTTGGCCTCTGCGATCGGATGCCAGAGTGAGCCATAGATCATTTTCCCTTCCCACCCAACGGCTGATGTCAACACCGTGCGTATTTCCTTTTTATAAAAAAAATTTAATTTAAATCACCTAAAAATTCAAAAAATTATAGAAAATAAAATACTTAACCAAAAATTACAAACATGGGCTCGTTGGATTTGTCTTTCTGAGAGGAATCCAATAAATCCAAAATCCCCAAATTTTACTTAGTATTGTTAGCTTAATTTGAGTTTTAGTGAAAATAAAATTTCATTAATTAAACCAAAAATATATATCATATTAAGTTGAAATTTCAGGAATTGAAATTAAAGTTGAAACACACCTTCCATTAAAATTGCAAGTGAAAAAGACTTTCTATATAGGGAGAAATAAAATTTTGAAGTTCATATTATCCATTTTAATAAAATAAATCACATAAAAATTCAGAAATTTACAAAATCTTTAAAATGGCTTAAATCACTTTGAAATCTAGGACTCTTAAGAAAATAATGTGATCTTCAATCTTATTGAACTCCAAACAAACACTTAAGAGTAGAGTTTAATCAATTAAGAAGTTAATTAAAACATAATCTAAAAATAATTTAAATTTTAAATCAACAATGAAATAACACTTAAGCAATCATTAATTAAACCTCAAATCAAAAAAATATGATCCTTAGAGGAAAGTACATTAAATATGATTTGAGATAATAAAACTCAATTAAATGATTAAATCTTTAATCAAACTTAAAATTAAACAAATCTAGGAAACTTTAAAATGGGTGAAACCGGTATAACTAAACCTACACTAAGCATGAAATCTTAATCATATGAAACCCCTTAATGAGTATAAATCAACTGAAACTAATTAATCATTAAATAAACTAAAAAAAATTTAAATTGATTAATAAACCAATTCAACATAATCATTTATTACTAACTGAATTAACCCAAATAAAATTAAAGTAAACTTAATTAACATATGATTAAATCATATCCATTTGGAATAAGATAATTAATTAACCATTAAATATTTCAATATAATAACTAAATCAAACATGTTAATGAAATCAAACAAACATAATAAATGAATCAAATCAATAAAACTGTAATCATAAATAATCAAATCTAATTGAAATTAAATAAATAATTTATTCACTTAATAATAATGATAGTAATAACAATAATCCTTTAATCAAATCAAACTTAAGGAAAACACTCATATGTGGAAAATTAAGTCATTAATCTCTAATTAAACAAACCCTTAATTAATCTAATGATTTAAAATTTTAATTACCCTTAATCAAACTTAATTAATTAAACATCTAATTAATGCAAACTTAATGAATTAATCCATCATCATAATTAACCAAATTACTTTAAATAAGTTACATTAAAGCTAACTATAAAATTAAGCTTAAATCAAACCCCTAATTAAATTTAATAATCACACCCCTCAAGTAAACTAATTAAGTTAATTAAATTAATCATATTAAACCTAAGCTAAATCAAACATAATTAAGATGCAATTAAATACTAAACTTAAATTAAACCTAAATCATTAAGTCATTAATATCTAATTAAACAAACTCTTAATTAATCTAACATTTAATTGATGCAAACTTAATGAATTAATCCATCATATTAATTAATCAAATTAATTTAAATAAGTTAAATTAAAGCTAACTCTAAACTTAAATCAAACCCCAATTAAATTTAATAATTAATCACACCCTCAAGTAAACTAATTAAGTTAATCAAATTAATCATATTAAACATAAGCCTAATCAAATATATTAAAATGTAATTAAATACTAATTAGAACCTAAATTAAACCTTAATCATTAAGTCATTAATTACATCATTAAGAATTAAATAAATCTTTATTTAATTTAATAAATAACTTAAACACACTCTTCAATTAAACTAATTACCCTTAAGCTAATCTAATTGAATAAATACCTAATTAATGCAAACATAATAAATTAATCCATCATCTTAATTTAAATAAGTTACATTAAAGCTCTAAAATTCTTAAATCAAACACAATTAATTTTAAAATCACACCCCTCAAGTAAACTACTTAAATTAATCAAATTAATCATATTAAACCTAAGCTTAATCAAACGTAATTAAAATGCAATTAAATACTAATCAAAACCTAAATTAAACATAAATCATCAAGTCATTAATCTCTAATTAAACAAACTTAATTAATCAAACATCTACTTAATGCAAACTTAATAAATTAATCCATCATCTTAATAAACTAAATTAATTTTATAAATCACATTAAAATTAATTTAAATCAAACACTTAATTAATCTACTAATTAATTTAATCATACCTATTAAATAAACTAATTAAGTTAATTAAATTAATCATATTAAACTTAAGCTTAATCAAACATAAAATGCAATTAAATGCTAATCGAATCCTAATTTAAACTCAAATAATTAACTCATTAATTATATCATTAACCCAAATAAATATGAAATCAAATTCAAAATTAAACAAATCTTTATTTAATTTAATATTTAATTATACCTCTTAAATAAACTAATTAAGTTAATTAAATTAATCATATTGAACCTAAGCTTAATCAAACATAAATGCAATTAAATACTAATCAAAACATAAATTAAACCTAAATTAAGTCATTAATTACATCATTAGTCTAAACAAATATGAAACCAAATTGAAAATTAAATAAACCTTTGTAATTAACATAAATACACTTCTTAATTAAAAATGACATTGAAGCAAACCCATAGACCAATAAAATAATCAAATCAAATTAAATCAAATTAAATTAAATTAAGAAAGACTCTCATCAATTTAATATGTAATCAAATCAAATCACATTCAACCTACTTAAATAAGATAAACTAATCAACTATCCAATGTATGAAATCAAAATACAAACCAAACTTTAATGAACATGACAAATGGATGTGATTAAAATTAAAGTCCTAATTATAATGAATCAAGCACAATTAAAATCAAAATAAATCTCAATTAATATAATCCGATCAAACTACAAATAAATGAACCACAATCAAATTAAATAAACATAAAGTTAAGTCACATAACCATAATCAAAGAAAAGAATTAGATATTAATTTAAAAGGAAATTGAATTATCAAGATTTAATTAAATCAAAACATCTAATCTAAAATTAATCATCCAAAAATACATGAATTTAAACAAACTTAAACTATATTAGAGATCAGGGATATTGAATTATCAAGATTTAATTAAATAAAAATATCTAATATAAAATTAATCAACCAAAAATAAATGAACTTAAATAAACTTAAACTTCATTAGATATTATGGATATTGAATTGTCAAGATATTATTAAACTAAAACATCTAATCCAAAATCAAACATCAAATACTTAAACAAACTCAAATCCTAAATTCTAAATCAAATCAAATGAATTACAAAAATTCAAATGGGCTAATTAAGATACTTAAGGACCTTAGTTAAATTCTTTAGGTGTTAGGATGTAGAATAGGGCAAGTTCTATCTACAAATGAAATTCATTCTATTTTTCATTCTTGAAAACCTAAACATCATTTAACAAAATTAAAGTGAAATAAAAAAATGAAAGATAATTCATTAAATCATTTAAATTGAAATCACCCAAAGGTAAAATTTAAACAAATTCAAATTCCAAATTGAAATTTAAACTAAAGAAACCTAGTAAAGTCTTGCCACACAAGCCATAAGCACACACATTAGAATACTAAGTCACAACTTCTAGTGCTAAATTAGGGCATTGTATGTATGATGTTGTGTTTTATTTTGTTATGTAATATTTTAGGCTGGATGTTAGGGTGTATGTTTCATAGACATGATGTTAGGCCGTTATTAGCCTAATCATGTTTTATCCAGGGGGTTGTGCTTAAGGGGCCGTTGTAATAAAAATATAAATGTGTTTGCTGTGCAAGTTGCTTAGCCCCTAAGCATAACTCAAGTTAGGACATGCAGGCTTGGTTACCCATGTGTAGGGTGCTAAGTCCAAATTATTCATATAAATGCTTGGGTTATATGGTGTGTCTAGCTAACATTTGTTTTGCAGGTGTAGCTAGATTTACTTTTTTTTTTAATTTTGATGTAATTTTGCATTTGGAATTAGGATTAGTGTTATGTCACGCCCGCTGGAGATTTTCTAGAAATTATGCTCATGTGGAACCCGTACGTGTCGCGGTAAGACTTGGAAATAACCAAAATCGAGATATGGGCCCCGCCAGATGTGCATGTGGCTCATTTGCTAATCGTGCGCCCCGCGGAGATCTTTTCAAATTGGGATCATAATGGCAAATCAGAAGATCCTGTGTGAAGTATTGACGATTTTCATGCGCCCTCCACACGAGACGTGCGGATCAGTCGCGTTAGCCCCACGACTCGTGTTTTTTAGTCCGAAGCATCCCATCGATGACAGTTTCGGAGTCGATCGACGAGTTCTTTGGTGTCAACGGTAAAATAAAATAAAAATAAAAGGAAATAAAATTGCCGGCATCAACACATGGTTCAACACAATGACTTCAAGAGGTCACCCATCATAGTATTGCTCTAGCACAAGCACGCTTTACTGAAGAGTTCTCATGTGATCTGGTGTGCTGGTGCAGTCGCGCCTGCTAAAGATTTGTCACAAATTATGTTGATGCAAAACGTAAATGTCACGGTAAGGTTTCGAAGTAGCTGAAATCGGAGATACGGGTCCCGCTAGATGTGCCTTTGGCAAATCTGCACGTTGTGCGCCCCTTGGAGATCTTTCCGGATTGGGGTCATAATGGTGAATCGGACGATCGTGCACGAAGTTATGACAGTTTTCGTGCGGCCTCCGCATGAGACGCGTGGATCAGTCATGTGGGCCCCATGGCTCATTTTTTTCATTCTGAGGCATCCCATCGATGACGATTTCGGAGTCAATCTCTGAGTTCTACAATGTTAACAGTAAAATAAAATAATAATAAAAGGAAATAAAATGGGACGTACCAACAGATGGTTCAACACGACGACTTCCCAAGAGGTCACCTATCGTAGTACTGCTCTCGCCCAAGCACATTTAACTAAAGAGTTCTCATGGGGTTTGGTGTGGTTGCTCCTACTAGAAATTTGTCATAAATTGTGCTCATGTGAAACCTGTCTGTGCCACGGTAAGACTTCAAACTAGCCAAAATTAGAGATAGAGGTCCCGCCAAATGCGCTGCGGCTCATCTGGCGTCGTGCGCCCCATTGAGATATTGTTAGATTAGGGTCATAATGGTGAATCGGACGATCGTGCGCAAAATTATGGCGATTTCCATGTGGCCTCTATACGATAGATGCAGATTAGCCGTATGGGATGCATGGCTCATTTTTTCAGTCCGATGCATCCCATTGATGATGTTTTCGGTGTCGATTGCCGAGTTATGTGGCATCAATGGTAAAATAAAATAAAAATAAAAGGAAATAAATGGGCGGCATCAACAGATGGTTCAACACGTTGACTTCCTAGGAGGTCACCCGTCAAAGTACTGCTCTCGCCCAAGCACGCTTAACTGAAGAGTTCTCATAGTATCTGGTGTGCTGGTGCAGTCGCGCCCGCTAAAGATTTGACGCAAATTGTGCCCATGAGAAACCCATCCATTTTGCAGTAAGGCTTCGAACTAGCCAAAATTGGAGATATGGATCCCACCAAATGCACCTTCACCACATCTACGCCTCATACACCCTGTGGAGATCTTTCCGAATTAGGGTAATAATGGCAAATCGGATGATCGTGCGTGAAGTTATGGTAATTTTCGTGCGGCCTCTGCACGATACATGAAGATCAGCTATGTCGGCCCCACAGCTCGTATTTTTCAGTCCGAGGCATCCCATCGATGACATTTTCAGAGTGGATCGCTGAGTTTCCTGGCATCAACGCTAAAATAAAATAAAATTGAGAGGAAATAAAATGGCGGCATCAAGAGATGGTTCAACTCGACGACTTTCCAGAAGGTTACCCATCATAGTACTCCTCTCGCCCATGCACGCTTAACTCAAGAGTTCTCATAGGATCTGGTGTGCTGGTGTGGTCAAGCTCATTGGAGATGCCAAAATTTATGCTTATGCGGAACGTGTCCGTGCCACGGTAAGGCTTCAAAATAGCCGAAATAGGAGATATGGGTCCCTCCAGATGCAGTTGCAGCACATCTGTGCCTCGTGCGCCCCACAGAGATCTTTCTGGAATGGGGTCATAATGCTGAATCAGACGATCGTGCACGAAGTTATGATGATTTTTGTGTGGCCTCCACACAAGATGCACGGATCAACTGCGTAGGCCACACGACTCGTGTTTTCCAGTCCAAGGCATCTCATCGACAACGTTTTAGAAGTCGATCGCTGAGTTCTCTAGCGTCAACAGTAAAACACAATAAAAATTAAAGGAAATAAAATTGGCGGCATCAATAGATGGTTCAACATGATAACTTCCCAAGAGGTCACCCATCATAATACTGCTCTCTCCCAAGCATGCTTAACTGAAGAGTTCTCATGCGATCTGGTGTGCTGCTGTGGTCGAGCCCGTTGGAGATTTGTCATAAATTATGGTCATTGAACGCCGTGCCGCGTAAGGCTTGACATAGTGGATCGAGGTCTGCAAGATCTTTGGCTCATCGTGCATCATCGCAGATCTTTGGATTGGGGACATAATGGTGAATCGGGCGATCGTGCGCGAAGTTATGGCGATTTCTGTGCGACCTCCGCAGGAGATGCGCGGATCATCCGAGTGGGCCCCACAACTCGAATTTTTCAGTTTGAGGCATCCCATCGATGACCTTTTCGAAGTCGATCTCCAAGTTCTCTGGTGTCAATGATAAAATTAAATAAAAATAAAAGGAAATAAAATGGGCAGCATCAACAGATGGTTCAACACGATGACTTCTAGAGGTCACCCATCATAATCTTGCTCGCCCAAGCAGCTTAATTGAGAGTTCTCATGGATCGGTGTGCTTTGTGTGGTGCGCGAATGGAGCAAATTGTGCTCATGCGGAACTCGTCCGTGCCGCGGTAAGGCTTCGAACTAGCCAAAATCGGAGATCGGGACCAGCGTGTGCCACATCATCCGGTCATGCCGTGAGATCTTTCAAGATTGGGGTCATAATGGCGAATCGGATGATCGTGCATGAAATTATGGTGATTTTGGCCTCCACAGAGATATGCGGTCGTGAGCCCACAACTTCAGTCGAGGCATCCCATCGATGACATTTTTGGAGTCGATCACCGAGTTCTCTAGCGTCAACGGTAAAATAAAATAAAAATAAAAATAAATAAAATGGACTGCATCAACAGATGGTTCAACAAGATACTTCCGAGGATGTCACCCATCATAGTGCTCCTCTCGCCCAAGCAGCTTTCAAGAGTTCTCTGTGATCGGTGTCTTTGGTGGTGTCGCGCCGGGAGATTTGTCTTATGCTCATGCGAAACCCATCCGTGCGATAAGGCTTCAAAATAGCTGAAATTGAAGATACGTGTCCCGCAAGATGCGCGCATGGAACATCACCGTGTCATCGCCAGATCTTTTTTTGGATTGGGTCATAAAAGCGAATCGACGATTGCACAAAGTTATGGCGATTTTGTGCGGTCCGCGAATCGTGGATCGCCTCGTGGGCCCACGACTATTTTAGTCTAAGGCATCCCATCGATGACATTTTGAGTCGATCGTCAGTTCTCTAGCATCTGGTAAAATAAAATAAAAATAAAAGAAATAAAATGGGCGCATCAATAGATGGTTCAACACGACTTCCTAAAAGATCACCCATCATAATATTGCTCTCACCGAAGCACTCTTAATTGAAGAGTTGTCATAGGATCTGGTGTGTTAGTGCGGTCACACCCGCTGAAGATTTGTCACAAATTATGCTCACGCGGAACCTGTCATTGATGTAGTAAGGCTTCAAAATAATCGAAATCGGAGATAAGAGTCCCGCTAGATGCGCTTCTGGCACATTTACGTGTCGTGCGCTTTGCAGAGATTTTTTTGGATTGGGGTCAAAATGGCAAATCAGACGATCGTGCACGGAGTTATGGCATTTTTCGTGCGGCCTCCACACGAGACTCACGAATCAGCTATGTGGGTCCCATGGCTCGTGTTTTTCAGTCTGAAGCATCCCATCTTCGATGTTTTTGGAGTAGATCGTCGAGTTCTCTAGCAACAATGATAAAATAAAATAAAATAAAAAATAAAATGGAATAAAATGGGCTGCATTAATCGATGGCTCAACACGATGACTTCCCAGGAGGTCACCCATCATAGTGCTGCTCTCACCCAAACATGCTTAACTGAAGAGTTCTTATAGGATATGGTGCGGTCGCGCCCATTGGAGGTTTGCTGAAAATTATGCTCATGTGAAACCCCGTTGTGCGTGGTAAGGCTTGAAATAGATGAAATCGAGATATGAGTTCCGTAAATTGTCTGCGAGGCATTTATGCGTCTGCAAGATCTTTCGGATTGGGGACATAATGGCGAATCGGATGATCATGTGTGAAGTTATAACAATTTTCGTTCGGCCTCCGCACGAGTCGTGTGGATTAGCTGCATGGGCCCCACGGCTTGTGTTTTTCAATTCGAGGAATCCCATCAATAATATTTTTGGAGTCGATCGTCTAGTTCTCTGACATCAATAGTAAAATAAAATAAAAATAATAGCAAATAAAATGGGTAGCATCAATAGGTAGTTCAACACGACGACTTCCCAGGAGGTCACCCATCATAGCACTGCTCTCACCCAAGCACACTTATCTGAAGAGTTCTCATGTGATCTGGTATGCTGGTGGGGTCACTCCCGCTAGACATTGGGAAAAAATTGTGCTCATCCAGAACATATGTGTGCTGCGATAAGGCTTCAAAATAGCGAAATAGAGATCACGGTGACGAAGCGCTTTGGGCCACATGCTCGGATGATCTTTTCATGAAGTAATGGCGAATCGGATGATCGTACATGAAGTAATGGCGATTTGCGTGCGACCTCCACCGAATGCGGATCACCACCACGACTCGTGTTTTCAATTTGAGGCATCCCATCGACGATGTTTTTGGAGTCGATCGTCGAGTTCTTCGGCATCAACGGTAAAATAAAATAAAAATAAAAGGAAATAAAATGGGCGCATCGAGATGGTTCAACATGACTTCCAGAGGTCACCATTATATCTTGCTCTTGCCAAAGCACACTTAGTGAAGAGTTCTCATGTGATATGTTGTCTGGTGTGGCGATCCGTTGGAGATTTGAAATTATGCTCATGGAACATGTTGGCGCGTAAGGCTTCAAAATAGCTAAAATGGAGATACGGTCCGCCGATATGCGCAATGAGCATCACGCACCATGAGATCTTTTGATTGGGGTCATAATGGCATGCGAAGTTATGGTGATTTCGTGCGGCTACACCAAACACGGATCGGCAGTGGTCCCCGGCCCATGTTTTTTCTCGAGGCATCCCATGATGTTTTGAGTCGATCGCCGAGTCTCGGCGTTAATGTTAAAATAAATAAAATAAAGAAAATAAAATGGTGGCATTAACACATTGTTCAACACGACGACTTCCAGGTCACCCATCATAAAGCTCTCGCCCAAGCACGCTTAACTGAAGAGTTCTCATGGGATCTAGTGTGTTGTGCGGTCACGCTCGCTGGAGATTTGCTGCAAATTGTGCTCATCGAACATCATGCGTGGTAAGGCTTGAAGCCAAAATCGAGATACTGGTCTTTTAGATGTGCCTTGGATCATCTACCGTGTTGCCCAGAGATCTTTCTAGATTGGGGTCATAATGGCGAATCAGACGATTGAGAGCGAAGTTATGGTGATTTCTTTGCAGCCTCTGTACGAGACATGCAAATCAACCTAGTGGGCCCCACGACTCATGTTTTTCTTCGAGCATCCCATTGATGATTTTTTTTGAGCGTCGCCGAGTTCTCGTAAAATAAAAAATAAAATAAAAGAAAATAAAATGAGTGGCATCAATAGATGGTTCAACATGACGACTTCCCAGGAGGTCACCCATCATAGTACTGCTCTCGCCCAAGCTCGCTTAATTGAAGAGTTCTCATGGGATTTGGTGTGCTGGTGCGGTCCCGCTGGAGATTTGCCACAAATTGTGCTCATGCGAAACCCGTCCATTCTGCGGTAAGGCTTTGAATCGAGATATGTGACCCAGATGCATCGCCATCTCATGGTGCGAGATCTTTCTAGATTGGGGTCATAATGGCGAGCGGACGATCGTGTGTGAAGTTATGGAGATTTTGCGGCCTTCACATGAAGCGTGATCTACCACGTGGGCCCCACGGCTTGTGTTTTTTCCATCTAAGGCATCCCATTGATGACGTTTTTGGTGTCGATCCGAGTTCTCATCAAGCGGTAAAATAAAATTAAAAGGAAATAAAATGGGACATCAATAGATGGTTCAACACGATCACCCAGGTCACCCATTATATAATCTTGTCTCAAGCATGCTTAAGAGTTCTCATGGATCTCTTTGGTGCGATCCGCCCTGGAGATTTACAAATTATTGTTATGCAACCCATGCATGGTAAGGCTTCAAACTAATAGAAATCGGAGATACGGGTCCCACCAGATCCGCTTGTGCACAATCATACATCGTGTGCCCCGCGGAGATCTTTTCGGATTAGGGTCATAATGGCGAATTCGACAATAGCACGTGAAGTTATGGCGATTTCTGTGCGGCCTCCGTACGAGATGTGTGGACAGGCACGTGGACCCCACGTCTCATTTTTTTAGTCCGAGGCATCCCGTCGATGACTTTTTCGGAGTCAATCTCCGAGTCTGAGGTGTCAATGGTAAAATAAAATAAAAATAAAATAAAATAAATGGGTGACATCAACAGATGGTTTAATAAAATGACTTCCCAAGAGGTCACACATCATTGTACTGCTCTCTCCCAAGCATGCTTAATTGAAGAGTTCTCATGGGATCTGGTGTACTGGTGCAGTCGCGCCCACTGGATATTTGCCATAAATTATGCTCATGCGAAAACCATCCTTGCTGTCGTAAGGCTTCAAACAAAATGGGATATCTGGGTTGGATGTGCCTTTGCACATCTGCGTCGTCACCCATGGAGATCTTTCGGGTTGGGGTTATAATGGTGAATAGGATGATCGTGCGCGAAGTAATGGTGATTTCCGTGCGACCTCCAGCACGAAGCCTTTGCATGACACGCGGTCGGCCCATCCCGCTCATGTTTTTTAGTATGAGGCATCTCATCGATGACGTTTTCAGAGTCGATTGTCGAGTTCTGTGGCATCAATGGTAAATTAAAATAAAAAGAAAAATAAATAAAATGGGATGTATCGATAGATGGTTCATTACGATAACTTCCCTGGAGGTCACCCATCATAGTACCGCTCTCGCCCAAGCATGCTTAACTAAAGAGTTGTCATGTGATTTGGTGTCTTTGTGCGGTCGCCCGTTGGATTTGCAAAGTGCTCATGCAAAACACGTCCGTCGTAAGGCTTTGAACTAGTAAAATCAGATATCTGGTCCCCAGATGAGCCTTAGGCACATTTACGCATCGTGCACCTCGCAGAGATCTTTTCGGATTAGGGTCATAATGATGAATTGGACGATCGTGCGTGAAGTTATGACAATTTTCATGCGACCTCTAGACGAGACCCGCGGATCGGCCACGTGGGCCCCATGGCTCATGTTTTTCAGTCCGAGGCATCCCATCTACAACATTTTCGGAGTTGATCACCAAGTTCTCCAGCGACATTGATAAAATAAAATAAAATAAAAATAAAATTAAATAAAATAGGGCCTCAATAGATGGTTCAACACGGCGACTTCCTGGAGGTCACCCATCATAATCTTGCTCTCTCCCCATGCTCAAGCGAATAGTTCTCATGGGATAGTGTCGTGCGGTCGCCCCAGAGATTTTCCATAAATTTGCTGCACCCCATACAGATGTAAGAAATAGCAAAATTAGAGATCTGGTCCCTAGATGTCATGGCTCATATACTTGTCATCGCCCTGAGATCTTTCGATTAGGGTCATAATGGTGAATCGGACGATCGTGCATGAAATTATGGCGATTTATGTGTGGCCTCCACACGAGATGCTCGGATCAGTTGCATGGGCCCCACATCTATATTTTCAATCTGAGGCATCCCATCTATAACATTTTTAGAGTCGATCACCGAGTTCTCCGGCATCAACGATAAAAGAAAATGAAATAAAATTGGGCATCAATAGATGGTTCAACATGATGACTTCCCGGTGGTCACCCATCATGCGCTCCGCCCAATCTCTTAGCGAATAGTTCTCATGGATCTAGTGTGTTGGTGTGGTCACCCGCTAAGATTTGCCATAAATTGTGCTCATGTGGCTCGTAAGTCTTGATAAGGCAACAAAATAGAATGGAATCTGGTCCCACAAGATGCATTTGCGATTTATCTGCTCATCGTGCGCCCCACAAAGATCTTTCCAGATTAGGGTCATAATCGAGAATCGAAAGATCATGCACGAAATTATAGTGATTTTCGTGCGGCTTGTACATGAGATGCGCGGATCAATCGTGTGGGCCTCATGGCTCATGTTTTTTAGTCTTAGGCATCCCATCGATGATGTTTTTAGAGTCGATCAGAGATCTCGCGTCAATGGTAAAATAAAATAAAAATAAAATAAAATTAAATGGGTGGCATTAACAGATGGTTCAACACGACGACTTCCCAAGATGTCACCCATCATAGTACTACTCTCGCACAAGCACACTTAAGTGAAGAGTTCTCATAGGATCTAGTTTGCTGGTTTGGCCACTCCCACTAGAGATTTGCCGTAAATTATGCTTATGTGAAACTCGTTCGTGCCGCAATAAGGCTTTGAACTAGCTGAAATCGGAGATGCGGGTCCCCCTAGATGCGTCAGTGGCACATCTATGCGTCGTGCGCCCTGCAGAGATCGTTCGGATTGGGATCATAATGGCGAATTGAATGATCATGTGTGAAGTTATGGTGATTTTTATGCGACCCCATTATGAATGCGGATCAACCATGTGAAGCGTGTTTTTCAGTAAGGCATCATCGATGACATTTTGGTCGATCTCCAAGTTCTGGCGTCAATAGTAAAAGAAAATAAAAATAAGGAAATAAAATGGGGCGGCATCAATAAATGGTTCAACAGGATGACTTCTCACGAGGTCGCCCATCATAATCGCTCTCTCACCCAAACACGCTTAAGTGAAGAGTTCTCATGTGATCTGTGTGTTGTGTGTCGCTCTTGTGATTTGTTGCAACTTGTGCTCATCGAACGTGCCCGGTAAAGCTTCGAAATAGTCAAAATCGAAGATATAGGTCCCGCCAGTGCACCTGCGGCTCATCTTCAGCGTTGTACCCGCGAGATCTTTCCTGATTGGGGTCATAATGCCGAATCAGATGATCGTGTACGAAGTTATGGTGAATTTTGTGTGGCCTCCACACGAGATGAGGGGATCAACCATGTAGCCCCACGACTCATGTTTTTTAGTCCTAGACATCCCATCGATGACATTTTCGGAGTCGATCATCGAGTTCACCGACGTCAATGATAAAATTAAAATAAAGGAAATCAAATGGGCGGCATTAATAGATGGTTCAACACTATGACCTCCCAGGAGGTCATCCATCATAGTACTGCTCTCGCCAAGCACGCTTAACTGAAGAGTTCTCATGTGATCTGGTGTGGTGGTGTTGTTGCGCCTGCAATAGATTTGCTGCAAATTATGCTTATGCGTAACCCGTACGTGCCACAGTAAAGATTTGAAATAGCCGAAATAGGAGATGCGGGTCCCACCAGATGTGCCTTTGGAACATTTGCTCGTCGTGCGCCTCACGGTGTTCTTTTTGGATTGGGGTCATAATGGCAAATCAGACGATCGTGCATGAAGTTATGGCAATTTCTGTGTGGTCTTCAGACGAGATGGGCAGGTCAGCCGCGTGGGTTAGCATGCTTGGGATTTCTCTGACGTCAACAATAAAATAAATTAAAAATAAAAGGAAATAAAATGGTTAGCATCAACAGATGGTTCAACACGATGACTTCCCCAGGAGGTCACACATCATAGAACTGCTCTCGCCCAAGCTCGCTTAACTGCATAGTTCTCGTGGGATCTAGTGTGCTAGTGCGGTCGCCCCCGCTGAAGATTTGCCTCAAATTGTGCACATGTGGCACACGTATGTGCCGCAGTAAGGCTTTGAAAAAGTGGAAATCGAAGATATGAGTCGTCGGATGGGCATGCATTCGCTCATGTGCCCCGAGATCTTTTGGATTTGGGTCATAATAGAATTAGAAGGTGCATAAATTATGGCGATTTCCCTGCGGCCTCCGTACAAGACACGTGGATCAACCGCGCGGTACTTATGTTTTTATCAAGGCATCTCATCGATGATGTTTTCGGAGTCGATTTTCGAGTTCTTCGGCGTCAATGATAAAATAAAATTAACAATAAAAAAAAATAAAATGGGTGGCATCAATAGATGGTTCAACACAACGACTTCTGAGGAGGTCACCCATCACAGTATTTCTTTTGCTCAAGCACGCTAAATTAAAGAGTTCTCATGTGATCAGGTGTTGTAGTGCGGTGCACAGGAGATTTGCAAAATGCTTATGCATATCAGTATCGTGTAAGGCTTCGAAATAGCCAAAGTCAGAGATACGGGTCCCACCAGATGTGACTTTGGCACATCTGTACATCGTGCACCTGCAGAGATCTTTTCAGATTAGGGTCATAATGGCAAATTGGATGACCATGCACGAATTTATGGTGATTTCCTTGCGGCCTCCACACGAGATGCACGGATCAGCCGCGTGGGCCCCGTAACTTATATTTTTCAGTCTGAGTTATCCCATCTACAATGTTTTCGGAGTTGATGGATGAGTTCTCCAGCATCAATGGTAAAATAAACTAAAAAGAAAAGGAAATAAAATGGGTGGCATCAACAGATGGTTCAACACGACAACTTCCCAAGAGGTGTCTAGTGCAGTCGCTCCCGATGGAGATTTAAGGAAAATTATGCTCATGCAGAACCCGTCCGTGTCATGGTAAGGCTTTGTAATAGCCAAAATCAAAGATACAGGTCCCTCCAGATGCATCTGCAGCTCATCTGCGAGTTGTGTGCCCCGCAGAGATCATTTTAGATTGCGGTCATTATGGTGAATTGGACGATCGTGCATGATGTTATGGTGATTTCTGTGCGGCCTCCACTTGAGATGTATAGATCAACCGAGTGGGCCCCACGGCTCATGTTTTTTAGTCCAAGGCATCTGATCGACGATGTTTTCGGAGTCGATCGTCAAGTTCTCTAGCTTCAACGATAAAATAAAATAAAAATAAAAGAAAATAAAATGGGCAGCATCAACAGATCGTTCAACACGATGACTTCCAAGAGGTCACCCATCATAGTACTTCTCTCGCTCAAACACTCTTAACTGAAGAGTTCTCATGGGATTTGGTGAGCCTGATGCGTTGCACATGTTGGAGATTTGCCGTAAATTATACTCATTCAGAACCCATCCATGCCGAGATAAGGCTTTGAAATAGCCAAAATTGGAGATACGGGTCCCGCCAGATGCGCCTATGGCACATTTGCGCATCGTGCGTCCTATGAAGATCTTTCCGGATTTGGGTCATAATAGCGAATCGGAGGATCGGGCACGAAGTTAAGGTGATTTCCGTGCGTCCTCCACATGAGATGCGCATATCAGCCTAGTGGGTCACATGACTCGTGTTGTTCAGTCCGAGGCATCCCATCAAAGATGTTTTCGGAGTCGATCACCGAGTTCTCTGCCATCAACGTTAAAATCAAATACAAATAAAAGAAAATAAAATGTGCAACATCCACAGATGCTTCAACACGATGACTTCCCAAAAGGTCACCCATCATAGTCTTGCTCGCCCCATGCGAAGAGTTCTCATAGGATTTGGTGTTGAGTGCGTGCTGCTTCTTTTCTCAAATTGTGCTCATTTGTAACCCTTATGTTCCGCGATAATGCTTCTAAATAGCCGAAATCGGAGATACGAGTCCACATGGCCCTGCGGCTCACCTAGTTGTCGTACACCTCATGGAGATCTTTTCGGATTGGGGTCATAATGGCGAATCGGACTATCGTGTGTGAAGGTATGGCGATTTTCGTGTGGCCTCTACATGAGATATGCAGACCAACCGCATGGGCCCCACGGCTAGTGTTTTTCAGTCAGGCATCCCATCTACAACACTTTCAGAGTCGATCATCGAGTTCTCCGACATCTGCAAAAAAATAAAATAAAATAAAAATAAAAAGAAATAAAATGGGCGGCATTAACAGATGGTTCAACACGATGACTTCCTTGTAGGTCACTGAGCATAGTACTGTTGTCGCCCAAGCTCGCTTAATTGAATAGTTCTCATGGGATATGGTGTGCTAGTGCGGTCACCCCTGCTGGAGATTTGCCATAAATTGTGCTCATGCAACATGCTTGCGGTAAGGCTTTGAAATAGCGAGTCGAGAATCTGGGTCCGGATCGCTGCGCATCTACTCATCGTCGCTCGAAGATCTTTTGGAATGGTGTCATAATGGCGAATCGGAGACGATGGTGCATAAAGTTATGGCAATTTCATGCGGCCTCCACGAGATGCGGTCGCCAGGTGGGCCCCACTTATGTTTTTTTTTGGTCGAGGCATCCCATCGATGACATTTTCAAAGTCGATCACTGTGATCTTCGGTTTCAATGACAAAATTAAATAAAATAAAAGAAAATAAAATGGGCGGCATCAACAAATGGTTTAAAACGATGACTTCTCACGAGGTCACCCATCATAGTACTACCCTCATCCAAGCACGCTTAACTGAAGTGTTCTCAAAGGATCTAGTTTGCTGGTGCGGCTACGCCCACTGGAGATTTTCTACAAATTATACTCATGTGAAACCCGTCCGTGCCACAGTAAGGCTTCGAACTAGCCAAAATGGAGTGCGGGTCTGAGATGTGCTACGACACGCTCGTGTATGTGCCCCATGGAGATCTTTCCGAATTAGGATCATAATGGAGAATCAGACGATCGTGCGCGAAGTTATGGTGATTTCTATGTGGCCTCAGCACGAGACGCATGGATCAACCGTGTGGGCCCTACGGCTCATATTTTTCAGTCCTAGGCATCCCATCGACGACATTTTCAAAGTCAATTTTTGAGTTCTCTAGCGTCAACGGTAAAATAAAATATAAATAAAAGGAAATAAAATATGTGGAATCAACAGATGATTCAACATGACGACTTCCCACGAGGTCACCCATCATAGTACTGCACTTGCCCACGCTTAATTGAAGAGTTCTCATAGGATTTGGTGTGCTGGTGCAGTCGCCCTCGTTGGAAGTTTTGTTGTAAATTATGCTCATCCGAAACCCATCCGTGCCGTAGTAAGGCTTCAAAATAGCTGAAATCGGAGATACGGGTCCTGCCAGATGCACCTGTGGCACATCTGCACTTCTTGTGCCCTGCGGAGATCTTTCCGGACTGGGTTCATACTGGATAATTGGATGAACGTGTGTGAAGTTAAGGTGATTTCCATGCGGCCTCCACATGAGATGCGTGAATCAGCCTAGTAGGCACCACGACTCTTATTTTTCAGTCCGAGGCATCCTAATAAAGATATTTTCAGAGTCGAATGCTGAGTTCTCCGGCATCAACATTAAAATAAACTACAAATAAAAGGAAATAAAATGGGCGACATCCACATGTGGTTCAACACGATGACTTTTTAAGAGGTTACCCATCATAGTACTGCTCTCGCCCAAGCACGCTTAACTAAAGAGTTCTCATGGGATCTGATGTGCCGGTGTGATCACGCCGCTTGAGCTTTTCCAAGAATTAAGCTCATCCGTAACCCTTCTGTCGCAATGCTTCAAAATATATTGAATGAGATCAGAGATGCGCTTGCGGCTCATCTGCGCGTCGTGTGTCTCGCGAGATCTTTCCAGATTAGGGTCATAATGGTGAATCAGATGATCGTGCGTGAAGTTATGGCAATTTTTTTGCAGCCTCTACACGAGATGCGAGGACCAATAGCGTGGGTCCCCCGGATCGTGTTTTTCAGTCCGAGACATCCAATCGATAATATTTTTGGAGTCGATGTCCGAGTTCTGCAGCGCCAACGATAAAATAAAATAAAAATAAAATAAAATGGGTGGCATCAATAGATGGTTCAATACGATGACTTCAAATGAGTCACCCATATCACTCTCCACACCTTAGCGAAGAGTTCTCATGTGATCTTGTGTCTTTGAGTGCGGTCCTTTTCACATTGTGTCATAACCCAGAACCAGCGGTAAGGCTTCAAAATAATAAAATCAGATCTGGGACCCACCAACATGGCTCCTTTTCTTTCGTGCGCGAGGGAATCTTTTGGATTGATGTCATAATGCCGAATCAAACGATCATGCGCGAACTTATGACAATTTTCGTGCGGCCTCTGCACTAGACGCGTGGATCAGTCACGTGGGCCCCCGGCTTCGTGTTTTTTAGTCAAGGCATCCCATGATGACATTTTCGAGTTTATTCGAGTTCTCAATGGTAAAATAAAATAGAAATAAAGGAAATAAAATGGGAGGCATAGATGGTTCAACCGACTTCTAGAGTTCACCCATAATGTATGGCATTCGCTTAGCGAAGAGTTCTAATGTTATGGTGCGGCAGGTAAATTCTTAATTATGCTATCTGAGAACCCTTGTGTATATAAGGCTTCAAAATAGTCAAAACAGATATTCAGAATACCGTCTACCACCCATAGAGATGGTATGCTTATTTTATGTGGCCTCCACATGAGGCGTCGCGGATTAGCACTGGTGGTCCACTCATGTTTTTTGAAGCATCCATCGACAACTTTTGGTCGATGGCCCGTTCGCGTCGATGATAAAATATAATATAAATAAAATGGGTGGTATCAGGATGGTTTAACACGATGACTTTTGAGGAGGTCACCCATCGCCGTGCTCTCGTCCAAGCTCTTCTAAGAATTCTAATGGGATGCGGTGTCTTGAATGCGGTCGCTTTCTTAGCTTTGCAAATTATGCTCATGTGGAACCCCGTGTAGTGGTAAGGCTTTGAAATAGCGAAATCAGAATCTGAGTAGGTGGGCACATACATTTCGTCGTGCACCCCGCAAAGATCTTTCTGAATTGGTGTTATAAGGGCGAATCAGACAATCGTGTGTGAAGTTATGGCAATTTCCGTGCGACCTCTACGCGATCGCACGGATCAATCTCGTGGGCCCTACGGGTCGTGTTTTCAGTCTGAGCCATCCCATCAACGACATTTTTGGGGTCGATCGCCGAGTTGTCCAGCATCAACGATAAAATAAAATAAAAATAAAACTAAATAAAATGGGCGGCATTAACTGATGGTTCAACATTACGACTTCCCAAGATGTCACCCATCATAGTATTGCTCTCAGCTCAAATGCAGCGAAGAGAGTTCTCATGTGATCGGTGTCTTTGTCTTGCGGTCGTTACTAGAGATTTTCTATAAATTATGCTCATTTGAAACACGTATGTGTTGTGGTAAAAAAATAGTCAAAAAAAATAGAATCTGGTGGCACATCCAGCGTGTCATCGTCTGCGAGAGATCTTTCTGGATTGGGTTTATAATGGCGAATTGGATGATCAAACATTAAGTTATGGCAATTTTTGTGCAGCCTCCACATGAGATGCGCGGATCGACAGCATGGACCCCACAGCTTGTGTTATTTAGTCCGAGGCATCCTATCTACAATATTTTTGGAGTCGATCGCCAAGTTCTATAGCATAAACGATAAAATTAAATAAAAATAAAAGAAAATAAAATAGGTGGCATCAATAGATGGTTCAACACGATGACTTCCCAGGAGATCACCCATCATAGTACAGCTCTCGCTAAAGTTAGCTTAACTGAATAATTCTCATGAGATTTGGTGTGCTAGTGCAGTCGCACCCGCTGGAGATTTGTCACAAATTGTGCTCATGTGAAACCCTTACATGTCACGGTAAGGATTTGAAATAGCCGAAATCGGAGATACGGGTCCCGCTAGATACACATGCGGCTCATCTGCTCGTCGTGCGCCCGCAGAGATCTTTCCGGATTCGGGTCATAATGGCGAATCGGACGATCGTGCATGAAGTTATGGAGATTTTTGCGTGGCCTCCACATGAATCAGCTATGTGGGCCCCACAGGTCATGTTTTTCAGTCTGAGGCATCCCATCAATAACGTTTTCGGAGTCAATTGCCGAGTTCTCTGGGATTAACGGTAAAATAAAACAAAAATAAAAGGAAATAAAATGGTCGACATCAACAGATGGTTCAACACGATGACTTCCTAGGAGGTCACACCCATCTTTTCGCTAAAGCCTTTTGTAGAGTTCTCATGTGATCTAGTGTGCTAGTGCAGTCACGCGTTGGAGATTTTATGCAAATTATGCTCACGTGGAACCTGTACGTGCCGTGGTAAGGCTTCGAACTAGCCAAAATTGGTGATATGTGTCCCGCCATAAGTGTCTGTGGGCCATCTGTGCGTCGTGCGCTCCGCAGAGATCTATCCGGATTGGGGTCATAATGGCGAATCGGACGATCATGCGCAAAGTTTTGGCAATTTCCATGCGGCCTCCACATGAGAAGCGCGAATCAGCTGCATGAGCCCCATGCCTTGTGTTTTTCAGTCAGAGGCATCCCATCAATGACATTTTCAGAGTCAATCGCCGAGTTCTCCGACATCAACGGTAAAATAAAACAAAAATAAAAGGAAATAAAATTGTCGGCATCAATAGATGGTTCAACATAATGACTTCCTAGGAGGTCACCTATCATAGTACTGCTCTCGCCCAAGCACACTTAACTGAAAAGTTCACATGGGATCTGTTGTGTTGGTGCAGTCATGATCGTTGGAGATTTTATGCAAATTATCCTCATGTGGAACCCGTGTGTGTCGCGGTAAGGCTTCACTAGCCAAAATCGGTGATATGTGTCCCGCCATAAGTGCCTATGGCTCATCTGCGCATCGTGCACTCCATGAAGATCTATCCGGATTGGGGTCATAATAGCCAATCAGACGATTGTCCGTGAAGTTATGTTGATTTTCGTGTGGCCTCCACACGAGATGCGCGAATCAGCCGCGTGAGCCCCATGGCTTGTGTTTTTCAATCTGAGGCATCCCATCGATGACATTTTCAGAGTTGATCATCGAGTTCTCCAGCGTCAATGATAAAATAAAATAAAAATAAAAGAAAATAAAATGAGCGACATCAACAGATGGTTCAACACGATGACTTCTCAGGAGGTCACCCATCATAGTACTGCTCTCGCCCAAGCATGCTTAACTAAAGAGTTCTCATGGGATCTAGTGTGCTGGTGCGGTCACGCTCGCTGGAGATTTTTCGCAAATTATGCTCATGCAGAACCCGTCCGTGCCGTTGTAAGGCTTCAAAATAGCCAAAATCGGAGATACGAGTCCCGCAAGATGCACCTTTGGCATATCTGTGCATCATGCACCCCGTAGAGATCTTTCCGGATTGAGTTCATAATGGTGAATAGGACGATCATGCGTGAAGTTATGGCGATTTATGTACGGCCTTGACACGAGATGCGCGGGCCCCACGGGTTATGATTTTTAGTTCGAGGCATCCCATCTATAATATTTTTGGTGTCGCCTAGTTCTTCAGCGTCAACGATAAAATAAAATGGGCAGAATCAATAGATGGTTTAACGCGATGACTTCCCAAGGGTCACTCATCATAGTACTGCTCTCGCCGAAGCACGCTTAATTAAAGAGTTCTCATAGGATCGTGTCGATGCGGTCACACGTGGAGATTTTCACAAGTGCTTATCGAACACGTCAATCTGCGGCTTGAACAAGCCCAAATCGGAGATACGTGTCCCACCAGATGCACCTGCGGCTCATCTGCGCATCGTGCGCCCCATGGAGATCTTTCCAAATTGGGGTCATAATGGTGAATCAGATGATCGTGCATGAAGTTATGACAAATTTTGTGTGGCCTCTACACGAGACGTGCAGATAAGTCGAGTGGGCCCCACGGCTCGTGTTTTTTAGTCTGAGGCATCCCATCGATGATATTTTCGGAGTCGATCTCCGAGTTCTTCTGTGTCAATGATAAAATAAAATAAAAATAAAAGGAACTAAAATGTGCGTCATCAACAGATGGTTCAAGTTGGCGACTTCCAAAGAGATCACCCATCATAGTACTGCTCTCGCCCAAGCACACTTAATTGAAGAGTTCTCATGGGATCTAGTGTAATGGTGCGGTTAGGCCCGCGGGAGATTTGTCGCAAATTGTGCTCATTCGGAACCCGTCTGTGCCGAGGTAAGGATTCGAAATAGCGGAAATCAGAAATATGGGTCCCGCTAGATGCGCCTGCGACTCATCTGCGCATCATGTGCCCCATGGGGATCTTTCCAGATTCGGGTGATAATGGCGAATCGAATGATCGTGTGTGAAGTTATGGCGATATCCATGCAGCCTCCACACGAAATGCATGGACCAGCCGCATGGGCCCCACGGCTCATGTTTATTAGTCCGAGGCATCCTATCTACAAGATTTTTGGGGTTGATCTCTGAGTTTTCTAATGTCAATGATAAAATAAAATAAACTAAAAGGAATTAAAATTGGCGGCATCAATAGATGGTTCAAAATGACGATTTCCCGGAGGTCACCCATCATAGTACTACTCTCGCCCAAGCTCTCTTAACAAAATAGTTTTCATGGGATCTGGTGTGCTGGTGCGGTCACGCCCGCTAGAGATTTGTAGCAAATTGTGCTTATACGAAACCAGTACGTGTCATGGTAAGGTTTCATAATAGCCGAAATTAGAGATATGGGTCCCGTCAGATGCACGTGCGGCTCATCTGCTCATCGTGCGCCCCGCGAAGATTTTTTCGGATTAGGGTCATAATGGCGAATTGGATAAGCGTGAGCGAAGTTTTGGTGATTTCAGGTGGCCTGCCTCACACATTGTGGATCAGTGTAGCACGGCTTGTATTTTGGTCAGGCATCCCATCTATGACATTTTCGGAGTCGATCGTCAGTTCTCTGGCATCAATGATAAAATAAAATAGAAATAAAATGAAATAAAATTGGAGGCATCAACAAATGGTTCAACACGACTTCTTAGGTGGTCACCCATCATAATACTACTCTAGCCCAAGCTCTTTAAATGAAGAGTTCTCATGGGATCTGGTGTCTTTGATGTGCTTTCCACAGATTTCAGAATTGTGCTCCTCCGAACCCATTAATGGTAAGTTTCAAAATAGTTGAAATCAGATATATGGGTCCTTGGGCTTCTGACTCATTGTGGCGGTGACTGGAGATCTTTTCGGAATGGGGTCATAATGGTGAATTAGATGATCATGCACGAAGTTATGATGATTTTCTTGCAGCCTCTGCATAAGTCGTGCGGATCAGCCGCATGGGCCCCATGGGTTGTGTTTTTCAATCCGAAGAATCCCATCAGCTTTGTTTCCGGAGTCGATCACCTAGTTCTCCGGTGTCAACAGTAAAAAAAAGGAAATAAAATGGGTTGCATCAACAGATGGTTCAACACGATGACTTCCTAGGAGGTCACCCATCGTAGTACTACTTTCACCCAAGCATGCTTAACTGAAGAGTTCTCATGTGATCTGGTGCTGTGGTGCGGTCGTGCTCGCTGGAGATTTGAAGTAAATTGTGCTCATTCAGAACCCATACGTGTCTCGGTAAAGCTTCGAAATAGGCAAAATTGGAGATACGAGTCCCGCTAGATGCTCCTGCGGCTCATCACGCGTCATGCACCCCGCGGAGAACTTTCCGGATTGGGGTCAGAATGGCGAATGATCGTGCATGACGTTATGGCAATTTTTGTGCGGCCTCCACACAAGATGCGCATATCAGCTACATGGGTCCCACCGCTCGTGTTTTTTAATCCGAGGCATCCCATCAATCATATTTTTCAGTCGATCACCAAGTTCTCCAGCATCAACGATAAAATAAAATAAAATTAGAAGTAAATAAAATGGGCGGCATCAACAGATGGTTCAACACGATGACTTCCTAAGAGTTCACCCATCATAGTACTGCTCTCCTCCAAGCTCGCTTAACTGAATAGTTCTCTTGGGATCTGGTGTGCTGGTGCAGTCGTGCTCGTTGGAGATTTGCCATAAATTGTGCTCATGCGAAACCTGCATATCATGGTAAGGCTTCAAAATAGCCAAAATCGGAGATACAAGTCCCACCAGATACGCTTGTGGCTCATCTGACATCATCCGCCTCACGGAGATCTTTACAGATTGGGTTTGTAATGGCTAATCGGACGAGCAATGCGCAAAGTTATGGTGATTCTCGTGCAACCTCCACACGAGATGCATGGATCAGACTAGTGGTCCCCACGGCTCATATTTTTTAGTCTGAAGCATCCCATCAATTATATTTTCTAAGTCGGTCGCCAAGTTCTCTGGTGTCAATGGTAAAATAAAATAAAAATAAAAGAAAATAAAATGGGCGGCATCAAAAGATGGATGGTTCAATACGATGATTTCCCTGGAGGTCACCCATCATAGTACTGCTCTCACAGAAGCACGCTTAATTGAATAGTTCTCATGTGATTTGGTGTGTTGGTGTGGTCGCGCCTGCTGGAGATTTGCCACAAATTGTGCTCATCCGGACCCGTCCATGCGCGATGGGGTTGTAGCCAAATCGAAGATCTGGGTCCGACCATACGCACATATATGCGTGTCGTACCCCACGGAGATCTTTCAGGATTGGGGTCATAATGGCGAATCGCAAGATTATGTGTGAATCACACGAGACATATAGATCATCCACGTGGGCCCCACGACTTATGTTTTTCAGTCTGAGGCATGCCATGAATGACATTTTCGGAGTCGATTGTCAAGTTCTCTAGTGTCAACGGTAAAATAAAATAAAAATAAAAGAAAATAAAATGGGCGACATCAACAGATGGTTCAACACGTTGACTTCCCAAGAGGTCACCCATCATAGAAGCTCTCACCCAAGCTCGCCTAATTGAAGAATTCTCATGAGATCCGGTGTGTTCGCACCCGCTAGAGATTTTCCACAAATTATTCTTATCTAAACTGCGTGTCACGGCAAGGCTTCAAAATAGCCAAAATCGGTGATATGGGTCCCACTAGATGGGCCTGTGGTCATCTGCTCGTTGTGTGCCCCATGAAGATCTTTCCAGATTGGGGTCATAAGGGCGAATCGGACGATCGTGCACAAAGTTATGGTGATTTTTGTGCAGCGATCGCACGAGATGTGGGAATCAACCGTGTGGCCCCATGGGTCATGTTTTTCAGTCCGAGGCATCCCATCAGTGATGTTTTCGAAGTAGATCATCGAGTTCTATAGCGCCAATGGTAAAATAAAATAAAAATAAAAGGAAATAACATGGGCGGCATTAACAGATGGTTCAACACGGAGACATCCCAGGAGGTCACCCATCATAGTACTGCTCTCGCCCAAGCACGCTTAACCAAAGAGTTCTCATGAGATCTAATGTGCTGGTGCGGTCACGCTAGAGCTTTTTCGCAAACTGTGCTCACGTGAAATCCATTTGTGCCGCGGTAAAGCTTCAAACTAGCCAAAATTGATAATATGTGTCCCGCCAGATGCGCCTATGGCTCATCTATGCATCATGCACCCCGAGGAGAACTTTCCAGATTGGGGTCATAATGGCGAATCAAACGATCGTGCGTGAAGTTATGACAATTTCTGTAAGGCCTTCCTACGAGATACGGATCAGACGCGTGGGCCCCACGGCTCATATTTTTCAGTCCGAGGCATCCCATCGATAATGTTTTCAGAGTCGATCTCCGAGTTTTGCAACATCAATGGTAAAATAAAATAAAAATAAAAGAAATTAACATAGGCGGCATCAACAGATGGTTCAACACGATGACTTCCCAAGAGGTGACCTATCATAGTACTGCTCTCGCCCAAGCATGATTAACTGAAGGGTTCTCAAGGGATCTAGTGTGTTGGTGCGGTCGCCCCTGTTAAAGATTTACTGCAAATTGCTCATGTGAAACCCGTTCATGCCACATTAAGGCTTTAAAATAGCTGAAATCAGAAATACGGGTCCTGCCAGATGCGCCTGCGTCATGCACCTCGCAGAAATCATTACGGATTGGGGTCATAATGGAAAATCAGATGATTGTGCGTAAAGTTATGGTGATTTCTGTCTAGCCTCCAAATGAGACGCGTGGATCACCCGTGTGGGTCCCACATGCCATGGTTAAGGCTTCTAAATAGCCAAAATCAGTGATATGGGTCCCGCTAAATGCGTCTGCGGCTCATCTGCTCATCATGCGCCCGACGGAGATCTTTCCAAATTCGGGTCATGCATGAAGTATTGATGATTTCCCTGCGGCCTCCGCACGAGATGCGCAGATCAGCCGCGTGGGCCCCACGGGTCATATTTTTCAATCTGAGGCATCCCATCAATGACATTTTTGTAGTCAATCCCCGAGTTCTCTGATATCAATAGATATTCAACACGATGACTTTCGAGGATGTCACCCATCATAGTACTGCTCTCGTCCAAGCACATTTAATTGAAGACTTCTCATGGGATAGGGTGTGTTGTTGCAGTCACGCCCGTTGGAGAATTTTGTAAATTGTGCTCATGCGGAACCCGTGCGTGCCGCAGTAAACCTTTGAACTAGCCAAAATCGGTGATACGTGTCCCGCCAGATACACCTGCGGCTCATCTGTACGTCATGCGCCCCGTGGAGATCTATCTAGATTGGGGTCATAATGGTGATTCAGACTATCATGCATGAAGTTATGGTGATTTTCGTGCGGCCTTCGCACAAGACAAATCAGCTTAGTGGGCCTCACGGCTCATGTTATTTAGTTCGAGGAATCCCATCGATGATGTTTTCAAAGTCGGTCACCGAGTTCTCCGACGTCAACGATAAAATAAAATAAAAATAAAATGAGTGACATCAATAGATGGTTCAACATGACGGCTTTGCAAGACCTATCATAGTACTGATGTCGCCCAAGCATGCTTAACTAAAAAGTTCTCATGAGATCTGGTGTGCTGGTGCGGTCGCCCTCGCTGGAGATTTGCCGTAAATTGTGCTCATGTGGAATCCGTCTATGCCATGGTAAGGCATCAAAATAGCCAAAATCGGAGATATGGGTCTGGCCAGATGTGCCTATAGCTCATCTGTGCATCGTGCGCCCGAGATCTTTTCGGATTGGGGTCATAATGGCAAATCGGACGATCATGAGCGAAGTTATGGCGATTTCCGTGCAGCCTCCACACGAGACGTGCGGATCAACCTAGTGGGCCCCATGGTTCGAGTATTTCAGTCCGAGGCATCCCATTAACGACGGTTTCGGAGTCGATCGCCGAGTTCTTTGGCGTCAACGGTAAAATAAAATAAAAATAAAAGAAAATAAAATGAGCGTCATCAACAAATAGTTCAACGTGACGACTTCCTACTAGGTCACCCATCATAGTACAGCTCTCACCCAAGCACGGCTAACTGAAGAGTTCTCATGTGATCTGGTGTGCTAGAGTGGTCACGCCCACTGGAGATTTGCCACAAATTATGCTCATGCGGATCCCGTACGTGTCATCGTAAGGCTTCGAAATAGCCGAAATCAGAAATACGGGTCCCGCCAAATGCACCTTTGGCTCATCTGTGTGATGCGACGTACACCTCGCAAAGATCTATCAAGATTTTGGTCATAATGCCAAATCGGAAGATCATGCGCAAAGTTATGGCGATTTTCGTGCGACCTCCACATGAGATGCGCGGATCAGACGCGTTTGCCCTATGGCTCATGTTTTTCAGTCCGAGGCATCCCATCGATGAAGGTTTCGGAGTCAATCTCCGAGTTCTCCGGCATCAATGGTAAAATAAAATAGAAATAAAAGAAAAAAAATGAGCGGCATCAACAGATGGTTCAACATAATGACTTCCCGAGGTCACCCATCATGATGCACTCCCAAGCGCTTAAGCGAAGTGTTCTCATGTGATCTGGTGTTTTGGTGCGGTCGCGCTCGTTGGAGATTTGCCACAAATTGTGCTCATCTGAAACCCGTACGTGCCATAGTAAGGCTTTGAAATAGCGAAAAGATATGGGTCGGATCGCGGTCATCCCATCGTCATCGCCCCATGGAGATCTTTCCGGATTGGGGTCATAATAGCGAATCAGACAATCGTGCGTGGGTAAAATATTGGCGATTTTCGTGCGGCCTCCGTACGAGATGCGCGGATCAGCTGCGTGGGCCCCACGGGTCATCTTTTTCAGTCCAAGGCATCTCATCGACAATGTTTTCAGAGTTGATCGTTGAGTTCTCCAACATCAACTATAAAATAAATTAAAAAATAAAATAAAATGGGCGGCATCAACAGATGGTTCAACACGACAACTTCTTAGAAGGTCACCCATTATAGTACAACTCTCGCCCAAACATGCTTAACTCAAGAGTTCTCATGTGATCTGGTGTGCTATTGCGGTCACGCATGTTGGTGATTTGTCATAAGTTGTGCACATCTGAACCCGATGCGTGCCGGTAAGGCTTTGAATTAGCGAAAGGGTGATATCGTCACATAAATGTGCCTTTGGCACATCTCGTCCTCTACGGAGATCTTTTCAGATTGATCATAATGGCAAATCGGACGATTATGCATGAAGTTATGACGATTTCCATGTAGCCTCCACACAAGACGTGCGGATCAGTCTAGTGGGCCCCACGACTTATGTTTTTTAGTCCGAGGCATCTCATCGATGACATTTTTAGTCGATCGTTGAGTTCTCCATCGTCAACGTTAAAATAAAAAAACAAATAAAAGGAAAGAAAATGTGTGGCATCAACAAATGGTTCAACACGACGGCTTCCCAGGAGGTCATCCAAAATAGTACTGCTCTCGCCCAAGCACACTTAACTGAAGAATTCTCATCGGATCTGGTGTGCTGGTGTGGTCACGTTCATTGGATATTTCCTATATATTGTGCTCATGCGGAGCCCGTTCGTGCTGCGATAAGGCTCTGAAATAGCCAAAATCAGAGATACGGTCCCGCACGCCGACACATCTCGGCGTCGTTCTCATGGAGACCTTTTGAATGGGGTCATAATGGCTAATAAATGATCATGTGAAGTTATGTTAATTTTGTGATCTGCAAGCTACGATCAACCCGGGCCCCACGACTCATTTTTTTCAGTCCGAGACATCCTTTAATGACGTTCTGGGAGTCGATCGCCAAGTTCTCCGGCGCCAATGATAAAATAAAAAAAAATAAAAGGAAATAAAATGGGAGGGATCAACAGATGGTTCAACACGATGACTTCTCATGAGGTCACCCATCATATTACTGCTCTCGCTGAAGCACACTTAATTGAAGAGTTCTCATTGGATCTGGTGTGGTCGCGCTCGGTGAAGATTTGCCACAAATTTTGCTCATGCGAAACTCGTCCGTGCCATGGTAAGGCTTCGAACTAGTCAAAATCAGAGATACGGGGTCCCGCCAAATGCTCAGACATCTACGAATGAGCCTCAGATCTTTTCGACATAATGGCAACCGGACGACCGCGTCGGTTATGGCAATTTTTGTGCAACCTTCGCACGAGATGCATTTAGTAGGCCCCACCTAGTATTTTTAGTCCGAGGTATCCCATCGATTACATTTTTGGAGTCGATCTCCGAGTTTTCCTGCGTCAACTGTAAAATAAAACAAAAATAAAAGGAAATAAATTGGGCGACATCAACAAATATTTCAATACAATAACTTTCCACGAGATCACCGATCATAGTACTTCTCTCGCCCAAGCACGCATAAATGAAGAGTTCTCATGAGATCTAGTGTGTTGGTGCGGTCGCCCCTACTGGAGATTTGCCTCAAATTGTGCTCATGCCTGGCCCGCCGCAGTATGATTCAAATAGCCAAAATCGAGATATGGGTCCCAGATGCTCAGTAGCTCATCTGCGTGTCATGCACCCTGTGGAAGATCTATCAGGATTGGGGTCATAATGGCGAATCGGACGATCGTGTATGAAGTTATGGGGACTTCCATGCAGCCTCCATACGAGATGCGTGGATCAGCCTTATGGGCCCCACGGGTCATGTTTTTAAGTCTGAGACATCCCATCAAAGAAGTTTTAGAGTCGATCGCCGAGTTCTTCGGCATCCACGGTAAAATAAAATAAAAATAAAAATAAAAGGAAATAAAATGGGCCGCATCAACAGATGGTTCAGCACGATGACTTGCCGAGAGGTCAGCCATCATAGTACTACTCTCGCCCAAGCATGCTTAACTAAAGAGTTCTCATGAGATTTGGTGTCTGCGCGGTCACGCCACCGAGATTTCGCAAATTGCTCGCGGAACCGTGCGCCGTAAGGCTTCAACTAAATAAATCGATACGGCCCCGCCTGATGCGCTTTAGCATCACATCGTCCGACCACGAGATTTTCCGGATTGGGTTAATGATGACGATCGTGACGCAAGTTATGGCGATTTTCATGTGGCCTCCACAGAAGATGCGCGGATTAACCGCGTGGGTCCCACAGCTCATGTTTTTTAGTCTGAGGCATCCCATCGATGATAGTTTTGGAGTTGATCGCCAAGTTCTCTAGCATCAGTGGTAAAACAAAATAAAAATAAAAGGAAATAAAATGTGTGGCATCAACAGATGGTTCAACGCGATGACTTCCCAAGAAGTCACCCGTCATAGCATTGCTCTCGCCCAATCACGCTTAATCAAGAGTTCTCGATCTAGTGTGCGTACACATGCCTCGGAGATTTTCCATAAATTATGCGAACTGTATGCACGCCGCTAAGGATTCAGCCAAAATCGAGAGATATCCCGCGATGCGCACCATCGCGGTCGCGCCCTCGAGATCTTCTGGATTGGGGTCATAATGGCGAATCGAATGATCATGTACAAAGTTATGGAGATTTTCATGCGGCCTCCATGCGAGGCGCATGATCAACCAAGTGGGCCTCACTCATGTTTTTTAGTCCGAGGCATCCATCGATAACGTTTTGGGAGTCGATCGCCAAGTTCTCCGGCATCAACAATAAAATAAAAAATAAAAGGAATAAAATGGGCGACATCAACAATGGTTCAACACGATGACTTCCCAGGAGGTCACTCATCATTGTACTACTCTCGTCAAAGCATGCTTAATTGAAGAGTTCTCATAGGATTTGGTGTGCTAGTGCGGTCGTGCCCGCTGGAGATTTATTGCAAATTGTGCCCATGTTGAACTCGTCCGCGTAAGGCTTCAAACTAGCCGTAATCAGAGATACGGGTCCCGCCAGATGCCCCTGCAGCACATCTACGCATCCTGCGCCCTACGGAGATCTTTTTCAGATTTGGGTCATAATGGCGAATCAGACGATCGTGCATGAAGTTATGGCAATTTTGGTGTGGCCTTCGTACGAGATGAGTGGATCAGCCTAGTGGGCCACACGGCTAGTGTTTTTAGTCCGAGGCATCCCATCAATAATGTTTTTGGAGTCGATCTCTATGTTCTCGATCAATGGTAAAATAAAATAAAAATAAAAGAAAATAAATTGGGCAGCATCAACAGATGGTTCAACATGATGGCTTCCCATGAGGTCACCCATCATAGTACTGCTGTCGCTCAAGCATGGATAATTGAAGAGTTCTCATGGGATCTAGTGTGATGGTGTGGTCGCCCCCGTTGAAGATTTGTAGCAAACTATGCTGATGCGGAACCCGTCTGTGCCGCGGTAAGGATTTGAAATAGCAAATCAAGATACGGGTCCGCAAATGCCGCTCATCTCGGCATCGTGCTCGATAAATCTTTCAATTGGGCTCATAATGGCGAATCGGACGTAACGGTTATGGAAATTGCTCGACCATACGAACGGATCGCCTGTTGGCCCCACGAGTCGTGCATTTATGTATGAGGCATCCCATCAATGACATTTTTGGAGTCGAAAGACGGGTTCTCTGGCGTCAATAGTAAAATAAAATAAAAATAAAAGGAAATAAAATGGGCAACATCAACAGATGATTCAACACGATGACTTCCAAGAGATGAATCATAAGATTTCGCAAGCACGCTTAACTGAAGAGTTCTCATGGGATCTGGTGTGTTGGTGTGGTAGCACCTGTTGGAGATTTTCCATGTATTGTGCTCATGTGGAACACGTCTATGTCGCTGTAAGGCTTCGAACTAGATGAAATCGGTGATACGAGTCCCGCCAGATGCACCTTTGGCACATCTGTGCGTCGTGCATCCCGCAAAGATCTTTCTGGATTGGGGTCATAATGGAGAAACGGATGATCATGCATGAAGTTATGGGGATTTCCGTGCAGCCTCCATAGGAGACGTGTAGATGAGCTATGTGGGCCCCACGACTCATGTTTTTTAGTCCGAGGCATCTCATTGATGATGGTTTCGGAGTTGATCGCCGAGTTCTCAGGCGTCAACGATAAAATAAAATAAAATTAAAAGAAAATAAAATGGGTAGAATCAACAGTTGGTTCTACGTGATGACTTCCCAACAAGCACCCATCATAGTATTGCTCTCGCCCAGGCACGCTTAATTGAAGTGTTCTCAAGTGATCTATGCCGGGTCACGCCACGAGATTTGCCATAAATTATGCACATGTAGAACCCATACGCCACGCGGCAAATAGGAAAATCGGAGATACGGTCTCAGATGCGCTTTCATCTCGATCGTATGCCCATGGAGATCTTTCTGGAATATGGTCATAATGGAAAATCAGATAATCATGTGTAAAGTATTGACAATTTTTGTGCGACCTCCGCATCGACAGATGGTTCAACACAATGATTTCCTAGAAGGTCACCCATCATAGTACTGCTCTCCCCCAAGCTCACTTAACTAAAGAGTTCTCATGGGATTTAGTGTGCTGGTGCGGTCGCATCCACTAGAGATTTCCTGCAAATTGTGCTCATGCGGAACCCGTCCGTACCATGGTAAGGTTTCAAACTTGTCGAAATTGGAGTTATAGGTCCCGCTAAATGCACTTGTGGCTCATTTATGCCATGCCCAGAGATCTTTCCGACATATAATGGAAAATCGAACGATCGTGCACAAATTTATGGCGATTTCTATGAGGCCCCACACGACAAGATCCAGGACCTACGACTGTGTTTTTCAAGGCATCCCATCGCTGAAGTCGATCACCGAAGTTCTTCACATCAACGATAAAATAAAATAAAAATAAAATGGTGATCGATGGTTCAACACGATGACTTTCGAGGAGGTCACCCATCATAGTTTTGCTCTCGCCTAAGCACGCTTAACTGAAGAGTTCTCATTAGATCCGGTGTGCACCAAGTCACGCCCGATGGTGATTTGCTGCAAATTATACTGATCCGGACCCGTCAGTGTTGCAGTAAGGCATCAAAATAGATGAAATCGGAGATACGGGTCCCGCTAGATGCACCTGTGGCACATCTTTGTGAATCAGACGATCGTGCGTGAAGTTATGGTGATTTTTGTGCGGCCTCTGCACGAGATGCACGGATAAGCCACGTGGGCCCCACAACTCATGCTTTTTAATTTGAGGCATTCCATCGACGACATTTTCGGTTGACCTCACTTTTAGAGCGAGCTCTTAACCTCCTCTCCTCAGACTTAGGACTCTTCTAGACACTGAGAAATCCTTAGTCATAAGACACTTCTAGTGATTAGGTGAACACTTAACCTAAGCTTAGAGACTTAGAAGTGTTAATCATAAGATTAGGCTTTTCCTTAGGTCTTAAGGAAGTTACCTATCCTATAGCCTAAACCCAATCTAGATACACTTTCTCAAATCAAACCTAGATTCAATTCTCAAACCAAATCTCAAATTCAAATTCTAAATATAATTTTAAATTTGACTTCAAATGATTGAAACTCAAAATCAAATTCAAATCTTAAAACCCTTCCTAAGCCATATGAACCACATTCATAAGCTTAGCCAAAATTTCTTTATATCAAATTAAACTCATTTTATCTCTTCAAATGACTAAAACTATATCAAAAATCAAATCCAAACTCAATCTAAACCATTTAAGCCAATTCTTTGGACTTAGCCAAATTATATCCAAATCAAGTCAAAACCATTAGATTTTCTCTTGAATCAATCATTCATTCAATCATTTATCCAAATATAAAGTCAAGCCTAACTTAGCCTTTTGATTTAAAAATTGAGAAAACTTATTGGACTCTAACTTGATTATCATTGAATTTTATTTCAATATGCTCATATAAAAGTTCAACTAAACGGAATCAAACCAAACCAAACCAATTGATCCTTTGGGTCCACTTTGGAGTGAGCTAAAGGACCCATTTGAGCCAACATCTAATCTAACCAAAATTAGATTGAACCAAGCTCACCAAAACCTTCCACCATGATTGTTGATCACCTAGGATGATCAATTGCAATCAATGCCAAAACTAAGCCCAATTGGCCATTTGATCATTGACCCAAATTGGCCTAAAGGATCAAATGGTCAAATCATGATCTAACCCAAATTGATTGCAACCAATGACTCAAGTTCATTTCAAATTGTTGAACTTGATCAAAGCCATAATTAAACCCAATTTGATCAATCCAATTGGTCAACCAGCCCAATTGGCTAAAGTTTCAATTTGGCTCTCAAATTAAATCAAATCAATTCAAACCAAGACCACATTCATCTTCAATTAGTCAATTGAACATGAATCAACCCATAACCAATAATTTGGCCAATCTTGGTCAAATGGGTCAATTGACCAATATGACCCATATGACCCAAATTGGGCCAAATCCATAAACAAGCAAGACTCATTGGGGCTGATCAAACGACCCAAACCCATTGGGATTAACCCAAAACCAACCCTATCCATTTAAATCCCTCATAGATCCTCCCCCACATAGGATTCCACCAAACCATATTTAATTCTCCCCATCACATGCACTTAACTCCTCCCCAACATTTGCATTCAATAGAGTTAATTATATGGCAACAAGAGAGGACTTTGGAGCAAAAATCCAAAGTCCTCAATCAATCCATCATCCATCCCAACCATCCTAAGTAAGATGGCAATCAATTTGGGGCCAAAAAATTTTAAAAGTAGATTTTGGCCATTATAAAGGAGGAAATGAAGCTTTAGATCTCTTGCTCCCACCACCATTAAACAAAGCTCCCAAAGCAAAAATGAACCCATCCCCCACCTCTTTGAGCCATTTTTGAGCTCAAAAACACAAATATTTGATTTTCTAGTGAGGCGACGGTAAACATTGGAGAAGGCGATATTTCGAAAGGAGACAAGGGTCAAAGATCATTCCAAAGCTTTTCCTACCTAGGTTCGGATCTTCACCACCAAAATCATCCCTGAGGTAAATTTTGCCAAACTTTAGCCCACTTAGATTTTGATACGTGTTAATTTTCTTTTAATTTTTATTTCTAGATAATCTTATATTTTCATTTTAAATCCGATTAGAAAATAGAATTTTTTTGAATTCGATGCAAAAATGAGTCCATTTGACAACTTTTGCTTAGAAAATCCTATTTTTCCTTAAAAAAACCTTATTTTTTGCATTCATGTACTCAATCGTCGTCAATCCCAATTTGCGGATCGGATGGCTAGATCACGTGATCAGCGCCGGATCGCTCTACTATCACTGATGATCCGCGTGGTTAGCGATCGGCGCGCAGATCACTTATCGCCGGACCGGCTTCTATAATGCGAGATATGGACCATCTGATCATAGATCGGATGGTCCAGAGCAAGCCACAGGTCATTTCCCTTCCCACCCAATGGCTGACGTCAGTGTCGTGCGTATTTCCTTTTATAAAAAAATTAATTTAAATCATCTGAAATTCAAAAATTCATAGAAAATAAAATACTTAACCAAAATTGCAAACAAGGCTCATTGATTCATCTTTCCAGAGGAATCCAAAAACTTAAAATTCCTAAATTTTACTAAGCATTTTAGCTTAATTTAAGTTTTAGTGAAAACCAAATTTTGTTAATTAACCAAAATATATATCGATTAAGTTGAAATTTTTAAGAATTGAAATTAAAGTTAAACACACCTACCATAAAATTTCAAGTGAAAAGACTTCTAGATAGGAAATAAAATTTTGAATTTAGATTATCCATTTTAATAAAATAAATCAAATAAAATTCATAAATTTACAAAAATCTTCAAAATGGCTTAAATCACTTCAATTGACATCTAGGACTCTTAAGAAAATAATGTGATCTTCTAATCTTAATGAACCCAAACAAACACTTAAGAATAGAGTTTAATCAATTAAGTAGTTAATTAAAACATAATCTAAAAATAATTTAAATATGAAATCAAAAATCAAAAATGAAATAACACTTAAGCAATCATTAATCAAACCTCAAATCAGAAAAAATATCATCCTTAGAAGGTATTAAATTAAATATGATTTAGGCTAATAAAACTCAATTAAATGATAAATTTTGAATCAAACTTAAAATTAAAATCTACGAAACTTTAATATGGGTGAAACCCGTATAACTAAACTTACACTAAGCATGAAATCTTAATCATATCAAACCCCTTAATGAGTATAAATCAACTAAAACTAATTAATCATTAAATAAACTAAAAAAATCAAATTAATTAATAAACCAATTCAACATAATCATTTAATATATCAAATTAATCCAAATAAAATTAAAGTAAACTTAATAACATATATTAAATCACATCCATTTGGAATAAGATAATTAATTAACCATTAAATATTTCAATAATAATCAAACATGTTAATGAAATCAAACAAACATAATAAATGAATCAAATTAATAAAACTCTAATCATAAATAATCAAATCTAATTGAAATGAAATAAATAATTAATTCACTTAATAATAATGATGGTAATAACAATAATCCTTTAATCAAATCAAACTTAAGGAAACACTTAACTAAAATCACTCACATGTGAGAAATTAAGTCATTAATCTCTAATTAAACAAACCCTTAATGTCTTATGATTTAAAATTAAATTAACCTTAATCAAACTTAATTAATCAAACATCTAATTAATGCAAAATTAATGAATTAATCCATCATCTTAATTAACCAAATTAATTTAAATTAGTTACATTAAAGTTAACTATAAAATTAAGCTTAATCAAACCACTAATTAAATTTAATAATCACACCCCTCAAGTAAACTAATTAAGTTAATCAAATTAATCATATTAAACCTAAGCTAAATCAAACATAATTAAGATGCAATTAATATTAATCAAAACTTAAATTAAACCTAAATCATTAGTCATTAATCTCTAACTAAACAAACCCTTAATTAATCTAATAATTTAAAATTTTAATTACCCTTAATCAAACTTAATTAATCAAACATCTAATTAATACAAACTTAATGAATTTATCCATCATCTTAATTAATCAAATTAATTTAAATAAGTTACATTAAAGCTAACTCTAAAATTAAGCTTAAAATAACCCCTAATTAAATTTAATAATTAATCACACCACTCAAGTAAACTAATTAAGTTAATCAAATTAATCATATTAAACCTAAGCCTAATCAAACATAATCAAAATGTAATTAAATACTAATCAAAACCTAAATTAAACCTTAATCATTAAATCATTAATTACATCATTAAGAATTCAATAAATCTTTATTTAATTTAATAATTAACTTAAACACTCTTTAATTAAACTAATTACCTTATGCTAATCCAATTGAATAAACACCTAACTAATGCAAACTTAATAAATTAATCCATCATCTTAATTAATCAAATTAATTTAAATAAGTTATATTAAAGCTAACTCTAAAATTAATCAAACCCCTAATTAAATTTAATAATCACACCCCTCAAGTAAACTAATTAAGTTAATCAAATTAATTATATTAAACCAAAGCTTAATCAAATGTAATTAAAATATAATTAAATACTAATCAAAACCTAAATTAAACCTAAATAATTAAGTCATTAATCTCTAATTAAATAAACCTTTAATTAATCTAATAATTTAAAATTTTAATTACCCTTAATAAAACTAAATTAATCAAGTATCTACTTAATGCAAACCTAACAAACCAATCCATCATCTTAATAAACCAAATTAATTTTATAAATCACATTAAAATTAATTCAAACACTTAATTAATCTACTAATTAATTTAATCATACATATTAAATAAATTAATTTAGTCAATTAAATTAATCATATTAAACTTAAGCTTAATCAAACATAAAATGCAATTAAATGCTAATCAAATCCTAATTTAAACTTAAATCATTAACTCATTAATTATATCATTAACCAAATAAATATAAAATTAAATTAAAAAAAAACAAATTTTATTTAATTTAATAATTAAAATACCTCTTAAATAAACTAATTAAGTTAATTAAATTAATCATATTAAACCTAAGCTTAATCAAACATAAATGCAATTAAATACTCAAATATAAATTAACTAAATTATTAAGTCATTACATCATCTAAGCAAATATGAAACCAAATTGAAAATTAAAACAAACCTTTATATAACATAAATACACTTCTTAATTAAACTAATCACATAATCACATTGAACTAAGCAAACCCATAGACCAATAAAGCTAATTAAATCAAATTAAATCAAATTAAATTAAATTAAGAAGGACTCTCATCAATTGAATGTGTAATCAAATCAAAGCGCATTCAACTCACTTAAATAAGATAAATTAATCAACTATCT
This sequence comes from Cymbidium sinense, assembly GCA_021442155.1. Classification (NCBI taxonomy): domain Eukaryota; kingdom Viridiplantae; phylum Streptophyta; class Magnoliopsida; order Asparagales; family Orchidaceae; genus Cymbidium; species Cymbidium sinense. The sequence goes on from CM038226.1 coordinate 57,993,589, forward strand.
AATGTATGAAATCAAAATACAAACCAAACTTTGATGAACATGACAAATGGATGTGATTAAAATAAATCTAATTATAAAGAATCAAGCCAATTAAAATCAAAATAAAATCTCAATTAATATAATTTGATCAAACTACAAATAAATGAACCACAATCAAATTAAATAAACATAAAGTTAGTCACATAACCATAATCAAAGAAAAGAATTAGATATTAATTTAAAGGATATTGAATTATCAAGATTTAATTAAATCGAAACATCTAATCTAAAATTAATTATCCAAAAACACATGAATTTAACCAAACTTAAACTTCATTAAAGATCAAGGATATTGAATTATCAAGATTTAATTAAATCAAAATATTTAATATAAAATTAATCAACCAAAAACACATGAACTTAAATAAACTTAAACTTCATTAGATATTAAGGATATTGAATTATCAAGATGAAATTAAACTAAAATATCTAATCCAAAATCAATCAATCAAATACTTAAACAAACTCAAATTCTAAATTCTAAATCAAATCAAATCAAATCAAAAATGAATTACACAAATTCAAATGGGCTAATTAAGATACTTAAGGACCTTAGTTAGATTCTTTAGGTGTTAGGGATGAATAGGGTGAGTTTTGTCTACAAATGGAATTCATTCTATTTTTTCATTCTTGAAAACCTAAACATCATTTAACCAAATAAAGTGAAATAAAAATGAAAGATAAAGTATTAAATCATTTAAATTGAAATCACCCAAAGGTAAAATTTAAACAAATTCAAATTCAAATTGAAATTTAAACTAAAGAAGCTAGTAAAGTTTTGACACAAGCTTTAGCACATACATTAGAATACTAAGTCACCTAGTGCTAAGTTAAGGCATTGTATGTATGATGTTGTATTTTATTTGTGATGTAATATTTTAGACTAGATGTTAGGGTGTATGTTTAGGATGTTAGGCGTTATTAGCTAATCATATTTTTCTGTTGTGCTTAAAGGCAGTAATAAAAATATAAATGTGTTTGATGTGCAGGTTGCTTAGCCCCTAAGCATAACTCACATTAGGATAGGCGGGCATGGTTACCCATGTGTGGGGTGCTAAGTCCAAATTATTCATATACCCGCTTGGGTTGTATGGTGTGTTTAGCTAACATTTGTTTTGTAGGTGTAGTTAGATTTACTTTTTCTATTTTTGATGTAATTTTACATTTAGAATTAAGATTAGTGTTATGGGGGGATTAGAATGAGTAGTGGCCAGAAGGCTTAGTCCCTGGGGTGCCCTGTGATGCATTTGGATCAAATCAAATTAAAAGAAAGGGAAGGAAAAAATGTAGAAAAGAAGACCCCCATAGCATTTTTTTTTTGTAATTCGGGTTGTATAAGGGTAAAGCTCGGCTACCAATCTTTTTTTTTCTATTTTCGGGGTGTACATCAGAGCCCGACCACACTAACCTTTTATTCTTTTACGGTTTTATAAAATTATTTGATGTTGTGTTTATATTGTGCATTAGAACATTATGCTTTTCATAGTTTCTTTATGATTGATGCTTGAATATGTGGCCTGGATGCAGTAGGCTCTTAGGATGAAATTAATTTTTCTACCCCAATTAGAAACTCATAACTAAAATTTTAAAACAACTCATAACCTCACATAAAAGCCTAAAAATTAAATCAAGATAATAAAATTTTTTAGCAACCCTTATTTGGATGAATGAATGTATAATATCATGCATGTCATATTATTTCACTCTTGTTAAGAGGGGGCTTCCATCTTTTCCAAAGAATGAAGACTTAACCTATGAGAGCCTTCTGTGGAAAACACCCCTTTCTCTCTTAAGTTGACCTATAATCAAATTCTCATGCATTTAGGCATACAAAATCCCATAGTCTGTGTCAAAATAAAGAGTCCAAAAGAATCAAATAAATTTGAAAAAATTTGCATTATATTAAGTCATGAATCCATACCACTCATGCTCTAGTCTCTTAGGGAGTGGGTTTAAGGACTTAGTCTCCTTTCTAAATGAACAACAACCTAGCCATCTTGCAAAGCATAAGACTTGCCTACATGGATTTAAAGTGTAGGAGGAGTTAGCTGGCTGTCACCCCAGACGGTAATAAGTCTAACAGTCGGGTGATTTATTCCCTCTTATGGAGGTAAACCATATACCCATTTTCACCTTAGATTTAGGTCATGCCTTTGTTTTATGCCAAGGCTCCTTAGTTTAGGAATCTAAGGTAGCTATTTCCTTAAGGCTATAAACATAAATCCTCACTACTTAGGTATTTTCACAATCTTATGTTGTGGAATTATAAGCCCTAGCAATTTAATAAAATGTCAACTCAAATAATTAACTCTTCAATTTCAAAAATATAAAGCCTCATTGGATAGATTGGAATGCTCACTAGGCTTCCTAGTATCATGAGCATTTCCTACTTTCCCTTTGGATTCCAAAATAAGTCTTCTCTTTGTTCTATCCTTTTGATTTTCAAAAGCAAATAATCCTTTGATTTTAACCTTGAAATCTTTAGAGACCCTAATTGTCTACTTTAATCGAGAGTATTCTTAAAGAATTCCCATTCATTAGGATGTAATTAACTATGAGGGCTTGCCTCCATAAGGAACTTAATGAACCCGACTTAAAATAAACCCTACTTTATTTTTCCATGTAAAGTACGGGAAAGATCTCTAGTATATTCGAAGACCCATCTTGCCTTAGGAGTCCTTATTAGGTGATTAGGTCCATTATAGGATGATGATCCCTATCTTTCGAGATAATATATCATTCCTTAATGTCATACCCAATCACGTCAATAAGCACCCCCTAAGATTTGCGTGGTGTCCCACATCCTCTAAAATAAACACCACAAATTTTTTTGGCAACTTCACTAGGTCCTCTCTCCATCTTTAGTAGACAATTATTATCTCCAAGCATCGATAGTTGACTTATATTTTATTTAGGCCTGAGACTATCATTCTTTCCATTGGCACTTAGCTTATTTCATCCTTGAACAAAGCTCGCCAACATCCTTTAAGTTTTAAGACCTCACTCCGTGTAGGTCCTAAAATCCCTATTGGATTCCCCCAATATGTGAAAATTAAAATTAATCAAACAAAGGAGATGATCAAAAATGAAGAATCTCTTCACCATTCTAATGGTGAGGCAAGGTTCATCCCATGAACATTAAGAAAATAAAACCCTTCTACAAAATAACATGTCTTTCCAAAAGAACATGACATAACCAAATTTGTTAAATGGGAGTTCCCCTTCCCTTGGAGAAGGTAGAGTAAATTGAATTCTATTTGCATTTGTTTGATAAAACTCCTTCTTGCCAAAGTCTTGGACTTCAAAACACATTGGGAGCTCATTTGACATATCCAAGTATATCAGATGAGAACCCCCTTTTAAAAATCATAAGAATAAATTGAACTCCATTTAACATACCTCAAATTATGGAGGAGGTGATGGCGGGGGATATGTCAAATTGAACACCATTTAACGGACGGGTTCCAGTTGGAGATTTACCATAAATTATGCTCATGTGGAACCCGTCCGTGCCGCAGTGAGGCTTCAAACTAGCTGAAATCAGAGATACAGGACCTGCCAAATGCTCCTGGGACACATCTACGCATCATGTGCCCCGTGGTGATCTTTCCAGAATGGGGTCATAATGGCGAATCAGACGGTCGTGCACGAAGTTATGGAAATTTTCATGGGGCCTCCACACAAGATGGGCGGATCAGCTGTGTGGGCCTCCATGGCTCATGTTTTTCAGTCCGAGACATCCCATCGATGAAGTTTTTGGAGTCGATCTCTAAGTTCTGCGGTGTCAACGGAATGATAAAATAAAAATAAAAGGAAATAAAATGTGCGGCATCAACAGATGGTTCAACACGATGACTTCATAGGAGGTCACCCATCATAGTATTCTCGCCAAGCACCCTTAATTGAATAGTTCTTATGGGATCTGCGTGCCGTGCAGCTAGATATTTGCCATAAATTGTGCTCATGGAACCCATCCGCAATGCATCCAAAATAGCCAACGGAGACTCTGATTGATTGCTTATCCGCATCGCTTGCCAGAGAGATCTTTCCGAATAGAGTAATGGAGAATCGGATGATCGTGCGCAGAGTTATGATGATTTCCATGTGGCCTCCACAAGAGATGCGTGGATCAGCCACGTGAGCCCCAAGGATCATGTTTTTCAGTTTGAGGCATCCTATCGATGAAATTTTTGAAGTTGATCGAGTTCTCCGGCATCAATGGTAAAGTAAAATAAAAATAAAAGAAAATAAAATGGGTGGCATCAACAGATCATTCAACATGATGACTTCCCATCATAGTAATTGCTCGCCAAGCACGCTTAATCAATCGTTCTTATAGGTGTGCGTGGCCACAAGAGATTTCGCAAATTATGCTCATGTGGAACCCGCCCAGGCGCGCTTAGGTGTCGAAATAACCAAAATGGAGATACGAGTCCTCTATATGCGTCGCGCACATCTCGTATCGCGTCGCAAAGATCTTTCTGGATTTAGGTCATAATGGCAAATCAGATGATCGTGCATGAAGTTATGGAGATTTTCATGAGACCTCCACCACCAGATGTGCGGATTAGTCATGTGGGCCCAATGGCTCATATTTTTCAGTCTGAGGCATCCTATCTATGACATTTTCGAAGTCGATCGCTGAGTTCTCCAATGTCAATGATAAAATAAATTAAAAATAAAAAGAATTAAAATGGGCTGTATCAACAGATGGTTCAACATGATGACTTTCCAGGAGGCCACCCATCATAGTACTGCTCTCACCCAGGCACGCTTAACTGAAGACTTCTCATAAAATCTTGTGTCGGAGCCGCGCCTTGGAGCTTTAGTGAATTATGCTCATGCTAAACCCGCTCGTTCGCAGTAAGGCTTTGAACCAAATAAATCGAGATATGGGTTCCATCGATGTGACACATCTATGCATTGTGCGCCCCACAAAGATCTTTCCAGATTGGGGTCATAATGGCGAATTGGACAATCGTGCATAAACTTTTGGTGATTTCGCCTGCATGAGATGCTGGATCAACCGCATGATTGTTTTCAAGCCATCCCATCTATGACATTTTCGGAGTCGATCACCGAGTTTTCAGGCTTCAACGGTAAAACAAAATAAAAAAGAAAATAAGATGGGCGGTATCAACAAATGGTTCAACACGATAACTTTCGAGGAGGTCACCCATCATAGTTCTGCTCTTGCCCAAGCACACTTAATTGAAGAGTTCTCAAGTGATCTGGTGTGCTGATGTGGTTGTGCCCACTGGAGATTTACCATAAATTGTGCTCATTTTTAACCAGTCAGGGTCACGGTAAGGCTTCAAAATAGCCAAAAATTTGAGATACGGGTCCCGCTAGATGTGCCTACTGCTCATCTGTGTGTCATGCGCCCCACGAAGATCTTCCCGGATTAGGGTCACAATGGTGAATCGGACGATCGTTCAAAAATTTATGGTGATTTTCGAGTCATCCCGGATTAGACACGCGGATCAGCCGCGTGGGCCCCACGGCTCATGTTTTTCAGTCCAAGGCATCCCATCTACGATATTTTTGGAGTCGATCATCGAGTTCTCCGGCGTCAATGATAAAATAAAATAAAAATAAAAATAATAAAATGGGTGGCATCGATAGATGGTTCAACACGATGACTTCCCAAGAGCACACCCATCAAAGTCTTCTCGCACGCTTAATCAAGAGTTCCGAGATCCGGTTGGTGGTCACGCCCATAGAGATTTACCGTAAATTATGCTCGTAGAACCCGTTGTGCTAAGGCTTTGAAATACGGAGATATGGTTCTAGATGCCGGTACATCTGTGCCGCGCCTCACGAAGATCTTTTTGGATTGCAGCCATAATGGCGAATCGGACGTTCTTGTGTAAAGTTATGGTAATTTTTGTGCGGCCTCCTAGGAGGTCACCCATCACGAGTGCCCAAGCACGCGAATCAAGATTCTCATGTGAACCGGTGTTGTTACGGTCACCGTCAAGATTTGTCGCAAATTATGCTCATGCGGAACTCATCCATACAAGCGCTGAAATAAATCGAGATTCCATACCGCCATATGTGTGTCATGCGCCCTGCAGAGATCTTTTTGGATTCGGGTCAAAATGGTGAACCGGACGATCGTGCGCGAAGTTATGGTGATTTCCGTGTGGCCTTCGCATGAGACGTGCAGATCAACCACGTGGATCCCACAGCTCATGTTTTTTAGTCCGAGGCATCCCATCGACAACATTTTCAGAGTCGATCACTGAGTTTTCCGGTGTCAACGATAAAATAAAATAAAAATAAAAGAAAATAAATTATGAGGCATCAACAGATGGTTCAACATGATGACTTCCCAGGCTATCACCCATCATAGTACTGCTCTCGCCCAAGCACGCTTAATTGAAGAGCTCATGGGATCTGGTGTGCTGGAGAGGTCGCGCCCGCTGGAGATTTTTTGCAAATTATGCTCATCCAGAACCCGTCTATGCCGTGGTAAGGCTTCGAAATAGCCAAAATTGAAGATACGGGTCCCACTAGATGCGCCTGCGGCACATTCCAGTTTAGATAAGGTGATCTCCACGAAGATCTTTTCGGATTAGGGTCATAGTGGCTAATCGGACGATCGTGCATGAAGTTATGGCGATTTGCATGCAACCTCCACACGATGCGGATCACATCGACCCTCATATTTTCTCATACTGAGGCATCCGCCGATGATGCGAGTTGATCAGTTCTATGGAATCAACGAAAAAATAAAATAAAAATAAAAGGAAATAAAATGGGCGGTATCAACAGATGGTTCAACACGATGACTTCCCAAGAGGTCACCCATCAGTAATGCTCTTGTTGAAGCTTGCTTAACTAAACAGTTCACATGAGATCTGGTGTGCTGGTGCGGTCGTGCCTCCTCTAGATTTGTCATAAATTGTGCTTATCCGGAACGCATCTATGATGCGATAAGACTTCGAAATAACCAAAATCGAAGATACGGACTACAAATTTGCGCTCATCATCATCGTTCTCGCAAAGATCTTTCTAGATTGGGATCATAATGCGAATCATACGATCGTGTGCGAAGTTATGGTGATTTTTTTGCCCACATGAGATATAGATCTTGCATGTTTTTCTGCACCAGACATCCCATCTACAACATTTTTGAGTTGACGAAGTTCTCCGGCGTCAATGATAAAATAAAATAAAAAAAGGAAATAAAATGGGCAGCATCAACATAAGGTTCCTTACGGCGGCTTTCCAAGAGGTCACCCATCATAGTACTGCTCTCGCCAAGCACTCTAACTACAGAGTTCACATGTGATTTGGTGTACTAGTGATTTGCATGCGGGCTCTACACGAGACGTGCGTATCAGCCACGTGGGTAACACGACTCATATTTTTCAGTCCGAGGCATCCCATCGATGATATTTTCGGAGTCGATCGTCATAATACGGCTCTTGCCTAAGCACGCTTAACTGAAGAGTTCTCATGTTATATGGGGTGCTGTTGCGGTCGCGCCTGTTAGAGATTTGCAGTAAATTGTGCTCAAGGAGAACCCGTATGTACCGATAAGGCTTCAAAATAGTCAAAATTGGAGATACTTGTCCTGCTAAATGCGCCTGTGGCTTATCTGCGTATCATGGCCCCATGGATATCTTTCCGGATTGGGGTCATAATGTGGAATCATATGATCATGCACAAAGTTTTATCAATTTTTGTGCGGCCCCAACACGAGATGTTTGTCAAATGGGCCCCATGGCTCGTGGTTTTTCACCAGGAATCAATATGTTTTCGATTGTTGAGTTTTTCTGTCAATGATAAAATAAAATAAAAATAAAAGGCGCTCACTCATGCTGCTTAACTGAAAGTTCTTATGTGATCTAGAGTGCTAGTGTGGTCGCGCCTGCTGGAGATTTATCGTAATATGTGCTCATGTGGAACCCATATGTGTCATAGTAAGGCTTTGAAATAGCCGAAATCAAAGATATGGGTCCCGTCAGAGGCACCTGCAGCTCATCTACGCATCATGCTCCCCACAGAGATCTTTCCGGATTGAGGTCATAATGGCGAATCAGACAATCGTACATGCAGTTATGGTGATTTCCTTGCGGCCTCTGCATAAGATGTGCGGATCAGCCTAGTGGGCCCCATAGCTCATGTTTTTCAGTCTGAAGCATCCCATCGATGACATTTTTGGAGTCGATCACCGACTTTTCCAGCATCAACGATAAAATAAAATAAAAATATAAAGAAATAAAATGGGCGGCATCAACAGATGGTTCAACATGAGAACATTTCATGTGGTACCCATCGTAGTAATGGTCCGCCCACGCTTAATCAAGAGTTCTCAGATCGTGTGCGGTGCCTACCAAAAAAGATTTGCCACAAATTATGCTCAAACGAACCGCTGAAGGCATCAACAAGCTGAAATCGAGATAGGTCCCTAGATGCGCCACACGACACCCGATCGCGCAAGATCATTTCGATTGAGGTCATGGCGAATCACATCGTGCAAAGTTATAGCGATGCGGCCTCCGCATGAGATGCGCGCGCCGGATCACCGAAATAACGTGTTTTTTCGCCAGGCATCCTTCGATGATATTTTCGAAGTCGATCTTCGAGTTCTCTGGCATCAATGGTAAAATAAAATATAAATAAAAGGTAATAAAATGGACGGTATCGACAGATGGTTCAACACAATGACTTCCCAAGAGGTCACCCATCATAGTACTGCTCTCGCCCAAGCACACTTAACTGAAGAGTTTTCATGAGATTTGGTTTGCTAGTGTGGTGGCACCCGAGATTTGCCACAAATTGTGCTCTTGCAAAACTCATCCATTCTGCGATAAGACTTCAAAATAGCTAAAATCGGAGATATGGATCCTGCCAGATGCGCTTGCGTCTTATCTACACATTGTGCGCCCCACAGAGATCTTTCTAGATTGGGGTCATAATGGTGAATCGACATCGTGAAGTTATTATGATGCATTTCACGAGATGCGGATCGCCCTAGTACCATGTTATTTAGTCCAAGGTATCTGATCGATGACATTTTCGGAGTCGATCACTGAGTTCTCCCGCGTCAATAGTAAAATAAAATAAAATAAAAGGAAGTAAAATGGGCTCCATTAATAGATGGTTCAAGACGATGACTTCCCATGAGGTCATCCATCATAGTAATGCTTTGGCCCAAGTATGCTTAACTGAAGAGTTCTCCTGTGATCCCACGAGACAGTTAGATCAGCCGAGTGGGCCTCACGGCTCGTGTTTTTCAGTATGAGGCATCCCATCGATGACGATTTCAGAGTCGATGGCCGAGTTCTTTGGCGCTAAAGGTAAAGTAAAATAAAAATAAAAGGTAATAAAATGGGCAGTATCAACAGATGGTTCAATGCGATGACTTCCTGGGAGGTCACCCATCATAGTACTGCTCTCACTCAAGCATGCTTAACTGAAGAGTTCTCATGTGATCTGGTGTGCTGGTGAGGTCACGCCCACTAGAGATTTGTCATAAATTGTGCTCATACGAACCCGCATATTGCAAGGCTCAAATAAAAATTGAGATACGAATCCGCCAAATGCCTTTGGCACATCCGGCGTACGCCTCATGGAGATCTTTCTAGATTGGGGTCATAATGGTGAATCAGACACGTGGATCGCATTTTTCAACTGAGGCATCCCATACGCTTTCAAAATCGACGAAGTTCTCAAGGCCAACAAAAAAAATAAAAATAAAATGAAATAAAATGGGCAACATCAACAGATGTTTCAACGCGATGACTTCCCAGGACGTCACCCATCATAGTATTGCTCTCACCCAAGAATGCTTAACCGGCGTTCTTATGTGATCCGGTGCGTGCCCGGAGATTTGTCGCAAATTGTGCTCATGCGAAACTCGTACGTGTTGCGATAAGGATTTAAAAGAGCCAAATCGGAGATATGGGACCCGCCAGATGTGCTTTGGCACTTCTACGCATCATGCGCCCTGTGGAGATCTTTTCGGATTGGGGTCATAATGGAGAACCGGACGATCGTGCACAAAGTTATGGTGATTTATCGCCCTCGACGAGACATGCGGATCTCGCCGACGGGCCCCATGGCTCATGCCACCGATGCATCACATCGATGATGTTTTCAGAATCGATCACCAAGTTCTTTGGTATGAGCGGTAAAATAAAATAAAAATAAAAGAAAATAAAATGGGCATCATCAACAGATGGTTCAACGCAACGACTTCCTAGGAGGTCACCCATCATAGTATTCCTCTTACCAAAGCACGCTTAATTGAAGAGTTCTCATGTGATATGGTGTGCTGGTGCAATCATGCCAACTGCGAATTTATCATAAATTATATTGATGCCAAACCCATACGCACGCAAGGATTCAAAATAAAAATCGAGAGTCCCGCCAAATATGCCTTCGACATCTGCGTCGTGTGCCCCGTGAAGATCTTTCCGGACTTTGGTCATAATGGCGAATGGGACGACCGTGCTCAATGTTATGGCAATTTTCATGCGGCCTCCGGATGAGATGAGTGGATCAGCCGCGTTAGCCCCACAACTCATATTTTTCAGTCCGAGACATCCAATTGATGATGATTTCAGAGTCGATCGCTTAGTTCTCCGGCATTAATGGTAAAATAAAATACAAATAAAAGGAAATAAAATGGGCGCATCAACAGATGACGTAATAACTTCCAAAGAGGTCACCCATCATAAGATCGCTTGCACCTAAGTGAAGTGTTCTCATGTGATCGGTGTACTGCGGTCACCACTAGAGATTTATAAATTATGCTCATGAGGAACCTGTACATGCCACGGTAATGCTTTGAAGTAGCCAAAACCGGAGATATGGGTCCATGCTGCGACTTCACGGGTCGATGCCCCATGGAGATCTTTTCGATTGGGGTCATAATTGGATGATCGCGTGCTTGAAGTATAGTCAATTTTTGTGTGGCCTCCGCATGAGACATGTGGATCAACCACGTGGGCCCCATGGGTCATATTTTTTAGTCGGAGGCATCCCATCGACGTTGGTTTCGGAGTCGACCGCCAAGTTCTCCGACGTCAATGGTAAAATAAAATAAAAATAAAAGAAAATAAAATGGGCAGCATCAACAGATGGTTCAATGCGATGACATCCCAGGAGGTCACCTATCATAATATTGCTCTCGCCCAAGCACGCTTAATTGAAGTGTTCTCATATGATCCGGTGTGCTGGTGCAGTCGCGCCCACTAGAGATTTATCGCAAATTGTGCTCATGCAAAACTCGTACGTGCATCAGTAAGGCTTCAAAATTGTTGAATTGGAGATACAGTTTGAAACATTTGCGCATTGTGCGCCTCATGGAGAAAATATTTTTGGATTGGGGTCATAATGGCGAATCGGATGATCGTGCATGAAGTTATGGCAATTCCTATGCAGCCTCAACACGAGACACGTGGATTAGCCACGTAGGCCCCACGGCTCATGTTTTTCTGTCCAAGGCATCCCATCGATGACGGTTTCAGAGTCGATCGTCGAGTTCTCCGGCGTCAATGGTAAAATAAAATAAAATAAATGGAAATAAAATGGGCGATCAATAGATGGTTCAACGTGATGACTTCCCGTGATGTCACCTATCATAGATCGCTACCGAGCACACTTAACTTAAGAGTTCTCATATGTTCTGGTGTGCTGTTGTTGTCGCACCCGCTAGAGAGTTGCCGCAAATTGTGCTCATATGAAACTCGTACGTGCCGCGATAAGGATTCTAAATAGCCGAAATAGAAGATACGGGTCCTACTATATGCACCTTTGGCACATCCAGGTCGAGTCCCACGAGATCTTTCTCAATTCATAATGATGCATTTTCCACGGTTATGGGATTTTCGCTCGGCCACAGATGCGGATAAGCTTTGTCTACCCCACTCATGTTTTTCAATCCGAATCCCATCGATGATGGTTTCGAGTCGATCGTGGAGTTCTCCTACCAATGGTAAAAAAATGAAAATAAAATAAATAAAATTGCATCAACCGATGGGTCAACGCTGATGACTTCCCGTGATGTGACCCATCAAAGATCGCCGCTTCAAGTGCATAATCAAGTGTTCTCATGTGATTTGGTGTGCTGGTGTAGTCGCACCCACTGGAGATTTGCCATAAATTGTGCTCTTACGGAACCCGTCCCTGCCGTGGTAAGGCTTTAAACTAGCCAAAATAGAAGATACGGTCCTACTAGATGCGCTTTGGCACTTCACAGCACCCTACGGAGATCTTTTGATTGAGGTCATAATGGTGAATTGAACGATCGCAAGTTATGGTGATTTCCTTCGCCTCCGCATGAGAGACGTACCGTGGGCCCTATGGCTCGTGTTTTTCAGTCCAAGGCATCCTATAGATGATATTTTTAGAATCGATCGCCGAGATCTTTGGCGTCAACGATAAAACAAAATAAAAATATAAGAAAATAAAATGGGTGGCATCAACAGATGGTTCAATGCGATGACTTCCCAGGAGGTCACCTATCACAATATTCCTCTCGCCCAAGCATGCTTAACGGAAGACTTCTCATGTGATCTGGTGTGGTGGTCAAGCCCACTGGAGACTTGTTGCAAATTATCCTGACGCGGAACCCATACGTGCTGCGGTAAGGATTCAAAATAGCAAATTGGGTATATGGTCTTGCCAAATGTGCCTTTCGACATCTCATGTTCTGACATCTTTTCGAATTTTGTTCATAATGGCGAATCGGACGACCGTGTGCGATGTTATGTTGATTTTTGTGCCCACACAAGATGCATGGATCACCGGTTGGCCCCAATCTCATGTTTCTCCAAGGCATCCCATCGATGATTTCAAGTCGATGAGTTCTTCCCAATGATAAAATAAAATAAAAAATAAAAGGAAATAAAATGGGTCGATCAATAGATGGTTCAACACTTCGAGGTCACCCATCACATTTTACTCGCATAACGCATCATGATCTCGTGTTAGTGTGATCGCCTCCGGATATTTACCGCAAATTGTGCTCATCAAACTCATACGCGCGGCTTCAAAATAGCCAAAATTGAAGATAAGGGTCCCGCTAGATGCACTTGCAGTTCATCTGCTCATCGTGCGCCTAGCAGAGATCCTTCCAACTTGGGGTCGAAATGCGGCGCGAAGTATGGTGATTTTCATGCTTTCCACAGACGTGGATCAACTTTGTGGGCCCCATGGGTCATGTTTTTCAGTCTAAGGCATCCCATCGATGATGGTTTCGGAGTCGATCACCAAGTTCTCTGACATCAACGGTAAAATAAAATAAAAATAAAATGGGCGGCATCAACAGATGGTTCAACGCGATTACTTCCAAGGAGGTCACCCATCATAGTACTGCTATCACTCAAGCATGCTTAACTGATGTGTTCTCATGTGATCTGGTGTGCTAGTGTGGTCATGCCCGCTGAAGATTTGCCATAAACTAAGCTCATAAAACCAGATATGTCACAAAGAAGGCTTCAAAATAGCCTAAAATTAGAGATATGGCCAGATGCACCTTTGGCACATCGGCCATGCACCCCTGGAGATCTTTTGATTCATAATGGCAAATCGGATGATCGTATGAAAGTTATGGAGATTTTCTCCACATGAGATGGGTGGATCAGCTGTGTCGGCCCTACGGCTTGTGTTTTTCTATCAGAGGCATCCCATCGATGATAATTTCGGAATCGATCGCTGATATCTTCGGTAAAAATAAAATAAAAATAAATGGAAATAAAATGGGTTGCATCAATAGATGGTTCAGTGTGACAACTTCCTAGGACGTCACCCATTATAATATTGCTCTCGCCAAAGCACGCTTAACTGAAGAGTTCTTATGTGATCTACTGTGCTGTTGCGGTCCTACTTTGTGGCTGGTATACTATCCCTTTGGACTTGTAAATCTGGGATAGGTCGTCGACATAACTCCTTCTCGTGTCCATATAGGTCCACAACATAACACATTAAATTAAATTAAATTAATATAAATCAAATTAATTATCAGGACTACTCTTGAGTTGAGGTAAGACCCCCAGCGATGCTCACTCAGTAGTCACCTTAGGTAGGGTTCGATGTGTTCCTCATCCAATAGATCACCCCAACGGCTTTTCCTTGCTTTGAAAGATGTAAGTCTATTATGCTTTCTTCCTAGCATAGTCATTGCACACCGAAAGGAAACCCTTTATGATGGATAGTCCTACCTTATGGCAGATAGACTATCCCATTGAACTTATAAATCTAAGACAGGCCAAGGCCCTCGTGGCTCCTTCTTAGTGTAGTTCATCACACACCAACAGGGTCCATAACAAAATAAAAACAAAACCAACCTTCCTAGTGGTGTCAAATTAAACATATTGAATAAACCAAATTTCTCTCCATCCATGCACAAATCAAATTGGCCTCTCTAGTATAGCTCAGATCTAAATCAAACAAATTCAATCAAGTGTACATCCCCAACGGATATGCCCTCAATCTAGAACCCTTCTCTGCAATGGAGCCACAAGAAATTAAACCAACCTCCTTAGTGGAGTATAATCAAATAAATCAAAGAAATCCAATCAAATTCTTATCAATCAAATAAATCGTAATCATAATCAAACTCAAATTCTTATCCCTCAGTGTATAACTTGAACCTACTTCCCAAGTGGAACGTTCATGTGCTCAACCACTAGCCGATTCCTTCTTGCTCTCTTATGCCCTTAGCATAAAGAGAGTCGATCACACTAAGATCGCGGATTCTATCTACCTTGGTATAGGTTTAGATCACTTTCATTGTTGCAATCTTTGGATGTTTTATTTTATTCAATAATATGTGCAGTGTGCCTTGTCACCACACATATTGGGGTCTCTTTATTGACCTCACTTTTGGAGTGAGCTCTTAACTTCCTATCCTTAGCTTTAGGACTTTTCTATACACTGAGAATTCCTTAGACATAAGACACTTCTAGTGATTAGGTGAACACTTAACCTAAGCTTAGAGACTTAGAAATATTAATCATAAGATTAAGCTTTGCCTTAGGTCTTAAGGAAGTTACCTATCCTATAGCCTAAATCCAATCTAGATACACTTTCTCAAATCAAACCCAAATTCAATTTTTAAACTAAATCTCAAATTCAAATACAAATTCTCAATATAATTTCAAATTTGACACCAAATGATTGAAACCCAAAATCAAATTTAAATTCTAAAACCCTTCCTAAGCCATATGAACCACATTCATAAGCTTAGCCAAAACTTCCTTTAGACCAAATAAAACTCAATTGATCTCTTTATAAATCAATTATTCCTTCATTTATATTCACAAATTTAAATAAAATCCAAATTCAAATGACCAAAACTATATCGAAAATCAAATCCAAACTCAATCTAAACCCTTTAAGCCAATTCTTTAGACTTAGCCAAATTATATCCAAATCAAGTCAAAACCAATGGATTTTCTCTCGAATCAATCATTCATTCGATCATTTACCCAAATATAAATAAAACCTACAATCATAAAAACAAATTCAAGTCAAACCCAAGTCAAGCCAAACTTAGCCCATTTGACTTAAAACTTTTAATTGAGTTAAAACCTATTGGACTCTAAATTCATTGCCGTTGAATTTATATTTTAATCTAGGGCTTATATATAAGTTGAAATAAACTTGAATCAAACTAAAACCAAACCAATTAACCCACTTAGGTCCACTTGACCCAAAGTGACCTAAAGGACCCATTTAAGCCAACTTCTAATCCAACCCAAATTGGATTGAACCAAGCTCACCAAAACCTTCCACCATAATTGTTGATCAACCAAGGATGATCAATTATAATCAATTGGGTCAAACCAAGCCCAATTGTCCATTTGATCCAAATTGACCCAGAGTGGCCTAAAGGACTAAATCGGGTCAAATCATGATCTAACCCAAATTGATTGCAACCAATGGCTCAAGTTCATTCCAAATTGATTATTGAACTTCACTAAAGCCATAATTAAATCCAATTTAATCAATCGAGCCCAATTGGTCAACTTCACCCAACCTAGCCCAAATTAGCATAAAGGGTCAATTTAGCCCAAATCCAAATTAAATCAAAATTAATTCAAATCAAATATCACATTCATCTTCAATTAGTCAATTAAACATAAATCAACCCATAACCCAAGTTAATTTGGCAAATTTTGATCAAATGGGTCAATTTGACCCAATATGACCTATATGACCTAAATTGGGCCAAATCCCTTGAAGCCAAGCCAAAACCCATTAGGGGTTGATCAAACCCGATCCAAACCCATTCAGGATGAGCCTAAACTAACTCAACATGTTTAAATCTCTCATGGATCCTCCTCCACATAGGATTCCACCCAACCACATTTAATTCTTCCCCATCACATGCACTTAACTCCTCCCAAACATTTGCATTGAATAGAGCTGATCATATGACAACAAAAGAGGACTTGGGAGCAAAAATCCAAAGTCCTCAATCAATCCATCATCCATCCCAACCATCTCAAGCAAGATGACAATCAATTTGGAGCCAACAAAAATTAAAAAGAGTGAGAAATGATGCTTTAGATATCCTGCTCTCACCACCATTTAGCTTCCAAAAACTCCCCAAAGCAAAAAGGAACCCATCCCCACCTCTTTGAGCCATTTTTGAGCTCAAAAACACAAATATTTGCTTTTCTGGCGATGCGACGGTAAACATCAAAGAAGGTGACATTCTGAAAGGAGGAAAGGGTCAAAGATCATTCGAAAGCTTCCTCACATACCTCGGAGTTTGCTCGGATCTTCACCACTGCCGAAAATCATCCTCGATGAGGTAAATTTCGTTAAACTTTAGTCGACCTTAGGATTTCACACATTTTGTGTTAATTTTCTTGTGATTTTAAGAATTTCTCCTAGATAATCTAGCATTTTTACTTTAAATCATCCCAATTAAAAAATAGAATTATTTCGGTGTGAATCGACGCAAAAATGAGTCCATTCGGACAAGTTTTTGCTTAGAAAACCCTATTTTTCCCTAAAAAACCTATTTTTACTGTTCACCATCGGTGGGACTACAGCTATCTTCCGATCCCGTGGTTTGCGGGATCGGACGGCTCAGATCGTGCGATCCGGGTCTTCGGATCTCCTGATGTGATCTGGACCATCGACGCAAGCGGACGATTTTAGATCACGCGATCTTGGCCTCGCGATCGGATGCCGAGTGAGCCATCGCTTTTCCTTCCCACCCAAGCCTGATGTCAACGTATTTCCTTTTATAAAAAAATTTAATTTAAATCACCTAAAATTCAAAAAATATAGAAAATAAAATACTTAACCAAAATTACAAACATGGGCTCGTTGGATTCTTTCCGAGAGGAATCCAATAAATCTAAAATCCCCAAATTTTACTTAGTATTGTTAGCTTAATTTGAGTTTTAGTGAAAATAAAATTTCATTAATTAAACCAAAAAATATATATCATATTAAGTTGAAATTTCAGAATTGAAATTAAAGTTGAAACACACCATTAAAAAAATGAAAAGACTTTCTATATAGGGAGAAATAAAATTTTGAAGTTCATATTATCCATTTTAATAAAATAAATCAAATAAAAATTCAGAAATTTACAAAAATCTTTAAAATGGCTTAAATCACTTCAATTGAAATCTAGGACTCTTAAGAAAATAATGTGATCTTCTGAATCTTATTGAACTCCAAACAAACACTTAAGAGTAGAGTTTAATCAATTAAGAAGTTAATTAAAACATAATCTAAAAATAATTTAAATTTTAAATCAAAAATCAAAAATGAAATAACACTTAAGCAATCATTAATTAAACCTCAAATCAAAAAAATATGATCCTTAGAGGAAAGTACATTAAATATGATTTGAGATAATAAAACTCAATTAAATGATTAAATCTTTAATCAAACTTAAAATTAAACAAATCTAGGAAACTTTAAAATGGGTGAAACCGGTATAACTAAACCTACACTAAGCATGAAATCTTAATCATATGAAACCCCTTAATGAGTATAAATCAACTGAAACTAATTAATCATTAAATAAACTAAAAAAAATTAAATTGATTAATAAACCAATTCAACATAATCATTTATTACTAACCTAATTAACCAAATAAAATTAAAGTAAACTTAATTAACATATGATTAAATCATATCCATTTGGAATAAGATAATTAATTAACCATTAAATATTTCAATAACTAAATCAAACATGTTAATGAAATCAAACAAACATAATAAATGAATCAAATCAATAAAACTGTAATCATAAATAATCAAATCTAATTGAAATGAAATAAATAATTTATTCACTTAATAATAATGATAGTAATAACAATAATCCTTTAATCAAATCAAACTTAAGGAAAACACTCATATGTGGAAAATTAAGTCATTCATATCTAAATAAACCCTTAATTAATCTAATGATTTAAAATTTTAATTACCCTTAATCAAACTTAATTAATTAAACATCTAATTAATGCAAACTTAATGAATTAATCCATCATAATTAACCAAATTACTTTAAATAAGTTACATTAAAGCTAACTATAAAATTAAGCTTAAATCAAACCCCTAATTAAATTTAATCACACCCCTCAAGTAAACTAATTAAATTAATCAAATTAATCATATTAAACCTAAGCTAAATCAAACATAATTAAGATGCAAATTAAAACTTAAATTAAACCTAAATCATTAAGTCATTATCTAATTAAACAAACTTAATTAATCTAACATTTAATTGATGCAAACTTAATGAATTAATCCATCATCTTAATTAATCAAATTAATTTAAATAAGTTAAATTAAAGCTAACTCAAAAATTAAACTTAAATCAAACCCCTAATTAAATTTAATAATTAATCACACCCCTCAAGTAAACTAATTAAGTTAATCAAATTAATCATATTAAACATAAGCCTAATCAAATATAATTAAAATGTAATTAAATACTAATCAGAACCTAAATTAAACCTTAATCATTAAGTCATTAATTACATCATTAAGAATTAAATAAATCTTTATTTAATTTAATAAATAACTTAAACACACTCTTCAATTAAACTAATTACCCTTAAGCTAATCTAATTGAATAAATACCTAATTAATGCAAACATAATAAATTAATCCATCATCTTAATTTAAATAAGTTACATTAAAGCTAACTCTAAAATTAAGCTTAAATCAAACCCCTAATTAATTTTAAAAATCACACCCCTCAAGTAAACTACTTAAATTAATCAAATTAATCATATTAAACCTAAGCTTAATCAAACGTAATTAAAATGCAATTAAATACTAATCAAAACCTAAATTAAACATAAATCATCAAGTCATTAATCTCTAATTAAACAAACTTAATTAATCAAACATCTACTTAATGCAAACTTAATAAATTAATCCATCATCTTAATAAACTAAATTAATTTTATAAATCACATTAAAATTAATTTAAATCAAACACTTAATTAATCTACCAATTAATTTAATCATACCTATTAAATAAACTAATTAAGTTAATTAAATTAATCATATTAAACTTAAGCTTAATCAAACATAAAATGCAATTAAATGCTAATCGAATCCTAATTTAAACTCAAATAATTAACTCATTAATTATATCATTAACCCAAATAAATATGAAATCAAATTCAAAATTAAACAAATCTTTATTTAATTTAATATTTAATTATACCTCTTAAATAAACTAATTAAGTTAATTAAATTAATCATATTGAACCTAAGCTTAATCAAACATAAATGCAATTAAATACTAATCAAAACATAAATTAAACCTAAATTATTAAGTCATTAATTACATCATTAGTCTAAACAAATATGAAACCAAATTGAAAATTAAATAAACCTTTGTAATTAACATAAATACACTTCTTAATTAAACTAATCAAATAATCACATTGAACCTAAGCAAACCCATAGACCAATAAAGCTAATCAAATCAAATTAAATCAAATTAAATTAAATTAAGAAAGACTCTCATCAATCAAATCAAATCAAATCATTCAACTACTTAAATAAGATAAACTAATCAACTATCCAATGTATGAAATCAAAATACAAACCAAACTTTAATGAACATGACAAATGGATGTGATTAAAATTAAAGCCCTAATTATAAAGAATCAAGCACAATTAAAATCAAAATAAATCTCAATTAATATAACTACAAATAAATGAACCACAATCAAATTAAATAAACATAAAGTTAAGTCACATAACCATAATCAAAGAAAAGAATTAGATATTAATTTAAAAGGATATTGAATTATCAAGATTTAATTAAATCAAAACATCTAATCTAAAATTAATCATCCAAAATACACATGAATTTAAACAAACTTAAACTATTAGAGATCGTGGATATTGAATTATCAAGATTTAATTAAATAAAAACATCTAATATAAAATTAATCAACCAAAAATAAATGAACTTAAATAAACTTAAATTTCATTAGATATTATGGATATTGAATTGTCAAGATATTATTAAACTAAAACATCTAATCCAAAATCAAACATCAAATACTTAAACAAACTCAAATCCTAAATTCTAAATCAAATCAAATGAATTAAAAATTCAAATGGGCTAATTAAGATACTTAGGACCTTAGTTAGATGGATGAATAGGAAGTCTACAAATGAAATTCATTCTATTTTTCATTCTTGAAAACCTAAACATCATTTAACAAAATTAAAAAAAAAAATGAAAGATAATTCATTAAATCATTTAAATTGAAATCACCCAAAGGTAAAATTTAAACAAATTCAAATTCCAAATTGAAATTCCACACAAGCTTGCATAAGCACATTAGAATACTAAGTCACCACTTCTAGTGCTAAATTAGGGCATTGTATGTATGATGTTGTGTTTTATTTTATTATGTAATATTTTAGGATGTTAGGGGTGTTTCAGACATGATGTTAGTTATTAGCCTAATCATGTTTTATCCAGGGGGTTGTGCTTAAGGGGCCATGTAATAAAAATATAAATGTGTTTGTCATGTGTTTCTTCCCCTAAGCATAACTCATGGGGAGTTTGGTTCTAGTGCTAAGTCCAAATTATTCATATAAATGCTTATATGTTTAGCTAACATTTGTTTGTGTAGCTAGATTTACTTTTGTTTTAATTTTGATGTAATTTTGCATTTGGAATTAGGATTAGTGTTATGGGGATTAGATGAGCAAGAAGGCTTAGGGTGCCACATGCCTTTGAAATCAAATTAAAAGAAAGGGAAGGAAGAAATGAAGAAAAGAAGACCCCATAGCATGTATTATTTTTTTTGTAATGGTTGTATAAGGGTAGAGCTCGACTCCCATATTTTTTTCTTTCGGTGTATGAACTTGACAACACGCCTTTTTTATTCTTACGGTAGTATATAAAATTATTTGCTGTTGTGTTTAGATTACACATTAGAACAACATATTTTTCATAGTTTCTTTATGATTGATGCTTGAATGTGTGGCCTAAATGCAGCAGGCTCTTAAGATGAAATTAATTTTTCTACCCCAATTAATAACTCATAACTAAAATTTTAAAATAACTCATAACCACACATAAAAACCTAGGAATTAAATCAAGATAATAAAATTTTTAGCAACCTCTTAGCTAGATAAATGAATGTATAATATCATGCATGTCATATTATCTCACTCTTATTAAGAGGGGCTTCCATAGAGAATGAACCTGAGAGCCTTTGGTGGAAGAACACCCCTTTCTCTCTTGAGTTGACTAATAATCAAATTCTCATGCATTTAGCCATACAAAATCCCATAGCCTGTGTCAAAATTTGACAAAATTTGCATTAGATTAAATCATGAATCCATACCACTCATGCTCTAGTCTTTCATGGACTGAGTTTAAGGACTTAGTCTCCTTTCTAAATGAACAACAACCTAGCCATCTTGCAAGCATAAGACTTGTCTACATGAATTTAAAGCATAGGAGGAGTTAGTATTCCACCCAGCAAAAGTCCAATGTGGTTTTATTCCTCTCAGAGGTAAACCATATACCCATTTTCACATTAGATTTAGGTTGTGCCTTTTTTTTTGTACCAAGGCTCCTTAGTTTAGGAATCTAAGGTAGCTATTTTCTTTGGGCTACAAGCATAAATCCTCACCTCTTAGGCATTTCATAATCTTATGTTGTGGAATTATAAGCCATAGCAATCTAATAAAATGTCAACTCAAATAATTAACTCTCTTCAATTTTAAAAATATAAAGCCCAATTATATGGTAGATTGGACTGCTCACTCGGCTTCCTAGTATCATGAGCACTTCCTACTTTCTCCCTTTGGATTCCAAAATAAGTCTTCTCCTTGATCTATCTCATTTCATTTTCTAAAACAGTCAATCCTTTGATAGTCTTAACCTTGAAATATTTACATACCCTAATTGTCTAATTTAATCGAGAGTATTCTTAAGAAATTCCCATTCCTTAGGGTGTAATTAACTATGGGGTTTTCCTCTATAGGGAACTTAATGAACTAGACTTAAAATAAACCCTACTTTACTTTTCCATATAAAGTAGGGGAAAGATATCTGGTATATTTGAAGAACATTCATGCCTTAGAGTTCTTAGATGCGATTAAGTCCATTATATGGTGATGATCCCTATCTTTTGAGATAGTATATCATTCCTTAATGTCGCACCATCACTTCAATAAGTACCCCTACACCCATGGTGTCCCACATCATCAAAAATATACACCACATATTTTTCTGCCGACTCCACTGGGGATAGTTCCTCTCTCCATCTTTAGTAAACATCTCCAAGCATTGATAGTGGACTTATATTTTATATAGGCAGATTATCATTCTTTCTGGCACTTAGCTTATTTCATCCTTCAAGAAAGCTCGCCAACATCCTTTAGGTTTTAAGACCTCACTCATATAGGTCCCTATTCCTAATAGGTGAAAATTTAAATTAATCAAACAAAGGAGATGACCAAAATGAAGAATCTCTTCACCATTCTAATGCTGAGGAAAGGTTCATCCCATGAACAATAAGAAAATAAAACCCTTCTACAAAATAGCATGTCTTTCCAAAAGCACATTTTCAAATTCATATAATAAAAGATCTTTACACAAAAAATTTATAAGAAATTTTCAAAAAAAACACATATAACAAAGCCTCGCTTTAACAAATCCTATGATTCTTATAAGGATTCCTTTTCAAAATCTTAATCAACCATTTTAATGATTTTCTTTGAAAATAGTTATCCCCATCCCACACTCAAATTTTTTGGATGGTGATTCTATTTTTGAACTAAATTATAATATAAAATTGAAACTCCACTTAGCATACTTCATACGTGCTAGAGATGAAGTTTTCCACTTTTTGAAAAGTAATAAACCATACAAAAGAGATGTCAAGACATATTTGAGCCCCCCACTTGACATAATCAAATTTGTTAAATGGGAGTTCCCCTTCTATTAGATAAGGTAGAGCAAATTGAATTATATTTGCATTTGTCTATTAAAACTCCTTCTTGCCAAAGTCTTGAACTTCAAAACACACATTTGTCATGTCTAAGCATATCAAATGAGAACCCCCTTTTTAAAAATCATAAGAATAAATTGAACTCCATTTAACATATCGCAAATTATGGAGGAGGCGATGGTGGTGGATATGTGAAATTGAACTCCATTTAACGGATGGGTTCTAGCTAGAGATTTATAGAAATTATGCTCATGCAGAACCCATCTACGGTAAGTGCTTCAAAAGTCGGAGATACAGGACCAGCCAAATATTGTTGTGGCTCTTCTGCGAGTAGTGCGCCCCACGGAGAGCTTTTCTAGATTGGGGTCATAATGGCGAATCGGGGCGATGAATGAAGTTATGGCAATTTTGTGCCTCTACATGAGATGTGTGATCATCCATGGGACCCGACTCATGTTTTCAAAGGCATCCCATCGATAATCTTTTTAGAGTCAATTGTCGAGTTCTCTGGCGTCAATGGTAAAATAAAATAAAATAAAGGAAATAAAATGGGCATCAATAGATGGTTCAACACGATGACTTCATCATAGCTCTCAAGCACGCTTAAGCGAAGAGTTCTCATGGGATCTTGT
Source organism: Cymbidium sinense (assembly GCA_021442155.1). Taxonomy (NCBI): domain Eukaryota; kingdom Viridiplantae; phylum Streptophyta; class Magnoliopsida; order Asparagales; family Orchidaceae; genus Cymbidium; species Cymbidium sinense. The sequence goes on from CM038226.1 coordinate 58,017,698, forward strand.
GTCTTTGATGCGGTCCCGTTGAAAATTTGCAAAATTGTGCTCATGGAAACCCATCCATGCCTTGGTAAGGCTTCAAAATAGCAAAATTAGATACTGAGACGCCAAATGCACGCACATCTGCGTGCATGCCGAGATCTTTTTAGATTGGGGTCATAATGGCGAATCGGATGATCATGCATGAAGTTATGGTAATTTCTGTGTGACCTCCACACGAGACACATGGATCAGCCACGTGGGCCCCACGACTCGTATTTCTCAATCTGAGGCATCCCATCGATGACATTTTCAGAGTCAATCTCCATGTTTTGCGGTGTCAACAGTAAAATAAAATAAAAATAAAAGGAAATCAAATGGGTAGCATCAATAGATGGTTCAACACGATGCCTTCTCAAGACGTCACCCATCATAGTATTGTTGTCACCCAAGCAAGCTTAACTGAAGAGTTCTCATGGGATCGGTGTCTTTGGTGCGGTCATTCGCTAGAGTTGCCGATGTACTCATTACCTGCGGTGCTGCCAACTAGAAATGGAGATCTGGTCCCACCAATTTGGGGCATCTATGAGTGGTGCGCCGCGGAGATCTTTTGATTAGGATCATAATGGCCTGGACAATCGTGAAGATATGATGATTTTTGTGTGGCCTCCACACGAGATGTGTGGATCAACCGCGTTGGCCTCACGGCTCATGTTTTTTAGTCTGAGACATCCCATCTACAATATTTTCAGAGTCGATTCGAGTTCTCTAGCGTCAACGGTAAAATAAAAAAAATAAAAGGAAATAAAATGGGTAGCATCAACAGATGGTTCAACACGATTTATTCCCATGAGGTCACCCATCATAGTACTACTCTCTCTCAAGCATGCTTAACTAAAGAGTTCTCATGGGATCGGTGTCGGTGTCACGGGAGAATTACCATAAATTGTGCTTATCGGAATACGTCCGTTGAAGGCTTGAACTAGCGAAATCGAGAGATCGGGTTGCGATGCTGCCGCATCTGCGTGTCGTGCCCAATGAGATCTTTCGGATTGGGGTCATAATGGCGATCGGATGATTGTGCATGAAGTTATAACAAATTTTATGCGCCTCCACGATGCCTGGATCACCATGTGGACCCACTCGTGTTTTTCGAGGATTCCCATCGATGACATTTTTGGAGTCGATCGCCGAGTTCTCCAACGTTAATGGTAAAATAAAATAAATATAAAAAGAAATAAAATGGGTGGTATCAACAGATGGTTGAACACGATGACTTCCTAAGAGGTCACCCATCATAGTACTTCTCTCGTCCAAGCACGCTTAACTGAAGAGTTCTTATGGATCTGGTGTGCTGGTGCAGTCGCACCCGATGAAGATTTGCCATAAATTGTGCTCATCCGGAACCCATCAGTGCCGCGGTAAGACTTAAAAATAGCCAAAATCAGAGATATGGGTCCCGCCAGATGTGCATGCCGCTCATCTGTGCACCGTGCGCCCCACGGAGATCTTTCCGGATTGGGGTCATAATGGCAAATCAGACGATCATGCGTGAAGTTATGGCGATTTCCATGTGGCCTGCGCACGAGACGTCCGGATCAACCACATGGGCCCCAAGGCTCGTGTTTTTTAGTCTGAGGCTTCCCATCGATGACATTTTTAGAGTCGATCGCCGAGTTCTCCGGCGTCAACGGTAAAATAAAATAAAAATAAAAGGAAATAAAATGGGTGACAACAACGATAGTTTACTTCCCAAGTCACCCATCATATCTTGCTCTCTCCCGCTTAGCGAAGAGTTCTAATGGGATATGGTGTCTTGGTGTGGTGCACGGATATTTTTGCAAATTAGCTCATCCGGAACCCGTCTGCAGGTGGTAAGGCTTGAAATAGCGAAATCGAGATACGATTCCGATCTATGGCCATCTGTGTTTTATTTCCGAGATCTTCCATTGAGGCAATATTTGCAAATTAATCATCGCGGAAGTTATAGTGATTTTGTGGCCTCCACACGAGATCGTGATCATTAGCGTGGGCCCCATCGTGTTTTTTTAGTCCAGGCATCTTATCCCACATTTTTTAAATCGATTGAGTTCTCTAGCGTCAATGGCAAAATAAAATAAAAATAAAAGGAAATAAAATGGGCAGCATCAATAGATGGTTCAACACGATGATTTCCCAAGAGGTCACCCATCATAGTACTGCTCTCACCCAAGCTCGCTTAACTGAAGAGTTCTCATGGGATCTGGTGTGCTGGTGCAGTTACGCCCACTGGCAATTTTCCACAAATTGTGCTCATATGGAACCCATCCGTGCCACGGTAAGGCTTAAAAATAGCCGAAATTGAAGATATGGGTCCTGCCAGATGCGCTTATGGCTCATCTGTGCGTCGTGCGCTCCTCGGAGATCTTTCCTGATTGGGGTCATAATGGCGAATCGAACGATTGTGCGTGAAGTTATGAAGATTTTAGATACCTCCACATGAGATCGGATGTTGGTGGGACCCATGACTCATGTTTTTTGATCGAGGCATCCCATTGATGACATTTTCGATCGCGAGTTCTCCGGCATCAATGATAAAATACGATAAAAATAAAAGGAAATAAAATCGGTGGCATCAATAGATGATTCAACACGATGACTTCCCAAGAGGTCACCCATCATAGTATTGCTCTCACCCAAGCACGCTTAACTGAAGAGTTCTCATGGGATCTAGTGTCTTTGGGGTGGTGCATTGGAGATTTGCAAATTAGCTCATCGAACCCGTCATTTGGGCTTAAATAGCCAAAATCGAGAATCGAGACCCTTAAATCGCTTCTGAGACATCTTGCGTCATGCTCCACAAGATCTTTCTGGAATGGGGTCATAATGGTGAATCGGACGATCGTGCACGGACTTATGGTGATTTTTGTGTGGCCTCTACATAAGAAGAAGATCGGTAGTGGCCACCTTGGTAGTGTTTTTTAATTAGAGCATCCCATGATGGCGTTTGAGTCATTCATTAGTGGTATCAATGGTAAAATAAATTAAAAATAACAGGAAACAAAATAGGGGCATCAACAGAAGGTTCAATACGATGACTTCCCAGGATATCACCCTTCATAGTACTGCTCTCACTCAAGCACGCTTAACTGAAGAGTTCTCATGGGATATGGGGTGCTAGTGCGGTCACACCAGTTGAAGCTTTGCCACAAATTGTGCTCATGCGAACTCATTCTGATGAGGCTTCAAAATAGCGAATGGAGATACGAGTCTCGGATGCCTTTAGCATCTACGCGTGCACCCCGGAGATCTTTTTTGGTCATAATGGCAAATCGAACGATTGTGCGAGAAGTTATGGCGATTTTTGTGCAGCGTCCACACGAGGTGCGAGGATCAGCCACGTGGGCCCCACGACAAGTGTTTTTCAGTCCGAGGCATCCCATCCATGATATTTTTGGAGTCGATCATCGAGTTGTCCGACATCAAGGATAAATAAAATACAAATAAAAGGAAATAAAATGCATGGGAACAACAGATGGTTCAACACGAAGACTTCTTAGGAGATCACCCATCATAGTACTCATCTGCCCAAGCACTTAGCGAAGAGTTCTCATAGTCTGTTGTGTATAGATGCCGTGGAAATTTGCCTAAATTGTGCTCATTAAAACTCGTTTGCGCGGTAAGGCTTTGAAATAGCCAAAATCGAGATAGATCCCCTAGATGCACCTTTACGCACATCATGTCCATGAGATCTTTCGGATTGGGGGATGGCATGGACGAACATGGGCAAAAGTTATGGATTTCATTATCCACACGGCGGATCGGTATGGGCACCACGGCTCTCATGTTTTTCAATGCTTCCCATCGACATTTTGAGTTAAATCAGTTCTCGATCAATAAAACAAAATAAAATAAAAAAAAATAAAATGTGGCATCAACAATGGTTCAACATGATGACTTCAGAGGTCTCACCATCATAAATCGCTTGCCCAAGCGCTTAAGCGAAGAGTTCTCATGGGATCTGTGTCTTTGGCGGTCGCGCTGAGATTTCACATTGTGCTCATGTGAAACTCATATGTGCCGTAAGGCTTGAAATAGCTAAAATGGAGATGAGTCTCCCCAGATGCGCTTTCATTAATGTCGCCCGAGATCTTTCGGATTTGGGTCATAATGGAATCGACATGTGAAGTTATGGTGATTTTTTGCGGCCTCCACACGAGATGCATGGATCAGCGAATAGGCACGCTCATGTTTTTTTCAGGCATCCCATCGATGACATTTTTTCGATCGAGTTCTCCATCAATGTTAAAATAAAATAAAATAAAAAATAAAATATGGCAATAGATGGTTAAACGATGACTTTCCGAGGTCACCCATCATTGTCTTTGCTCTTAGCACATAATTTAGAGTTCTCATGGGATATGGTGTGCGGTCGCCGAGATTGGAATTTTGAAAATTGTGCTCATGAAACTGTGTGCGCTAAGCTTAATAGCCAAAATGAGATACGGTCTCAGATGTGCTGCGCTCATTTACGTGTCATGCCAGAGATCTTTCCATATTGGGGTCATAATGAATGGGACGATCGTGTGCAGTTATGGTGATTTTTTGGCCTCCACATGAGATGTGGATCTAGCGTGGGCCCCCTCATATTTTTCAATTTGAGGTATCCCATCGATGATTTTCAGTCGATCTCAAGTTCTCGGCATCAATGTAAAATAAAATAAAATAAAAGAAAATAAAATGGGTGGCATAATAGATGGTTAAACACGACTTCTAGAGGTCACCCATCATAGTCGCTCTCACCCAAGCATACTTAAGAGTTCTCATAGGATGGTGTGCTGTCGATCGATGCGGTTATCTGGAGTGTGCTCATGTGAAACCATGCGTCTGTGGTAAGGCTTCAAATAGCCAAATGAACGGGTCCCTAGATGTTACGGCTCATCTTACATTGTCCCCATGGAGATCTTTTGATTAAGGCCATAATGATGAATCGACAATCGTGCGGTTATGGTGATTTCGCTCCCTGGATCGAGGATCAATGGGCCCCATAGCTCATTTTTAAGTGACATCCCATCGACATATTTTGAGTCGAAAGTTCTCGCATCAATTGTAAAATAAAATAAAATAAAAGAAAATAAAATAAAATGGATGGTTCATAACTTCCCAGGTCACCCATCATAAGATCGCTCGCATGCTTAATGAAGAGTTCTCATTGATTTGGTGTCTGAGTGCGTCATGCGTTGGAGATTTTTATTGTGCTCATCTGGAACCATCCGTCGTAAGGCTTTGAATAGCGAAATTGGTGATCGGTCCCGATGCGCTGCGGCTATCGCGCATCTTCTCTCCATGGAGATCTTTTCGGATTAGAGTCATAATGGCGAATCAGACGATCTAGTGTGAAGTTATGGCAATTTCTGTGTGGCCTCCGCACGGGATGCGCAGATCAACCGCATGTGCCCCATAGCTCATGATTTTAAGTCCAGAGGCATCCCATCGATGGTTTTGAGTCGGTCGAGTTCTTTGGCATCGTAAAATAAATAAAATAAAAGAAATAAAATGTGCATCCAGATGGTTCGACGATGACTTCAGGTCACCCATCATGATCGCTTTGCCCAAGCATTTGAAGAGTTCTCATGTGATGGTGTTTGGTGATGCGTTGAGATTTTATCACAAATTGTGCTCATGCGGCCATCATATGCGGTAAGGCTTCAAATAGCCAAATTGGTGATATGGGTCGCGGATCTTTGCTCGCGTCGCATCACCTCCGAGATCTTTTGGATTAGAGTCATAATGATGAATCAGGCGATCGTGCGTGAAGTTATGGCGATTTTTGCCTCCGCACGAGATGCACGGATCAGCGCGTAGCCCACGCGTGTTTTTTTAGTCCAAAGCATCCCATCGGCGATTTTGAGTCGATCGGCGAGTTCTCCGGCATTAGCGTAAAATAAAAAATAAAAGAAATAAAATGGCGGCATCAAGATGGTTCAACGTGACTTCCGGAGGTCACCCATCATGCGCTTTCGCCCAGCACGCTTAACGAAGAGTTCTCATGTGATTTGGTGTCTTTGGTGTTGTCGCCCTGGAGATCGCAAATTATGCTCATGCACCGTGCACGGTAAGGCTTCAAAATAGTCAAAATCAGAGATACCGGTCCCGCTAGATGCACCTTTGGCCCATCTACGTGTCCTGCGCCCCGCGAAGATCTTTCCGGATTGGGGTCATAATGGTGAATCGGACGATCGTGCGCAAAGTTATGGCGATTTTTGCGCGGCTTCCACACGAGATCATGGATCCAGACGGCTTGTGTTTTAGTCCAGCATCCCATCGGTGTTTGTCGATCACGAGTTCTTTGGCATCACGGTAAAATAAAAATTAAAATAAAGAAATAAAATGGCGGCATCAAGATGGTTCAACGCTGACGATTTAAGGAGGTCACCCATCATAAGTCGCTATCACACAAGCGCTTAAGCGATGAGTTCTCATGATTTGGTGTCTTTGTGCGCACCGCTAGAATTTCCAAATTGTTCATGCGCATAACCGTGCCCGTAAGGCTTCAAAATAGTGTCAAAGATATGATCCCTAGATGCTCCTTTGGCACATATCGTGTTGTGCTCCGAGATCTTTTGAATTGGGGTCATAATGGTGAATCGAATGATGCGTGGATGAAGTTATGGCGATTTTTTGGCCTTCCACGAGACTGGATCACGTGGGACCCATGGCTCATGTTTTTTTCGTCGAGGCATCCCATCAGCCGGTTTAGTCGATCCAAGTTCTCCGCATCAACGGTAAAATAAAATAAAAATAAAAGTAAATAAAATGAGCGTAATTCATAGGTGGTTCAATGCGATGACTTCCCAGGAGGTCACCCATCATAGTACTACTCTCGCCCAAGATCGCTAAACTAAGAGTTCTTAGTGATGGTGTCTTTAGTGCGGTCGCCCGGAGATTTCGTAATGCTTTGCTGAGAAACCTTTATGTGCGCGGTAAGGCTTCAAAATAGCCAAAATTGGAGATATGAGTCCTGCCAAATGTGCCTTTGGCACATCGTCGTGCACCCCACGGATATCTTTTGAATTGGGGTCATAATGGCGAATCGGATGATGGTGCAGTTATGGGGATGTGCGGCCTCGCCAAACAGCGGATCGGACGTGGCCGCTCATATTTTTTTCGAAGGCATCCATCGCGGTTTTGAAGTCGATTTCCGAGTTCTCCAGCATCAATGGTAAAAAAAAGGAAATAAAATGGGCGGCATTAACAAATAGTTCAACGATGACTTCCAAGGTCACCCATCATAGTATCTTGCTCTCGCAAAGCATTAAAGTGTTCTGTGATCGATGTCTTTGGTGCGGTCGCTAATTGCTAAATTATGCTCATGCGAAACCATGCGTGCGTAGGCTTTGAAATAGCCAAAATGGAGATACGGGAGATGCGCCATCGCATTTGCCCGCAGATCTTTTTTGATTAGGTCATAATGGCGAATCGATGATGGCGCAGTTATGGCGATTTCATGCGGCCTCCACGAGATGATGGATCAGCGCGTGGCCCCACACTCATGTTTTGTAGTCGAGGCATCCATCATGACATTTTGAGTTGATGAGTTCCGGTGTCAATGGTAAAATAAAATAAAATAAAGGAAATAAAATGGGGCGGCATCAACGATGGTTCAACGCGATGACTTCCCAGGAGGAAGTCACCCATCATAGTACTGCTCTCGTGCCCAAGCATGCTTAACTGAAGAGTTCTCATGTGATGCGGTGTCTATTGCGATTTAAATTTTCATAAATTTTCCACAAATTATGTGCCCGCGGTAAGGATTCAAAATATCGGAATAGATTAAGATCGCTTTTGCACATCTCCGCGCACATGGAGATCTTTTAGGTGGGTCATAATGGCGAATGGGCGATCGTGTGCAAACTTAGCGATAATGCGACTTCAGCAGATGCCCCACGACTCATGTTTTTGTCTGCGGCATCCCCATGACGTTTTGGGTCGATTGTCGAGTTCTCATCGACAATAAAATAAAATAAAATTAAAGAAAATAAAATGGGCATCAACGATGGTTCAAGATGACTTCCAGAGGTCACCCATCATAGTAGTGCTCTAAGCATCTTAATTGAAGAGTTCTTATGCGGTGTCTTGGTGCGTGCGCTGAAATTCTGCGAATTGTGCTCATGCGGAACTCATTCGTGCTTATGGATTGAATCAGAGATACGCCCGATGCGCATACATCACCGTGTCATGCCATGGAGATCTTTGATTGGGGTCATAATGGAATCAAACGATGCGGCAGAGTTATGTTGATTTTAGATGCGGCCTTAGCGAGATCTCTCGGCAGTGGGCCCCATATGTTTTCAACGAGGCATCCCATCGATGATTTTGAGTCGATTAGTTCTCCAATGTCAATGGTAAAATAAAATAAAATAAAAGGAAAAAATTGGCATCATCAGATGGTTCAACAAGATGACTTCCCAGGTCACCCATCATAGTAATGCTTCGCCCAAGCATGCATAACTAAAAGTTCTTATGGATTTTATCTTTGTGCGATCTCGCTGAGATTTATCATAAGTTGTGCTCATGTGGAACCCATCCGTGCCATGGTAAGGATTCGAAATAGACAAAATCGAGAATCGGGTCACAGATGCTTTGATTCTCATCGCATGTCGCCCTGCAAATATCTTTCCAGATTAGTGTCATAATGTCAAATCGGATGATGGGTGCAGTTATGATTTCATGTGGCGTCCATACGAGATCGTGGTCGCCTTGTGGGCCCCACATGTCATGTTTTGATCGAGGCATCCCATCACGATGTTTTTTGAGTTGATCGTCGAGTTCTCTAATGTCGATGTAGAATAAAATAAAAAAATAAAATAAATAAAATGGGCGCATCACAGATGGTTCAACACGATGACTTCGAGGTCACCCATCATAATCGCTCTCGCCCAAGCATGCTTAATGAAATGTTCTGTATCTATGTGTGTTGTGCCGTCTGCGAGATATTTTCCATAAATTGTGCACATGGAACCCGTCGTCTGCGGTAAGGCTTGAAATAGCTAAAATCGAGAATCTGTCCGATATGCACCTCTGCGTGTCATCGCCAGTAGAGATCTTTCCAGATTTTGTCGTAATGGCGAATTGAACTATCGTGAGTGAAGTTATGGTGATTTACATGCGGCTTCCGCACGACATGTGCGGATCAGTCGCGTGCCCCACAGCTCGTGCTTTTTAGTCTAAGGCATCCCATCGATGATGGTTTCGGAGTCGTTGCCGAGTTCTTTGGCATCAATGGTAAAATAAAATAAAATAAATAAATAAAAATGCGGTATCAACAAATGGTTCCGATGACTTCCAGTCACCCATCATAATCTACTCGCACTTAAGCGAAGAGTTCTCATGTGATCTGGTGTGCTTGAGTGGTCACGCCCGCTGGAGATTTTCTAGAAATTATGCTCATGTGGAACCCGTGTGAGGTAAGACTTGAAATAACAAAATGAGATATGGGCCCCGAGATGTGCATCCTTTGCTCATCGTCGCCCGAGATCTTTTCAAATTGGGTCATAATGGCGAGAAGATCGTGTGAAGTATGGCGATTTCATCGCCCTCCACGACGTGCGGATCGTCGTTAGCCCCATCGTGTTTTTAGTCGAGGCATCCCATCGATGAGTTTGGTCGATCGAGTTCTTTGGTATGGTAAAATAAAATAAAATAAAGGAAATAAAATGTGGCATCAACACATGGTTCGATGACTTCCAGGTCACCCATCATAGTATTGCTCAGCAAGCCGCTTCGAAGAGTTCTCATGTGATCGGTGTCTTGGTGCGGTCGCGAGATTTGTCAAATTATGTTGATGCGAAATCGTAAATGTCACGTAGGTTTGGTAAATTTGAAATCGGAGGCCTAGATGTGCCTTTGCATCTCGTTGCGCGGAGATCTTTCGATTGGGGTCAAAATGGTGAATCGGACGATTGTGCGAAGTTATGGATTTTATGCGGCCTCCATGAGGCGTGTGGATCATCCTTAGCCCCATGGCTCATTTTTCATTCGAGGCATCCCATCGATGGCGATTTGAGTCAATCTCGAGTTCTCAATGTTAATAAAATAAAATAATAATAAAAGGAAATAAAATGGGGCATCAACATGGTTCAACATGACTTCCAGGTCACCATCGTATTTTGCTCTCGCATTTAACTAAGAGTTCTCATGGGGTTTGGTGTGGTTGCTCTATTGTCATAAATTGTGCTCATGTGAAACACATGCGTGCGGTAAGGCTTCAGCAATTAGAGAATGAGGTCCAAATCTGCACTCATACGTCGTCGCCCCATTGAGATCTTTAGATTAGGGTCATAATGGTGAATCGGACGATCGTGCGCAAATTATGGCGATTTCCATGTGGCCTATGTACGATAGATGCGGATTAGCGTATGGGCGTGGCTCATTTTTCCGCATCCCATTGATGATGTTTTCGATTGATCTCGAGTTATGTGGCATCAATGGTAAAATAAAATAAAATAAAAGGAAATAAATGGGCGTCAGATGGTTCAACACGTTGACTTCCGAGGTCATAAATCGCTCAAACGCTTAACTAAGAGTTCTCATAGTATGGTGTCGGGTGCTACCGAAATTTGCCAAATTGTGCTCATGTAACCATCCATTTGCGGTAAGGCTTCAAACTAGCCAAAATGATATGGATCCACAAATGCACCTTCACCACATCGCCTTGTACACCTGGATCTTTAGATTGGGGTAATAATGGAATCGGATGATCGTCGCGAAATTATGGCAATTTTATGCGGCCAACGATACATGAAGATCGCTATATGGCCAATTTCGTGTTTTCTCAGGCATCCCATCGATGACATTTTCAGAGTGGATCGCTGAGTTTCCTGGCATCAATGCTAAAATAAAATAAAATTGAGAGGAAATAAAATGGGCATCAAAGATGGTTCAACTTCGGCGACGAGGTTTTCATCGCACCCACCATGCAGCTTAACTCAAGAGTTCTCATAGATCGGTGTCTTTGGTGTGGTCAAGCTCATTGGAGATGCCAAAAATTATGCTTATGCGGACATCGTTGCGGTAAGGCTTGAAATAGCGAAATGGAGATATGGGTCCCTCAAATGCTTCGGCACATCGTGCCTCGTGAGATCTTTTCGGAATGATGTCATAATCGAATCGCGATCGCGCGAAGTTATGATGATTTTGTGTGGCCTCCACAAGATGCCGGATCAGCTGCGTAGCCACATTCGTGTTTTCCAAGGCATCTCATCGACATTTTTAGTCGATCGGAGTTCTCTCTGCGTCAACGGTAAAACAATAAAATTAAAGGAAATAAAATTGGCGGCATCAATAGATGGTTCAACATGATGACTTCTCAAGAGGTCACCCATCATAATTGCTCTCTCCCAAGCATGCTTAACTGAAGAGTTCTCATGCGATCTGGTGTGCTGCTGTGGTCGAGCCCGTTGGAGATTTGTCATAAATTATGGTCATCTAGAATCCGTCCGTGCCATGATAAGGCTTCGACATAGTAAATCGAGATCTTGATTAGCAAGATGCGCTACGGCGTCATGCATCATGCGCCCAGATCTTTCAGTCTTGTGGATCATCAGTGGGCCCACAACTTCAATTTTTAGTTTGAGGCATCCCATCGATGACCTTTTCAAAATCGATCTCAAGTTCTCGTGTGATAAAATTAAATAAAAGGAAATAAAATGGGCGGCATCAGATGGTTCAATGACTTCTAGAGGTTACCCATCATAATCGCTCTCAACCAAGCTTAATTGAGAGTTCTCATAGGATGCGGGTGTCTCGTGTGGTCACGCCCGTGGAGAATTTGTCAAATTATGCTCATCGAACTTCGTCCGTGCCGTGGCTTCAAACTTGCCAAAATGAGATCTGGGACCCATGATGTACATCACTGCATCGTGCGCCTTGTAGAGATCTTTCAAGATTGAGGTCATAATGGCGAATCAAATGATTGTGCATGAAATTATGGTGATTTTCGGGCGGCCTCTGCATGAGATGCGCGGATCGGCGTGAGCCACTCATCTTTTTGATCAGGCATCCATCGATGACATTTTTAGTCGATCGAGTTCTCTGGCGTCAACGATAAAATAAAATAAAATAAAAAATAAATAAAATGGGCGCATCAATGATGGTTCAACAAGATACTTCGAGGATGTCACCCATCATTTCTCCTCGCCCAAAACACGCTTCTTGAAGAGTTCTCGTGTGATCCGGTGTCTTTGGGTATTAGCCCGTTGGAGATTTGTCAGAAATTATGCTCATGCGAAACCCATCCGTGCCGCGATAAGGCTTCAAAATAGCTGAAATTGAAGATACGTGTCCCGCAAGATGCGCATGTGGAACATTTGCGTGTCATGCGCCCCGCGGAGATCTTTTTGGATTGTGGTCATAATGGCGAATCGGACGATCAAGCACAAAGTTATGGCGATTTTCATGCGGCCTCACGAGGCGTGGATCACCGTAAATCGACTTGTATTTTTTAGTCTAAGGCATCCCATCGACTACATTTTCAGAGTCGATCGTCGAGTTGTCTAGCATCAGTGGTAAAATAAAATAAAAATAAAAGAAAATAAAATGGGCGGCATTAATAGGTCGTTCAATATGACGACTTCCTAAAAGATCACCCATCATAATATTGCTCTCACCGAAGCACTCTTAATTGAAGAGTTGTCATAGGATCTGGTGTGTTAGTCGGTCACACCGGGTGTCACAAATTATGCTCAGCGAACTTGTCGTGATGTAGTAAGGCTTCAAAATAATCGAATGAGATAAGAGTCCAGATCTACGGCACATTTACGCGTCGTGCTGCGATTTTTTGGATTGGGGTCAAAATATGCCGTCGGTGCGTGCGAGTTATGGCATTTTCGTCGGCCTCCACGAGACTCCGCGAATCATATGTGGGTCCCATGGCTCGTGTTTTTAGTCAGAAGCATCCATCTTCGATGTTTTTTTGGTAGTCGTCGAGTTCTCTATAGATGATAAAATAAAATAAAATAAAAAATAAAATGGAATAAAATGTGCGTGTCGATGGCTCAACCACGATGACTTCCGAGGTCACCCATCATAGTGCTGCTCTCACCCAAACATGCTTAACTGAAGAGTTCTTATAGGATATGGTGTACTAGTGCGGTCGCGCCCATTGGAGGTTTGCTGCAAATTATGCTCATGTGAAACCCGTCCGTGTCGTGGTAAGGCTTCGAACAAGATGAAATCAGAGATATGAGTTCCGCCAAATTGTCCTGCGAGGCATTTGTGCGTCGTGCACCCCACGAAGATCTTTCTGGATTGGGGACATAATGGCGAATCGGATGATCATGCGTGAAGTTATAACAATTTTCGTTCGGCCTCCGCACGAGTCGTGTGGATTAGCTTCAGCACGGCTTTTTTTCATTTCGAGAAATCCCATTAATAATGTTTTCGGAGTCAATCATCGAGTTCTCTGACATCAATAGTAAAATAAAATAAAAATAAAAGCAAATAAAATGGGTAGCATCAATAGGTAGTTCAACACAACGACTTCCCAGGAGGTCACCCATCATAAGATCGCCCAAGCACACTCAAGAGTTCTCGTGATCCGGTATGTGGTGGGTCACTCCCAGACAAAAAATTGTGCTCATCCGAACCGTGCCGCATAAGGCTTCAAAATAGCTGAAATCAGAGATACGGGTGACACTAGAAGCGCCTGGGCCACATTTGCACATCGGATGATCGTACATGAAGTAATGGCGAATCGGATGATCGTACATGAAGTAATGGCGATTTGCGTGCGACCTCCACACGAAATGCGCGGATCAGCCACATGGTCCCCACGACTCGTGTTTTCAATTTGAGGCATCCCATCGACGATGTTTTTGGAGTCGATCGTCGAGTTCTCCGGCATCAACGGTAAAATAAAATAAAAATAAAAGGAAATAAAATGGGCAGCATCGACAGATGGTTCAACACGACGACTTCCCAAGAGGTCACCTATTATAATACTGCTCTTGCCAAAGCACACTTAATTGAAGAGTTCTCATGTGATATGTTGTGCTGGTGTGGTCGATCCCGTTGGAGATTAGCAGCAAATTATGCTCATCTGGAACATGTTCGGGCCGCAGTAAGGCTTCAAACTAGCTAAAATCGGAGATACAGGTCTCGCCAGATATGCGGCGAGCGTCACGCACCATGAAGATCTTTCCGGATTGGGGTCATAATGGCGAATTGCGAAGTTATGGTGATTTTCGTGCGGCTTATACACCAAACATGGATCAGTTGAGTGGTCCCCACGGCCCATGTTTTTCTGTCTGAGGCATCTCATCGATGATGTTTTAAGAGTCAATCGCCGAGTACTACGACGTCAATGTTAAAATAGAATACAAATAAAAGGAAATAAAATGTGTGGCATCACATGTTCAACACGACTTCGTGAGGTCACCCATCATAAAATCGCTTCTCGCCCAAGCACGCTTAATCAAGAGTTCTTATGGGATCTAGTGTTGGTGCGGTCACGCTGGAGATTTTAAAAATGCGAACCCATCCGCTGCGGTAAGCTTCAAGCCAAAATCGAGATACGTCTCAGATACAGATCATCTACACGTCGTGCGCCCCATGGAGATCTTTCTAGATTGGGGTCATAATGGCGAATCACGAGAGCAAGTTATGGTGATTTCTGCAGACATGCAAATCAACCTGGGCCCCACGACTCATGTTTTTCCTTTTGAAGCATTCATTCGATGATGTTTTTTGAGGCGATCACCGAGTTCTCCGGTGTAAATGCTAAAATAAAATACAAATAAAAGAAAATAAAATGTGTGGCATCAATAGATGGTTCAATATGATGACTTCCCACGATGTCACCCATCATAGTACTACTCTCCCCAAGCACGCTTAATTGAAGAGTTCTCATTTGGTGTGTCCGCCGCGCCGCCGGAGATTTGCAAAATTGTGCATGCGGAACCGGCCCATTCCAGGCTTTGAACTAGTAGAAATCAGAGATACGTGACCCGCTAGATGCATCAGCGGGGCATCTGTGCATGGTGCGCCCAGCAGAGATCTTTCTAGATTGGGGTTGTAATGGCAAACCGAACGATCGTGTGTGAAGTTATGGAGATTTCTATGCGGCCTTCACATGAGACGCACAGATCTACCACGTGGGCCCCACGGCTTGTGTTTTTTCCATCTAAGGCATCCCATTGATGACATTTTTGGTGTCGATCTCAGAGTTCTGCAGTGTCAACGGTAAAATAAAATTAAAAAAGGAAATAAAATGGCGGACATCAATAGATGGTTCAACACGATCACTTCCCAAGAGGTCACCCATTATAGTATTGCTCACCGAAGCATGCTTAACTGAAGAGTTCTCATAGGATCTTTTATCCTGGTGCGATCACGCCAGCTGGAGATTTACCTCAAATTATGGTCATGCAAAACCCGTCTGTTATGAGGTAAGGCTTCGAACTAATAGAAATCGGAGATACGAGTCCCACGCGCGCGCACAATCATACATCGGCTCAAGGAGATCTTTTCGATTAGGGTCAATTGACAATAGACGTGAAGTTATGGCGATTTTCGCGGCCCGCAGATGTGTAGCACGCGTGGACCCCACGTCTCATTTTTTTAGTCCGAGGCATCCCATCGATGACTTTTTCGGAGTCAATCTCCGAGTCTGAGGTGTCAATGGTAAAATAAAATAAAAATAAAATGAAATAAATGGGCGACATCAACAGATGGTTCAATATGATGACTTCCCAAGAGGTCACATCATCAGCCGCTTCCCAAGCATGCTTAATTGAAGAGTTCTCATGGGATCGTCGGTCGGCCACTGATATATTTGCCATAAATTATGCTCATGCGAAAACCATCCTTGCTGTCGTAAGGCTTCAAACAAGCCAAAATCGGATATACGGGTTCGGCCAGATGTGCCTTTTGCACATCTGCGTATCGTGCACCCCATGGAGATCTTTCTGGACTGGGGTTATAATGGAGAATAGGATGATCATGCATGAAGTAATGGTGATTGTGCGACCGCGTGACACGCCTTTGCATGACACGCGGATCAATCCCCAGGCTCATGTTTTTTTAGTATGAGGCATCTCATCGATGTTTTTTCGAGTCGATTGTCGAGTTCTGGCATCAATGGTAAATTAAAATAAAAAGAAAAATAAATAAAATAGGATGTATCGATAGATGGTTCATTACGATAACTTCCCTGGAGGTCACCCATCATAGTACCGCTCTCGCCCAAGCATGCTTAACTAAAGAGTTGTCATGTGATTTGTTGCCGGTGCGGGCCGCCGATTGAGATTTGCAGAAAGCGTTTCATGCAAAACACGTCTGCGCTAGCAAGGCTTTGAACTAGCAAAATCGAGATGGTCCCACTAGATGAGCCTTAGGCACATTTACGCATCGTGCACCTCGCAGAGATCTTTTCGGATTAGGGTCATAATGATGAATTGATCGTGCGTGAAGTTATGACAAGCGACCTCTAGACGAGACCCGCGATCGCCACGCGGGGCCCCATGGCTCATGTTTTTCAGTCCGAGGCATCCCATCTACAACATTTTCGGAGTTGATCACCAAGTTCTCCAGCGACATTGATAAAATAAAATAAAATAAAAATAAAATGAAATAAAATAGGGCCTTAATAGATGGTTCAACACGATGACTTCCTAGGAGGTCACCCATCATAGTACTGCTCTCCCCCATGCTCACTTAACTGAATAGTTCTCATGGGATCTGGTGTGCTGGTGCGGTCGCCCCCGCTACAGATTTTCCATAAATTGTGCTCACGCGGCACCCATACGTGTCGCAGTATGGCTTCAGAATAGCAGAAATTAGAGATACAGGTCCCTCTAGATGTGCCTATGGCTCATATGCTTGTCATGCGCCCCGCGGAGATCTTTCGATTAGGGTCATAATGGTGAATCGGACGATCGTGCACGAAATTATGGCGATTTATGTGGCCTCCACGATGCTCAGCATGGGCCCCACATCTATATTTTCAATCTGAGGCATCCCATCTATAACATTTTTAGAGTCGATCACCGAGTTCTCCGGCATCAACGATAAAAGAAAATGAAATAAATTGGGCGACATCAATAGATGGTTCAACATGATGACTTCCCAAGTGGTCACCCATCATAAGATCGCTTCCAATCTCTTAATCAATAGTTCTCATGGGATCTAGTGTGTTGGTGTGGTCACCCCCGCTTAAGATTTGCCGCAATTGTGCTCATGTGGCACTCGTAAGTGCCATGATAAGGCTTCAAAATAGCAGAAATTGGAGATACAGGTCCCACAAGATGCATTTGCGATTTATCTGCTCATCGTGCGCCCTACAAAGATCTTTCCAGATTAGGGTCATAATGGAGAATCAAAAGATCGTGCACGAAATTATAGTGATTTTCGTCGCGGTACATGAGATGCGGATCAATCGTGGCCTCATCTCATGTTTTTAGTCTCGCATCCCATTGATGATGAGTCGATCACCCAGACCGCTGCCACAATGGTAAAATAAAATAAAAATAAAATTAAATTAAATGGGTGGCATCAATAGATGGTTCAACACGATGACTTCCCAAGAAGCCACCCATCATAGTACTACTCTCGCACAAGCACGCTTAAGTGAAGAGTTCTCATGGGATCTAGTTTCCGGTGTGGCCACCAGAGATTTGCCGAAATTATGCTTATGTGAAACTCGTCCGCCGCAATAAGGCTTTGAACTAAACGAGATGCGGGTCCCCTATGCGCGCCAAGGCACATCGGCGCTCGTAGAGATCTCTGGATTGGGATCATAATGGTGAATTGAATGATCATGAAGTTATGGTGATTTTCGTATGGCCATCGTATGAGACATGCAGATCAACCATGTGGGCCCCACGCATCGTGTTTTTCAGTCTAAGGCATCGCATCGATGACATTTTTGGAGTCGATCTCCAAGTTCGTGGCCAATAGTAAAAGAAAATAAAAATAGAAATAAAATTGCATCAATAAATGGTTCAACAGATGACTTCTCATGAGGTCACCATCATAAGATCGCTCACCCAAACACGCTTAAGTGAAGAGTTCTCGTGATCTCGTGTGTTGGTGCGGTCGCGCCCTCTTGTGATTTGTTGCAACTTGTGCTCATCTCAAACTCAGCGAAATCTTCAAATAGTCAAAATCAAGATATAGGTCCCGCCGGTGCACTCGTCATCTTCGTGCACGAGATCTTTCCGATTGGGGTCATAATGCGAATGATGATCGCGAAGTTATGGTGAATTTTGTGTGGCCTCCACACGAGATGAGGGGATCAACCCTGTAGGCCCCATGGCTCATGTTTTTTAGTCCTAGACATCCCATCGATGACATTTTCGGAGTCGATCATCGAGTTCACCGGCGTCAATGATAAAATTAAAATAAAGGAAATAAAATGGGCGGCATTATTAGATGGTTCAACACTATGACCTCCTGAGGTCATCCATCATAAGATCGCTTCTCCAAGCACGCTTAACTGAAGAGTTCTCATTTGATCTGGTGTGGTGGTGTTGTTGCGCCTGCAATAGATTTGCTGCAAATTATGCTTATGCGTAACCCGACGCGCTACAGAAGATTTGAAAAATAGGAGATGCGGTCCCACCAGATGTGCCTTTGGAACATTTGCTGCGCTCACGGTGTTCTTTTGGATTGGGGTCATAATGGCAAATCAGACGATCGTGCATGAAGTTATGGCAATTTCTGTGTGGTCCTCAGACGAGATGGGCAGGTCAGCCGCATGGGTTAGCATGCTTGGGAGTTCTCTGACATCAACAATAAAATAAATTAAAAATAAAAGGAAATAAAATGGTCAGCATCAACAGATGGTTCAACACGATGACTTCCGTGAGGTCACACATCATAATCGCTCGCCCAAGCTCGCTTAATCAATAGTTCTGGGATCTGGTGCTAGTGCGGTCGCCCGCCAAGATTTGCCTCAAATACATGTTCGATGTGCCGCATGATAAGGCTTTAAAAAGTGGAAATCAAGATATGAGTCTCGCGATGGGCATGCATCCGCTTGTCTGGAGATCTTTCCGGATTTGGGTCATAATAGAGAATTAGAAGATTGTGCATAAAATTATGGTGATTTCCCTGCGGCCTCCGCACGAGACACGCGGATCAACCGCATGGTCCCTACTTATGTTTTCGTCATCTCATCGACGGTGTTTTGAGTCGATTTTGAAGTTCTTCGGCCAATGATAAAATAAAATAAATAAAAGAAAAAAAAAATGGATGGCATCAAGATGGTTCAACACAACGACTAGGAGGTCACCCATCAAAGATTGCTTTTGCTCAACGCCAAATTAAAGAGTTCTGTGATCGTGTTGTAGTGCGGTCACTAATCGGAGATTTGCAAAATGTATGCATAGCCCATCGCGTAGTAAGCCTCAAATAGCCAAAGTCAGAGATACGGGTCCCGCCAGATGTGACTTTGGCACATCTACACATCGTGCGCCTGCAGAGATCTTTTCAGATTAGGGTCATAATGGCGAATTGGATGACCATGCACGTATTTATGGTGATTTCCTTGCGGCCTCCACACGAGATGCACGGATCAGCCGCGTGGGCCCCGTAACTTATATTTTTCAGTCTGAGTTATCCCATCTACAATGTTTTCGGAGTTGATCGATGAGTTCTCCAGCATCAACGGTAAAATAAACTAAAAAGAAAAGGAAATAAAATGGGTGGCATCAACAGATGGTTCAACACGACAACTTCCCAAGAGGTCTCCCATCAGAGTACCAAGCATGCTTATATGAAGAATTCTCATGTGATCTGTTGTGCTAGTGCAGTCGCTCCCGATGGAGATTTAAGGAAAATTATGCTCATGCAGAACCCGTGTCATGGTAAGGCTTTGTAATAGCCAAAATCAAAGATACGTCCCTCCGATGCATCTGCACTCATCTGAAGTTGTGTGCCCGCAGAGATCATTTTAGATTGCGGTCATTATGGTGAATTGACGACGATCGTGCATGATGTTATGGTGATTGCGGCCTCCACTTGAGATGTATAAATCAACCGAGTGGGCCCCACGGCTCATGTTTTTTAGTCCAAGGCATCTGATGTTTTGAGTCGATCGTCTTTCTACAACGATAAAATAAAATAAAAATAAAAGAAAATAAAATGGGCGATCAACAGATTCAAACACGATGACTTCCAAGAGGTCACCCATCATAGTACTTCTTTCGCTCAAACACTCTTAACTGAAGAGTTCTCATGGGATTTGGTGTGCCGGTGCATTGCACACGCTGGAGATTTGCCGTAAATTATGCTCATTCAGAACCCATCCATGCCGAGATAAGGCTTTGAAATAGCCAAAATTGGAGATACCCCGCCAGAGATCTTTATGGCACATTTCATCGTATGCCCTATGAAGATCTTTCCGATTTGGGTCATAATAGCAATCGAGGATCGTGCACGAAGTTAAGGTGATTGCGTCCTCCACGAGATGCGATATCGACCTTGGGTCCCATGACTCGTTGTTGTTCACCGAGGCATCCCATCAAAGATGTTTCGAGTCGATCACTGAGTTCTCTGCCATCAACGTTAAAATCAAATACAAATAAAAGAAAATAAAATGTGCAACATCCACAGATGCTTCAACACGATGACTTCCCAAAAGGTCACCCATCATAGTACTGCTCTCGCCCAAGCATGCTTAACTGAAGAGTTCTCATAGGATTTGGTGTTCTGGTGAGGTCGTGCTCGCTAGAGCTTTTCTCAAAATTGTGCTCATTTGTAACCCTTATGTTCCGCGATAAGTTTAAATAGCCAAATCGGAGATACGATACATGGCCCCGCGGCTCACCATCACACCGTGGAGATCTTTTCGGATTGGGGTCATAATGGCGAATCGGACTATCATGTATGAAGGTATGGCGATTTTCGTGTGGCCTCTACATGAGATATGCAGACCAACCGCATGGGCCCCACGGCTAGTGTTTTTCACCAAGCATCCCATCAACACTTTTAGTCGATCATCGAAGTGATCCGCAAAAAATAAAATAAAATAAAAATAAAAGGAAATAAAATGGACGGCATTAACAGATGGTTCAACACGATGACTTCCCAGAGTCACAGCATAAGATCGTTGTCGCCAAGCTCGCTTAATTGAATAGTTCTCATGGGATATGGTGTGCTAGTGCGGTCACCCCTGCTGGAGATTTGCCATAAATTGTGCTCATGCGGCAATTGTACATGCTACGGTAAGGCTTTGAAATAGCAGAAGTCAGAGATACGGGTCCCGCCAGATGCGCCTGCGACTCATCTACTCATCGTGCGCTCCGCAGAGATCTTTTCGGAATGGGGTCATAATGGCTAATCGACGACGTATAAAGATTTTGCGGCCTCCACACGAGATGTGCAGATCAGCAGGGTGGGCCCCACAGCTTATTTTTTTTAGTCTGAGGCATCCCATCGATGACATTTTCAAAGTCGATCACTGTGATCTTCGGTGTCAATGACAAAATTAAATAAAATAAAAGAAAATAAAATGGGCGGCATCAACAAATGGTTTAAAACGATGACTTCTCCGAGGTCACCCATCATAAGAACCTCATCCAAGCACGCTTAACTGAAGTGTTCTCAAAGGATCTAGTTTGCTGGTGCGGCTACGCCCACTGGAGATTTTCTACAAATTATACTCATGTGAAACCCGTCCGAGCCACAGTAAGGCTTCGAACTAGCCAAAATCGAGGTATGTGATGCGCTCACGACACATTCATATATTGTGCACGGAGATCTTTCAATTAGGATCAATCTAATGGATGATCGCGCAAGTTATGGTGATTTATGTGGCCTCGACGAGCTGCGGATCAACCGTGTGGGCCCCACGGCTCATATTTTTCAGTCCTAGGCATCCCATCGACGACATTTTTAAAGTCAATTTTTGAGTTCTCTAGCGTCAACGATAAAATAAAATAAAAATAAAAGAAAATAAAATAGGTGGCATCAACAGATGATTCAACATGACGACTTCCCACGAGGTCACCCATCATAGTACTGCACTTGCCCACGCTTAATTGAAGAGTTCTCATAGGATTTGGTGTGCTGGTGCAGTCACCCTCGTTGGAGATTTTGTTGTAAATTATGCTCATCCGAAACCCATCCGTGCCGTAGTAAGGCTTTAAAATAGCTGAAATTGGAGATACGGGTCCGCCGATGCACCTGCACACCGCACGCCTTGTGCCCCGGAGATCTTTCCGATTGGGTTCACCGAAAATTGGATGATCGTGTGTGAAGTTAAGGTGATTTCCATGCCTCCATACGACGTGAATCGCCTCAGTAGGCACCACTTTATTATTTTTCACCGAGGCATCCTAATAAAGATATTTTCGAGTCGAATCCGAGTTCTCGATCAACATTAAAATAAACTACAAATAAAAGGAAATAAAATGGGCGACATCCACATGTGGTTCAACACGATGACTTTTTAAGAGGTTACCCATCATAGTACTACTCTCGCCCAAGCACGCTTAACTAAAGAGTTCTCATGGGATCTGGTGTGCTAGTGTGGTCACGCCCGCTAGAGCTTTTCCAGTAAATTAAGCTCATCCAGAACCCTTCCGTGTCGCGGCAATGCTTCAAAATATATTGAATCGGAGATACGGGTCCCGCGAGATGCAGTTGCGGCTCATCTGCGCATCGTGTGTCTCGCGGAGATCTTTCCAGATTAGGGTCATAATGGTGAATCAGATGATCGTGCGTGAAGTTATGGCAATTTTTTTGCAGCCTCTACACGATGCGGACCAATAGCGTGGTCCCCCGGTTTTCACCGGACATCCAATCGATAATATTTTGAGTCGATGTCCGAAGTTCGCATCAAATAAAAATAAAATAAAAATAAAATAAAATGGGCGGCATCAACAGATGGTTCAACACGATGACTTCCTAGGAGGTCACCCATCATAGTATTGCTCTCTAAGCACGCTTAATTGAAGAGTTCTCATGTGATCTGTCGGCCACTAGAGATTTGTCAAATCAGCTCCTGAACCCATGCTACGTAAGGCTTCAAAATAGCCAAAATCGAGAGATACCGGACCCACCAAATGCACTATGGCTTTTGCCGTGCGCTGAGATCTTTTGATTGATGTCATAATGCAATCAAATGATCGTGAGCAACTTATGAATTTTACCTCACTGGGACGGTGGATCAATGGGCCCCATGCTTGTGTTTTTCAGGCATCCCATCAATGACATTTTAGAGTTTATCGCCGAAGTTCTCCGATCAATGGTAAAATAAAATAGAAATAAAGGAAATAAAATGGGAGGTATCAATAGATGGTTCAACACTACGACTTCCTAAGAGTTCACCCATAATGGTACTGCTCTCGCCCATTCACGCTTAACTGAAGAGTTCTAATGTTATCTGGTGTGCTGGTGCGGTAGCGCCCGATGAAAATTTGCTGCTAATTATGCTAATACAGAACCCGTCTATGTCGTGATAAGGCTTCAAAATAGTCAAAATTGGAGATATGGGTCTCGCTAGATGTGCCTGCGGCTCATCTGCACGTCATGCACCCAGAGATCTTTCGGATTGGGGTCATAATGGAGAAGGATGATCGTATGAAGTTATGGTATGGCAATTTTGTGGCCTCCACATGAGGCGTCGCGGATTAAGCACGTGGTCCCTACTCATGTTTTTTGAGTTGAAGCATCCATCAACAACTTTTGAGAATTCGATGCCCGTTCTACTCGTCGATGATAAAATATAATATAAATAAAATGGGTGGTATCATCGATAGATGGTTTAACGGATGACTTTTGAGGAGGTCACCCATCATATGATCTTGCTCTCGTCAAGCTTCGAAGAATTAATGGGATGCTGTAGTGCGTCACGCTAGAGATTTCTTTGCAAATTATGCTCATGGAACCCTACGTGCGTGGTAAGGCTTCAAAATAGCGAAATGATCTGAGTCCCGAGGTGGGCACGTACATCGCTCGTCGACAGATCTTTCCTTGGTTATAACGAATCGGAGACAATCGTGTGTGAAGTTATGGCGATTTCCGTGCGGCCTCTACGCGAGCGCACGGATCAATCTCGTGGGCCCTACGGGTCGTGTTTTCAGTCTGAGCCATCCCATCAACGACATTTTTGGGGTCGATCGCCGAGTTGTCCAGCGTCAACGATAAAATAAAATAAAAATAAAACTAAATAAAATGGGCGGCATTAACTGATGGTTCAACATTACGACTTCCCAAGATGTCACCCATCATAGTATTGCTCTCCTATAGCGAAGAGTTCTCATGTGATGCGGTGTCTTGATGTGTCACATGGAGATTTGCTATAAATTGCTCATGAAACCGATGTGCGGTAAGGCTTCAAAATAGCGAAGATCTGGTGGTCCGCGTGTCATCACGTCATGAGATCTTTCATTGGGTCATAATGGCGAATTGGATGATCAAACATGAAGTTATGGCAATTTTTTATGCGACCTCCACATGAACGGATCGAGATGGACCCCCAGCTTGTGTTTTTAGTCGAGGCATCCATCACAATATTTTGGAGTCGATGTAGTTCTATGATAAGATAAAATAAATAAAAATAAAAGAAAATAAAATAGGTGGTATCAATAGATGGTTCAACACGTTGACTTCCCAGGAGATCACCCATCATAGTACAGCTCTCGCTAAAGTTAGCTTAACTGAATAATTCTCATGGGATTTGGTGTCTTGTGCGGCGCACCCGGATTTGTAAATTGTGCTCATGTAAACCTTACATGTCACGGTAAGGATTTGAAATGTGAAATGGAATCTGGTCCATAGATACATCACGGCTCATCTCATTTCGTCGTCCAGAGATCTTTCCGGTTGGGTCATAATGGCGAATCGGACGATGGCATGAAGTTATGGAGATTTTGCATGGCCTCCACAGATCGACTTTGTAAACGGTCATGTTTTGAGGCATCCCATCATTTTGAGTCAATTGCGAGTTCTCTAGGATTAACGGTAAAATAAACAAAAAAAAAAAGAAAATAAAATGGTGACATCAACGATGGTTCATGATGACTTCCGAGGTCACTCATAATCTTGCTCACACGCAACTTAAGAGTTCTCATAGGATCTAGTGTCTTGTGCGATCCGCTGGAGATTTTTAAGCAAATTATGCTCATGGAACCATGCGTCGTGGTAATGCTTCGAACTAGCCAAAATTGGTGATATGTGTCCACCATAAGTGCGTCCCATATGCGTCATCATGAAGATATCGGATTGGGTCATAATGGATCGGGGCGATCATGCAAAGTTTTGCAATTTCCATGCGGCCTCCATATGAAGCCGATCAGCATGAGCCCCATGCTTGTGTTTTTTTAATTGATCAATGAAATTTTAGTGTCATCCGAGTTCATCGGCGGTAAAATAAAACAAAAATAAAGGAAATAAAATACATCAATAGATGGTTCAAATGACTTCTAGGAGGTCACCCATCATAATCTTGCTCGCCCGCTTAAGCGAAAAGTTCTCATGGGATCATTGTCTTGGTGCAGTCATGATCGTTGGAGATTTTATGCAAATTATCCTCATGTGGAACCCGTATGTGTCGCGGTAAGGCTTCGAACTAGCCAAAATCGGTGATATGTGTCCCGCCATAAGTGCCTATGGTTCATCTGCGCATCGTGCACTCCATGAAGATCTATCCGGATTGGGGTCATAATAGCCAATCAGACGATTGTGCGTGAAGTTATGGCGATTTTCGTGTGGCCTCCACACGAGATGCGCGAATCAGCCGCGTGAGCCCCATGGCTTGTGTTTTTCAATCTGAGGCATCTAATCGATGACATTTTCAGAGTTGATCACCGAGTTCTCCAGCGTCAATGATAAAATAAAATAAAAAATAAAATAAAATGGCGACATCAACAGATGGTTCAACCACGACTTCCGGAGGTCACCCATCATGTCGCTCTTGCATGCTTAACTAAAGAGTTCTCATGGGATCTAGTGTGCTGGTGCGGTCATGCTCGCTGGAGATTTTCCGCAAATTATGCTCATGCAGAACCCGTCTGTGCCGTTGTAAGGCTTCAAAATAGCCAAAATCAGAGATACGAGTCCCGCAAGATGCGCCTTTGGCATATCTGTGCATCATGCACCCCGCAGAGATCTTTCCGGATTGAGTTCATAATGGTGAATAGGGGCGATCATCGTGAAGTGGCGATTTATATGCGGCCTTGACACGAGATCGCAGCGGGCCCCGGGTTATGATTTTAGTTCGAGGCATCCATCATAATATTTTTGTGTCGATCGACTAGTTCTTCCCGTCATAAAATAAAATAAAATAATGGTTCAACGATGACTTCCAAGGGTCACTCATCATAATCGCTCTCTCGGCGCGCTTAAGAGTTCTCAGGATCAGTGTCGATGCGTCCTCCGGAGATTTTTTCACAAATTGTGCTTATGCAGAACCTGTCAATACCGCAGTAAGGCTTCGAGCAAGCTGAAATCGAAGATACGTGTCCCACCAGATGCACATGCGTCGTCGCCCACGGAGATCTTTCCGGATTGGGGTCATAATGGTGAATCAGATGATGGTGCATAAGTTATGGCAAATTTTGTGTAGCCTCACGCGAGGCGCGGATAAGTCGAGTGCACGGCTCGTGTTTTAGTCGAGGCATCCCATCGATGAAGTCGATCCGAGTTCTTCTGTCAATGATAAAATAAAATAAAAATAAAAGGAAAATGCGTCAATGATGGTTCAAGTTGGCGACTTAATCACCCATCATAATCGCTCACGCAAGCACATAGCGAAGAGTTCTCATGGGATCAGTGTAATAGTGCGGTCCCGGAGATTTGTCGCAAATTGTGCTCATCATGTAGAGGTAAGGATTCGAAATAGCGAAAATCAAAAATATGGGTCCGCATGCTGCTCACTCATCTCGCATCATGTGCTGATCTTTCCGGTGGTTGATAATGGATCGAATGATCGTGTGAAGTTATGGCGATCCATGCGGCCTCCACGAAAATGCATGGACCCGGCCCCCATGTTTCATGTTTTGGCATCCATCTAAGATTTTGGGTTGATCTCACAGTTTTCTAATGTCAATGATAAAATAAAATAAACTAAAAGGAATTAAAATTGGCGGCATCAATAGATGGTTCAAAATGGCATTTCGAGGTCACCCATCATCTCTCAAGCTCTCTTAACAAAATAGTTTTCATGGGATCGGTGTCTGGTCAATTAAATTTTAGCAAATTGTGCTTATGAAACCGATGCATGTCATGGTAAGGTTTCATAATAGCGAAATAGATAGTCCGTCGGATACACGTCTTTTCATCATCATCGTCGCCATGAAGATTTTTTCGGATTGGGGTCATAATGGCGAATTGGATAAGCGTGAGCGAAGTTTTGGTGATTTCCGTGTGGCCTCTACACACGTTGTGCGGATCAGCTGTGTGGGCCCCACGGCTTGTATTTTTTCAATCCCATCATGACATTTTCGAGTTGATCGAGTTCATCAATGATAAAATAAAATAGAAATAAAATGAAATAAAATTGGAGGCATCAACAAATGGTTCAACACGACTTCCTAGGTGGGGATGTGATTAAAATTAAAGTCTTAATTATAAAGAATCAAGCACAATTAAAATCAAAATAAATCTCAATTAATATAATCCGATCAAACTACAAATAAATGAACCACAATCAAATCAAATAAACATAAAGTTAAGTCACATAACCATAATCAAAGAGAATTAGATATTAATTTAAAAGGATATTGAATTATCAAGATTTAATTAAATCAAAACATCTAATCTAAAATTAATCATCAAAATACATGAATTTAAACAAACTTAAACAATATTAGAGATGGGATATTGAATTATCAAGATTTAATTAAATAAAAATCTAATATAAAATTAATCAACCAATAAATGAACTTAAATAAACTTAAACTTCATTAGATTATGGATATTGAATTGTCAAGATATTATTAAACTAAAACATCTAATCCAAAATCAAACATCAAATACTTAAACAAACTCAAATCCTAAATTCTAAATCAAATCAAATGAATTACAAAATTCAAATGGCTAAGATAAGGACCTTAGTTAAATTCTTTAGGTGTTGGATGTAGAATAGGAGAGTTCTATCTACAAATGGAATTCATTCTATTTTTCATTCTTGAAAACCTAAACATCATTTAACAAAATTAAAGTGAAATAAAAAATGAAAGATAATTCATTAAATCATTTAAATTGAAATCACCCAAAGGTAAAAATTTAAACAAATTCAAATTCCAAATTGAAATTTAAACTAAAGAAACCTAGTAAAGTCTTGCCAAACAAGCCATAAGCACACACATTAGAATACTAAGTCTCCACTTCTAGTGCTAAATTAGGGCATTGTATGTATGATGTTGTGTTTTATTTTGTTATGTAATATTTTAGGCTGGATGTTAGGGTGTATGTTTCATAGACATGATGTTAGGCCGTTATTAGCCTAATCACATCATTTATGCTTAAGGGTTGTAATAAAATATAAATGTTTCTTTGTCAAGTTGATTAGCCCTAAGCATAACTCAAGGAAGGACATGCAGCTTGGTTACCCATGTGTGTCTTAAGTCCAAATTATTCATATAAATGCTTGGGTTATATGGTGTGTCTAGCTAACATTTGTTTTGCAGGTGTAGCTAGATTTTTTTTTTTTAATTTTGATGTAATTTTGCATTTGGAATTAGGATTAGTGTTATGGGGGGATTAGCATTTTTTTAATTTTTTAATCTTGATCTATCTCATTTCATTTTTTAAAAAAGTCAATCCTTTGATAGTCTTAACCTTGAAATATTTACATACCCTAATTGTCTAATTTAATCGAGAGTATTCTTAAGAAATTTCCATTCCTTAGGGTGTAATTAACTATGGGGTTTTCCTCTATAGGGAACTTAATGAACTAGACTTAAAATAAACCCTACTTTACTTTTTCATATAAAGTAGGGGAAAGATATCTGGTATATTTGAAGAACATTCATGCCTTAGGAGTTCTTAGTACGTGATTAAGTCCATTATATGGTGATGATCCCTATCTTTTGAGATAGTATATCATTCCTTAATGTCGTACCCGATCACTTCAATAAGTACCCCCTACGATCTACATGGTGTCCCACATCCTCAAAAATAAACACCACATATTTTTCTGGCGACTCCACTGGGGATAGTTCCTCTCTCCATCTTTAGTAAACAATTACTGTCTCCAAGCATTGATAGTGGACTTATATTTTATATAGGCCCGAGACTATCATTCTTTCTGTTGGCACTTAGCTTATTTCATCCTTCAGCAAAGCTCGCCAACATCCTTTAGGTTTTAAGACCTCACTTCGTATAGGTCCCTATTGGATTCCCCTAATAGGTGAAAATTTAAATTAATCAAACAAAGGAGATGACCAAAATGAAGAATCTCTTCACCATTCTAATGTTGAGGAAAGGTTCATCCCATGAACAATAAGAAAATAAAACCCTTCTACAAAATAGCATGTCTTTCCAAAAGCACATTTTCAAATTCATATAATAAAAGATCTTTACCCAAAAATTTATAAGAAATTTTCAAAAAAGGCACAAAACACATATAACAAAGCCTCGTTTAACAAATCCTATGATTCTTATAAGGACGTTCCTTTTCAAAATCTTAATCAACCATTTTTAATGGCTTTTTCAAAAGCACATTTTCTTTGGAAATAGTTATCCCCATCCCACGCACTCAAATTTTTTGGATGGTGATTCTATTTTTGAACTAAATTATAATATAAAATTGAAACTCCACTTAGCATACTTCACATGTGTTAGAGATGAAGTTTTCCCACTTTTTGAAAAGTAATAAACCATACAAAAGAGATGTCAAGACATATTTGAGCCCCCCACTTGACATAATCAAATTTGTTAAATGGGAGTTCCCCTTCTATTGGATAAGGTAGAGCAAATTGAATTATATTTGCATTTGTCTGTTAAAACTCCTTCTTGCCAAAGTCTTGGACTTCAAAACACATTGGGAGCTCATTTGTCATGTCTAAGCATATCAAATGAGAACCCCCTTTTTAAAAATCATAAGAATAAATTGAACTCCATTTAACATATCGTAAATTATGGAGGAGGCGATGGCGGTGGATATGTGAAATTGAACTCCATTTAACGGATAGGTTCTAGCTAGAGATTTATAGAAATTATGCTCATGCAGAACCCATCTATGTGGCGGTAAGGCTTCGAACTAGTCAAAATTGGAGATACAGGACCTGCCAAATATTGTTGTGGCTCTTCTGCGAGTAGTGCGCCCCACGAAGAGCTTTTCTGGATTGGGGTCATAATGGCAAATCAGACGATCGTGCGTGAAGTTATGGCGATTTTTGTGCGGCCTCTACATGAGATGTGTGAATCAGTCACGTGGGACCCCGACTCATGTTTTTCAGTCCAAGGCATCCCATCGATAATCTTTTCAGAGTCAATTGTCGTGTTCTCTGGCGTCAATGGTAAAATAAAATAAAAATAAAAGGAAATAAAATGGGCGGCATCAATAGATGGTTCAACATGATGACTTCACCCATCATACTGCTCTCGCCCAAGCACGCTTAACTGAAGAGTTCTCATGGGATCTTGTGTGCTGGTGCGGTCACACTCGTTGAAAATTTGCAACAAATTGTGCTCATGGGAAACCCATCCATGCCTTGGTAAGGCTTCAAAATAAAATTGGGGATAGACGCCAAATCAACATCTCGCGTCGCCCAGATCTTTTAGATTGGGGTCATAATGGCGATGATGATCATGCATGAAGTTATGGTAATTTTGACCTCCACACGTGGATAAATAAAGCTGGGCCCCATTGATTTCTTAATCTGAGGCATCCCATCGATGACATTTTCAGAGTCAATCTCCATATTTTGCGGTGTCAACAGTAAATAAAATAAAATAAAAGGAAATCAAATGGGTATCAACGGATGGTTCAACACGGCCTTCTAAAGGCGTCACACCCATCATAGTATTGTTGTCACCCAGCATAGCGAAGAGTTCTCATGGGATGCGGTGTCTTTGGTGTGATGCGTGCTTTCGCTAGAGTTGCATAAATTGTACTCATTCCGGAACCGATGTCTGCGGTAAGGCTTGAACTAGCTGAAAATGTCGGGTCCCACCAATTTGGGGCATCTATGAGTGGTGCACCCCGCGGAGATCTTTCTAGATTAGGATCATAATGGCAAATCGGACAATCGTGCAGGAAGATATGATGATTTTTGTGTGGCCTCCACACGAGATGTGTGGATCAACCGCGTTGGCCTCACGGCTCGTGTTTTTTAGTCCGAGACATCCCATCTACAACATTTTGAGAGTTCTCTAATAAAATAAAAAAATAAAAGGAAATAAAATGGGTAGCATCAACAGATGGTTCAACACGATTTATTCCCATGAGGTCACCCACCATAGTACTACTCTCACCCAAGCACGCTTAACTAAAGAGTTCTCATGGGATCTTGTGTGCTGGTGCTGTCGAGCTCGCTGGAGAATTACCATAAATTGTGCTTATGCGGAATACGTCTGTGTCGCGGTAAGGCTTCGAACTAGCCGAAATCAGAGATACGGGTTCCGCGAGATGCGCCTGCAGACATCTGCGTATCGTGTGCCCAATAGAGATCTTTCCGGATTGGGGTCATAATGGCGAATCGGATGATTGTGCATGAAGTTATAACAAATTTTGTGCGGCCTCCGCACGAGGTGCCAGGATCAGCCACGTGGGACCCACGGGTCGTGTTTTTCAGTCCGAGGATTCCCATCGATGACATTTATGGAGTCGATCGCCAAGTTCTCCAACGTTAATGGTAAAATAAAATAAATATAAAAAGAAATAAAATGGTATTCAGCGGATGGACACGATGACTTCCCAGAGGTCACCCATCATATCTCTCGTCCGCACTCTTAGCGAAGAGTTCTTATGGATTTGGTGTCTTTGTGCGGTCACCAGAAGATTTGCCATAAATTGTGCTCATCCGGAACCCATCGCGGACTTAAAATAGCCAAAATCGAGATATGGGTCGCCGGATGCATGCTCATCTCATTCGCCGTCGCGGAGATCTTTTCCGGTTGGGGTCATAATGGCAAATCGAGACAATCATGCGTGAAGTTTGATTTCCATGGCTGCGCGACGTCAATCAACCGTGGGCCCCAAGGCTCGTGTTTTTTAGTCCGAGGCTTCCATCGATGACATTTTTGAGTCGATCGAGTTCTCCGGCATCAAAATAAAATAAAATAAAAGTAAAAGGAAATAAAATGGGTGACATCAACAGATGGTTTAGCACGATGACTTCCCAAGAGGTCACCCATCATAGTACTGCTCTCTCCCAAGCACGCTTAGCAGAAGAGTTCTAATGGGATATGGTGTCTTGGTGTGACTATTTGGATATTTATAAATTGTGCTCATCGGAACCCGTCGTACTGCTGGTAAGGCTTTGAAATAGCGAAATCGAGAGATCGATTCCGTAGATATATGGCCATCACATTGTGTAAGAGATCTTCCGGATTGAGGCAATATTTGCAAATTGGACGATCGTGCAGGAAGTTATAGTGATTTTCGTGCGGCCTCCACACAAGATGCGTGGATCATCTGCGTGGGCCCCACAACTCGGTGTTTTTTAGTCCGAGGCATCTTATCTACGACATTTTTGGAATCGATTGCCGAGTTCTCTAGCATCAATGGTAAAATAAAATAAAAATAAAAGGAAATAAAATGGGCAGCATCAATAGATGGTTCAACACGATTTCCCAAGAGGTCACCCATCATAGTCTTTACTCTCACCCAAGCTCGCTTAACTGAAGAGTTCTCATGGGATCCGGTGTCTTTGTGCGATTCATGCCCGGCAATTTTCCACAAATTGTGCTCATATGGAACCCATCCGTGCCACGGTAAGGCTTAAAATAAATAAATTGAAGATATGGGTCTGCCGGATGCGCTACGGCTCATCGGTATCGTGCTCCCTGAGATCTTTCCTGA
This sequence comes from Cymbidium sinense, assembly GCA_021442155.1. Classification (NCBI taxonomy): domain Eukaryota; kingdom Viridiplantae; phylum Streptophyta; class Magnoliopsida; order Asparagales; family Orchidaceae; genus Cymbidium; species Cymbidium sinense. The sequence goes on from CM038226.1 coordinate 58,050,624, forward strand.
TTGGGGTCATAATGGCGAATCGAATGATTGTGCGTGAAGTTATGAAGATTTTCGTGCGACCTCCACATGAGATGCACGGATCAGCTGAGTGGGACCCATGACTCATGTTTTTCAGTCTGAGGCATCCCATTGATGACATTTTCGGAGTCGATCGCCGAGTTCTCCGGCATCAATGATAAAATACGATAAAAATAAAAGGAAATAAAATCGGTGGTATCAATAGATGATTCAACATGATGACTTCCCAAGAGGTCACCCATCATAGTATTGCTCTCACCCAAGCACGCTTAACTGAAGAGTTCTCATGGGATCTAGTGTGCTGGTGTGGGTGCGCTCGCTGGAGATTTACTGCAAGTTGAGCTCATCTGAAACCCGTCTGTGTCGTGGTAAGGCTTCGAAAAAGCCAAAATCGGAGATACGAGACCCGCTAAATGCGCCTACGAGACATCTTCGTGTCATGCTCCCCAGCGAAGATCTTTCTGGAATGGGGTCATAATGGTGAATCGGACGATCGTGCACGGACTTATGGTGATTTTTGTGCGGCCTCTACATAAGAAGTGAAGATCAGCTGCGTGGCCACCTTGGGTAGTGTTTTTTAGTCCGAGGCATCCCATCGATGACGTTTCAGAGTCATTCATCGAGTTCTCGGTATCAATGGTAAAATAAATTAAAAATAACAGGAAACAAAATAGGGGCATCAACAGAAGGTTCAATACGATGACTTCCCAGGATATCACCCTTCATAGATCTTGCTCTCACAAACGCGAGGAGTTCTCATGGGATATGGGTGCTAGTCACACCTTGAAGCTTTGCCACAAATTGTGCTCATGCGCGAACTGATGAGGCTTCAAATAGAAATTGGAGATACAGTCCTGATGCCTTTAACACATCTACACGTCGTGCACCCGCGGAGATCTTTTCGGATTGGGGTCATAATGGCAAATCGAACGATTGTGCGAGAAGTTATGGCGATTTTTGTGCAGCGTCCACACGAGGTGCGAGGATCAGCCACGTGGGCCCCACGATAAGTGTTTTTCAGTCCAAGGCATCCCATCCATGATATTTTGAGAGTCGTCAGTTGTCCGACATCAAGGATAAATAAAATACAAATAAAAGGAAATAAAATGCACAGGAACAACAGATGGTTCAACACGAAGACTTCTTAGGAGGTCACCCATCGTAGTACTCATCTCGCCCAAGCACGCTTAACTGAAGAGTTCTCATGGGATATGGTGTGTTGGTATGGCCGTGCCTGCTGGTAATTTGCCATAAATTGTGCTTATCCGGAACCCATCCGTACTGTGGTATGGCTTCGAAATAGCCAAAATCAGAGATAAGAGTCCAGCCAAATGCGCCTACGGCTCATCTGCGTGTCATGTGCCATGCGGAGATCTTTCCAGATTAGGATCATAATGGAAAATTGGACGATCATGCATGAAGCTATGAAGATTTCTGTGCGGCATCCACACGAGATGTGCAGATCAATCGCGTGCAGCCCACGACTCGTGTTTTTCAGTCAAGGCTTCCCATCAACAACATTTTCAGAGTCGATCGCCAAGTTCTCCGTTATCAATGATAAAATAAAATAAAAACAAAAGTAAATAAAATGTGTGGCATCAACAGATGATTCAACACGACGACTTCCTAAGAGGTCTCCCATCATAGTCTTTCTCAGCGAAGAGTTCTCTCATCACGTCTGTTGTCTTTGATACGACTCGCTGAAATTTACCTCAAATTGTGCTCATGCAAAACTCGTTCGTGCCTTGGTAAGGCTTTGAAATAGCCGAAATCGGAGATATGATCCCCTCTAGATGCACCACAGCGCGTGTCAATCGGGATCTTTCCGGATTGGGGCCGCAATGGCAAATCAGACGAACATGGGCAAAGTTATGGTGATTTGCATTCGGCCTCCACACGAGAAGCACGGATCAGCCGAGTGGGCACCACGGCTCATGTTTTTCAATCTGAAGTATCCCATCAATGACATTTTGGGAGTAAATCACTGAGTTCTCCAGCGTCAACAGTAAAACAAAATATAAATAAAATTAAGTAAAATGGGCTGCATCAACAATGGTTCAACATGATGACTTCTCAGGACATCACTCATCATAGTACTGCTCTTGCCCAAGCACGGTTAACTGAAGAGTTCTCATAGGATCTAGTGTGCTAGTGCGGTCGCGCCCGCTGGAGATTTACCGCACATTGTGCTCATGTGAAACTCATATGTGATGCGATAAAGCTTCAAAATAGCCAAAATTGGAGATACGGGTCTCGCTAGATTCGCCTGCGGCACATCTGTGCAATGTGCGCCCCGCGGAGATCTTTCTGGATTGGGGTCATATTGGTGAATCGAACGATCGTGCACAAAGTTATTACGATTTTCATGCGGCCTCCACACAAGATGCGTGGATTAGATGAATAGGCCCCACGGCTCGTGTTTCTTAGTCCGTGGCATCCCATCGATGATGTTTTCGAGTCGATCATCGAGTTCTCCAGTGTCAATGTTAAAATAAAATACAAATAAAAGGAAATAAAATACGTGGCATAAATAGATGGTTAAACACGATGACTTTCTAAGAGGTCACTCATCATTGTATCTTGCTCGCTTAATTTAGAGTTCTCATGGGATATGATGTCTTTGAGTGCGCGATCGTTGGAGATTTTTTGAAAATTGTGCTTATGCAGAACTCGTATGTGCCACGGTAAGGCTTCCAACTAGCCAAAATCGGAGATACGTGTCTTGCCAGATGTGCCTGCGACTCATTTACGTGTCATGCACCCCACAGAGATCTTTCCATATTAGGGTCATAATGGCGAATCGGACGATCGTGTGCGAAGTTTTGGCGATTTCTGTGTGGCCTCCACATGAGATGCGTGGATCAGCCGTGTGGGCCCCACAGCTCATATTTTTCAATTTGAGGTATCCCATCGACAACATTTTCAGAGTCGATCTCCAAGTTCTCCGACATCAATGATAAAATAAAATAAAATTAAAAGAAAATAAAATGGGTGGCACCAATAGATGGTTAAACACAACTTCCTAGGAGGTCACCCATCATGATCGCTCTACTTATATCGAAGAGTTCTCATAGGATCTGATGTGCTAGTGCGATCTCGCCTGCTGCAGATTTATCTCGAATTGTGCTCATGTAACGTGCTAAGCGTGGGGAAATAGCGAGTGGAGACACGTCCCTGATGAGCCGGCTCATCTTCGCATTGTTCTGGCCCATGGAGATCTTTTCGGATTAAGGCCATAATGATGAATTGGACAATCATGTGCGAAGTTATGGTGAAATCTATGCGGCCTCTGCACTGGATGCGAGGATCAACTGAGTGGGCCCCATTGCTCATGATTTTTAAGTCCGAGACATCCCATCGACGATATTTTCGTAGTCGATTGCCAAGTTATTCGGCATCAATGGTAAAATAAAATAAAATAAAAAGAAAATAAAATGTCCAGCAACAGATGGTACAACATGACGACTTTCTAAAAGGTCACCCATCATAGTACTGTTCTCACCCAAGCATGCTTAATTGAAGAGTTCTCATTGGATTTGGTGTGCTGGTGCGGTCATGCCCGTTGGAGATTTTTCGCACATTGTGCTCATACGGAACCCATCCGTGCCGCAATAAGGCTTCAAACCATCGGTGATCGTGTCCCCTTGAATGCTGCATCTCGAACATCTTACTCTCCACGGAGATCTTTCTGGATTAGAGTCATAATGGCGAATCAGACGATCGAGTGTGAAGTTATGGCAATTTCTATGCGGCCTCCGCACGGGATGCGCAGATCAACCGCATGTGCCCCGCGGCTACTATTTTTAAGTCCAAGGCATCCCATCGACGACGGTTCAGAGTCGATCGACGAGTTCTTTGGCATTAGCAGTTAAATAAATAAATATAAAAGTAAATAAAATGGGCGGCATCAACAGATGGTTCGACGCGATGACCTCCCAGGAGGTCACCCATCATAATCTTTCACCCAAAACGCTAGCGAAGAGTTCTCATGTGATCTCATTTGTCTTTGGTGTGATCACGCGGATATTTGTCACAAATTGTGCTCATGCGGATCCCGTACGTGTCACGGTAAGGCTTCAAATAGCCGAAATCGGTGATATGGGTCTTGCCAGATGCGCCTTTGGCACATCTGCGCGTCGTGCACCTCCTGAAGATCTTTCCGGATTGGGTTCATAATGATGAATCGGACGATCGTGCGTGAAGTTATGGCGATTTCAGTGTGGCCTCCATGAGATGCACGGATCAGCCGCGTTAGCCCCACGGCTCGTGTTTTTTAGTCCAAAGCATCCCATCAATGATGGTTTCAGAGTCGATCGCTGAGTTCTCCGACGTTAACTGTAAAATAAAAGAAAAATAAAAAGAAATAAAATGAGCGGCATCAATAGATGGTTCAACGTGAAAAATTCCCAGGAGGTCACCCATCATAGTACTGCTCTCGCCCTAGCACGCTTAACTGAAGGGTTCTCATGTGATTTGGTGTCTTTGTGTTTATCATCGGAATATTACAAATTATGCTCTTGCAGAAACCGTACGTGCCACGGTAAGGCTTCAAAATAGTCAAAATCAGAGATACCGGTCCCGCTAGATGCACCTTTGGTCCATCTACGTGTCCTGCGCCCCGCGAAGATCTTTCTGAATTGGGGTCATAATGGTGAATCGGACGATCGTGCGCAAAGTTATGGCGATTTTTGCGCGGCTTCCACACGAGACTCATGGATCAACTACGTGGACCCCACAGCTCGTGTTTTTCAGTGCGAGGCATCCCATCAACGACCATCTCAGAATCGATCACCGAGTTCTTTGGCATCAACGGTAAAATAAAATTAAAATAAATGGAAATAAAATGGGCGGCATCAACAGATGGTTCAACGCGACGAGTTTCCAGGAGGTCACCCATCATAGTACTGCTCTCGCACAATCACGCTTAACTGATGAGTTCTCATGTGATTTGGTGTGCTGTTGCGATTGCACTCGCTAGAGATTTGCTGCAAATTGTTCCCATGCGCAACCCATACTTGCCCCAGTAAGGCTTCGAAATAGCTGAAATCGAAGATATGGGTCCCGCTAGATGCTCCTTTGGCACATATACGTGTTGTGCTCCACGCTGAGATCTTTTTGAATTGGGGTCATAATGGCGAATCGAATGGTCGTGGATGAAGTTATGGCGATTTCTGTTTGGCCTTCGCACGAGACGCGCAGATCAGCCACGTGGGACCCATGGCTCATGTTTTTCAGTCCGAGGCATCCCATCGGCAACGGTTTCAGAGTCGATCACCGAGTTCTCCGTCATCAACGGTAAAATAAAATAACAATAAAAGTAAATAAAATCAGCGGAATTCATAGGTGGTTCAATGCGACGACTTCCCAGGAGGTCACCCATCATAGTACTACTCTCGCCCAAGATAGCTAAACTAAAGAGTTCTTAGTGATCTGGTGTGCTGGTGCGGTCGCGCCCAATGGAGATTTGCCGTAAATTATGCTTATGAGAAACCTTTATGTGCCGCGGTAAGGCTTCAAAATAGCCAAAATTGGAGATACGAGTCCTGCCAAATGTGCCTTTGGCACATCTGCTCGTCGTGCGCCCCACGGATATCTTTCCGGATTGGGGTCATAATGGCGAATCAGATGATCGTGCACGAAGTTATGGAGATTTTCGTGCGGCCTCAACACAAGACGCGCGGATCAGCCGCGTTGGCCCACGGCTCATATTTTTTAGTATGAGGCATCCCATCGATGACGGTTTTGAAGTCGACTTCTGAGTTCTCCAGCATCAATGGTAAAAAAAAAGGAAATAAAATGGGCGGCATTAACAAATAGTTCAACGCGATGACTTCCCACAAGGTCACCCATCATAGTACTGCTCTCGCCCAAGCACGCTTAATTGAAGTGTTCTCATGTGATCGATGTCTTTGGTCGGTGTGCTACGATTTGTCATAAATTATGCTCATGCGAAACCTGTACGTGTCGTGGTAAGGCTTTGAAATAGCCGAAATCAGAGATACGGGCCCCACTAGATGCGCCTTGGCACATCTACGCATTGTGCGCCCCGCAGAGATCTTTTCGGATTAGGGTCAAAATGGCGAATCGGATGATCGTGCGCAAAGTTATGGCGATTTCCGTGCGGCCTCCACACGAGATGAGTGGATCAGCCGCGTGGGCCCCACAACTCATGTTTTGTAGTCTTAGGCATCCGATCAATGACATTTTTGGAGTTGATCGCTGAGTTATTCGGTGTCAATGGTAAAATAAAATGAAAATAAATTGGAATAAAATGGGCAGCATCAAACGATGGTTCAACGCGATGACTTGCCAGGAGGCCACCCATCATAGTATTGCTCTCGCCTAAGCATGCTTAATTGAAGAGTTCTCATGTGATCTGGTGTGCTGTTGCAGTTGCGGTCGAGCCCAGTAGAAATTTTCCACAAATTATGCGCCACGGTAACAAATATCGAATCGAGATATGGGTCGGCGGATCGCATTTGGCACATCTCCACGTCATGCACACTATGGAGATCTTTTTAGATTGGGTTCATAATGGCGAATTGGACGATCGTGTGCAAACTTAAGCGATATTCGTGCGACTTACGCAGGGACACTCATGTTTTTTTATGCGGCATCCATCGATGAGCGTTATGTCGATTAGTTCTCGGCATCAAAAATAAAATAAAATTAAATTAAAAGAAAATAAAATGTTGGCATCAACAGATAGTTCAACAAGATGACTTCCCAAGAGGTCACCCATCATAGTAGTGCTCTCGCCGAAGCACTCTTAATTGAAGAGTTCTCATAGGATCGGTGTGTGTGCGGTCGCGCTAGAATTTACCATAATTGTTGTCATCGGAACTCGTTCGTCGTAAGGCTTCAAACTAGCAAATCGGAGATAAACCCGATCGCTGCGACATCTGGCGTGTCGTCATGCGCAGATATTTCTGGATTGGGGTCATAATGGAGAATCGATGACGTGAAGTTATGTGATGATTTTCGTGCGGTATAGCGGAGATCTGACTTAGTGGGTTTTTTTCAAGAGGCATCCCATCAATGAATTTTTTGGAGTCGATTCCATGTTCTCCAATGTCAATGGTAAAATAAAATAAAAATAAAAGGAAAAAATTGGGCGGCATCAACAGATGGTTCAACACAATGACTTCCCACGAGATCACTTATCATAGTAATGCTCTCGCCCAAGCATGCATAACTAAAGAGTTCTTATGGGATTTGTTATGCTGGTGCGATCTCCCCCGCTAGAGATTTATCGTAAATTGTGCTCATGTGGAACCCATCCATGGTAAATAAATGAAAAAAATGAATCGGGTCCACGGTCGATTCTCAAATGCGCATCGTCATACAAGATCTTTCAGTTAGTGTCATAATGTCAAATCGGATGATCACGCAGTTATGCCAATTTCTATGTGGCGTCCATACGAGATGCGCGGATCAGCCTTGTGGGCCCCACATGTCATGTTTTTCAGTCCGAGGCATCCCATCAACGATGTTTTCGGGGTTGATCGTCGAGTTCTCTAGTGTCAATGATAGAATAAAATAAAAATAAAAATAAATAAAATGGGCAGCATCAACAAATGGTTCAACACGATGACTTCCCAAGAGGTCACCCATCATAGTACTGCTCTCGCCCAAGCATGCTTAATTGAAATGTTCTCGTGTAATCTAGTGTGTTGGTGCCGTCGTGCCCGTTGGATATTTTCCATAAATTGTGCACATGCGGAACCCGTACGTCGCGGTAAGGCTTGAAATAATATCGAGAGATCGATCCCGCCAGATATGCCTTTGGCACATCTGCGTGTCGTGCACCCCATAGAGATCTTTCCAGATTTGGTCGTAATGGTGAATTGAACTATCGTGAGTGAAGTTATGGTGATTTACATGCGGCTTCCGCCGCGATGTCGCGATCGGTCAGCGTGCATTTCGTGCTTTTGTCTAGGCATCCCATCGATGATGGTTTCGGAGTCGTTGCCGAGTTCTTTGGCATCAATGGTAAAATAAAATAAAAATAAATGGGAATAAAATGAGCGGTATCAACAAATGGTTCCCCGTGATGACTTCCAATGAAGTCACCCATCATATCTTTCTCTCCGCCGAAGAGTTCTCATGTGATCTGTGCTTGAGTGGTCCCATGGAGATTTTCTAGAAATTATGCTCATGTGGAACCCATGCGTGCGTAAGACTTGGAAATAACCAAAATCGAGATATGGGCCCCCGCCGATGTGTGCTCATTTGCTCATCGTGCGCCCCGCAGAGATCTTTTCAAATTGGGGTCATAATGGCGAATCAGAAGATCACATGTGAAGTATTGGCGATTTTCATCGCCCTCCACACGAGGCGTGGATCGTCAGCGTTAAGACTCGTGTTTTTAGTAAGCATCCCATCGATGATGTGGTCGATCGGAGTTCTTTGGTGTCAATGGTAAAATAAAATAAAAATAAAAGGAAATAAAATTGGCATCAACATGGTTCAACATGACTTCCAGGAGGTCACCCATCATAGTATTGCTCCAAAACGCTTCTTGAAGAGTTCTCATGTGATGGGTATTGTGGTGCAGCGCTAAGATTTGTCACAAATTATGTTGATGCGAATGCGTAAATGTCACCTGAGGTTTCAAAGTAGCTGAAATGGAGAATGGTCCCTAGATGTGCCTTTGGCAAATCTGCACGTTGTGCGCCCGCGGAGATCTTTCTGGTTAGGGTCATAATGGTGAATCGGACGATCGTGCACGAAGTTATGGCGATTTCGTGCGGCCTCCGCGCATGAGGCTGGATCATCATGTGGGCCCCATGGCTCATTTTTTCGAGGCATCCCATCGATGACGTTTTCGGAGTCAATCTCTGAGTTCTCCAATGTTAACAGTAAAATAAAATAATAATAAAAGGAAATAAAATGGGGCATAAGATGGTTCAACCCGACTTCCCAAGAGGTCACCTATCGTGAAATGCTCGCCCAAGCACATTTAACTAAAGAGTTCTCATGGGGTTTGGTGTGGTTGCTCCTACTAGAAATTTGTCGTAAATGGTGCTCATGTGAAGCCTGTATGTGCCACGGTAAGGCTTCAAACTAGCCAAAATTAGAGATAGAGGTCCATGAAATGCCGCTCACGTGTCATCGCATTGAGATATATTAGATTAGGGTCATAATGGTGAATGGACGATGCGTGCGCAAAATTATGGCGATTTCCATGTGGCCTATGTACGATAGATGCGTATGGGACGCATGGCTCATGTTTTTCAGTCCGATGCATCCCATTGATGATGTTTTCGATGTCGATTGCCGAGTTATGTGGCATCAATGGTAAAATAAAATAAAAATAAAAGGAAATAAATGGGCGGCATCAACAGATGGTTCAACACGTTGACTTCCTAGGAGGTCACCCGTCAAAGTACTGCTCTCGCCCAAGCACGCTTAACTGAAGAGTTCTCATAGTATCTGGTGTGCTGGTGCAGTCGCGCCCGTTAAAGATTTGACGCAAATTGTGCTCATGAGTAACCCATCCATTTTGCGATGGGCTTGAACTAGCCAAAATCGAGATATGGATCCCACCAAATGCACCTTCACCACATCGCCTGTACACCACAGTGGAGATCTTTCAGTGGTAATAATGGCAAATCGGATGATCGTGCGCGAAGTTATGGTAATTTTCGTGCGGCTTCTGCACGATACATGAAGATCGCTATTGGCCCACTGTGTTTTTCAGAGGCATCCCATCGATGACATTTTAGTGGATCAGAGTTTCACGGCATGCTAAAATAAAATAAAATTGAGAGGAAATAAAATGGCGGCATCAAGAGATGGTTCAACTTCGACGACTTTCGGTTACCCATCATAGTACTCCTCTCGCCCATGCAGCTTAACTCAAGAGTTCTCATAGGATCTGGTGTGCTTTGGTGTGGTCAAGCTCATTGGAGATGCCAAAATTATGCTTATCGCGGAGCGTGTCGTGCGCGGTAAGGCTTGAAATAGCGAAATAGAGATATGGGTCCCTCCGGATGCGGTTCGTCGTGCCTCGTCACGAGATCTTTCGGAATGGGGTCATATCTTTGAATCAGGCGATCGTGCACAAAGTTATGATGATTTTCGTGTGGCCTCCACACAAGATGCACGGATCAACTGCGTAGGCCACACGACTCGTGTTTTCCAGTCCAAGGCATCTCATCGACAACATTTTAGAAGTCGATCGCTGAGTTCTCTAGCGTCAACAGTAAAACACAATAAAAATTAAAGGAAATAAAATTGGCGGCATCAATAGATGGTTCAACATGATGACTTCTCAAGAGGTCATCATATCTCTCCCAAGCATGCTTGGCGAAGAGTTCTCATGCGATGCGGTGTCTTTGCGGAGAGCCCGTTGGAGATTTGTCATAAATTATGGTCATCTAGAATCCGTCAGTGCCATGATAAGGCTTGACATAGTCGAAATCGAGATCGTGCGATGCGCTACGGCTCATCATCGTGCATCATGCAGATCTTTTGGATTGGGGACATAATGGTGAATCGGGCGTCAGTTATGATGATTTTGCGACCTCCAGAGATCGCGGATCATCAGCACAACTCGAATTTTTAGTTTGAGGCATCCCATCGATGACCTTTTCAAAGTCGATCTCCAAGTTCTCTGGTGTCAATGATAAAATTAAATAAAAAAAGATAAAATGACATCGCAGATGGTTCAACATGATGACTCCGTAGGAGGTTACCCATCATAGTACTGCTCTCGCCCAACCACGCTTAATTGAGGAGTTCTCATAGGATCTGGTGTGCTCGTGTGGTCACGCCCAATGGAGAATTGCTGCAAATTGTGCTCATGCGGAACTCGTCCGTGCCGCAGTAAGGCTTCAAACTTGCCAAAATCGGAGATACGGGACCCGCCAAATGTGCCTACATCACTTCTGCGAGTCGTGCGCCTTGTAGAGATCTTTCAAGATTGGGGTCATAATGGCGAATCAAATGATCGTGCATGAAATTATGGTGATTTTTGGGCGGCCTCTGCGCAGATCGCGCGGTCGGCCCGCATGAGCCCCATCTTTTTTGATCGAGGCATCCCATCGATGACATTTTGAGTCGATCGAGTTCTCGTCAACGATAAAATAAAATAAAAATAAAAATAAATAAAATGGACTGCATCAACAGATGGTTCAACAAGATACTTCCGAGGATGTCACCCATCATAGTGCTCCTCTCGCCCAAGCACGCTTTACTGAAGAGTTCTCGTGTGATCTGGTGTGCTGGTGTGGTCGCGCCCGTTGGAGATTTGTCAGAAATTATGCTCATGCGAAACCCATCCGTGCCGCGATAAGGCTTCAAAATAGCTGAAATTGAAGATACGTGTCCCGCAAGATGCGCATGTGGAACATTTGCATGTCATGTGCTCCGCGGAGATCTTTTTGGATTGTGGTCATAATGGTGAATCGGACGATCAAGCACAAAGTTATGGCGATTTTCATGCGGCCTCTGCACGAGATGCGTGGATCAGCCTCGTGGGCCCCACGACTTGTATTTTTTAGTCTAAGGCATCCCATCGACTACATTTTCAGAGTCGATCGTCAAGTTGTCTAGCATCAGTGGTAAAATAAAATAAAAATAAAAGAAAATAAAATGGGCGGCATTAATAGGTCGTTCAATATGACGACTTCCTAAAAGATCACCCATCATAATATTGCTCTCACCGAAGCACTCTTAATTGAAGAGTTGTCATAGGATCTGGTGTGTTAGTGCGGTCACATTTGAAGATTTGTCACATGCTCATGCGAACACTGATGTAGTAAGGCTTCAAAATGAAATCGAAGATAAGAGTCCAGATCGGCACATTTACGCGTCGTCCTGAGATTTTTTTGGATTGGGGTCAAAATGGCAAATCAGACGATCGTGCACGGAGTTATGGCATTTTTCGTGCGGCCTCCACACGAGACTCACGAATCAGCTATGTGGGTCCCATGGCTCGTGTTTTTTTTTCATCCCATCTTGATGTTTTGAGTAGATCATCAGTTCTCTAGCAATAATGATAAAATAAAATAAAATAAAAAATAAAATGGAATAAAATGGACTGCATTAATCGATGGCTCAACACGATGACTTCCCAGGAGGTCACCCATCATAGTGCTGCTCTCACCCAAACATGCTTAACTGAAGAGTTCTTATAGGATATGGTGTATTGCGGCATTGGAGGTTTTATTATGCTCATGTGAAACCCGTCCAGTGTGGTAAGGCTTGAACAAGATGAAATCAGAGATATGAGTTCCGCCAAATTGTCCTGCGAGGCATTTGTGCGTCGTGCACCCCACGAAGATCTTTCTGGATTGGGGACATAATGGCGAATCGGATGATCATGCGTGAAGTTATAACAATTTTCGTTCGGCCTCCGCACGAGTCGTGTGGATTAGCTTCATGGGCCCCACGGCTTGTGTTTTTCATTTCGAGGAATCCCATTAATAATGTTTTCAGAGTCGATCGTCGAGTTCTCTGACATCAATAGTAAAATAAAATAAAAATAAAAGTAAATAAAATGGGTAGCATCAATAGGTAGTTCAACACGACGACTTCCCAGGAGGTCACCCATCATAGCACTGCTCTCACCCAAGCACACTTATCTGAAGAGTTCTCATGTGATCACGGTATCTTTGGTGGGGTCACTCCCGCTAGACATTGGGCAAAAATTGTGCTCATCCAGAACATATGTGTGCTGCGATAAGGCTTCAAAATAGCTGAAATCAGAGATACGGGTGACACTAGAAGCGCCTGGGCCACATTTGCACATCGGATGATCGTACATGAAGTAATGGCGATTTGCGTGCGACCTCCACACGAAATGCGCGGATCAGCCACATGGTCCCCACGACTCGTGTTTTCAATTTGAGGCATCCCATCGACGATGTTTTTGGAGTCGATCGTCGAGTTCTCCGGCATCAACGGTAAAATAAAATAAAAATAAAAGGAAATAAAATGCGGCATCAGATGGTTCAACACGACGACTTCCCAGAGGTCACCTTTATTATATCTTGCTCTTGCCATAATTGAAGAGTTCTCATGTGATATGTCTTTGGTGTGTGATCCGTTGGAGATTAGCGAATTATGCTCATCGGAACAGGCTTCAAACTAGCTAAAATCGGAATCTGGTCTCGCCGGATATGCCGCTTAGGCGTCGCACCATGAAGATCTTTCCGGATTGGGGTCATAATGGCGAATTGCGAAGGTATGGCGATTTTCGTGCGACTTATACACCAAACACGCGGATCAGTCGAGTGGTCCCCACGGCCCATGTTTTTCTGTCCGAGGCATCTCATCGATGATGTTTTAAGAGTCGATCGCCGAGTACTACGACGTCAATGTTAAAATAGAATACAAATAAAAGGAAATAAAATGTGTGGCATTAACACATTGTTCAACACGATGACTTCCCAGGAGGTCACCCATCATAAAACTGCTCTCGCCCAAGCACGCTTAACTGAAGAGTTCTTATGGGATCTAGTGTGTTGGTGCGGTCACGCCCGTTGGAGATTTTATGCAAATTGTGCTCATCGAACCCATCATGCAAGTGGTAAGGCTTGAGCCAAAATCGAGATCGTGTCTTCTTAGATGTGCCGGATCATCTACGTCGTCATGGAGATCTTTCTAGATTGGGGTCATAATGGCGAATCAGACGATTGAGAGCGAAGTTATGGTGATTTCTTTCCAGCCTCTGTACGAGATATGCAAATCAACCTAGTGGGCCCCACGACTCATGTTTTTCCTTTTGAAGCATTCATTCGATGATGTTTTTTGAGGCGATCGCCGAGTTCTCCGGTGTAAATGCTAAAATAAAATACAAATAAAAGAAAATAAAATGCGTGGCATCAATAGATGGTTCAATATGACGACTTCCCACGATGTCACCCATCATAGTACTACTCTCCCCAAGCACGCTTAATTGAAGAGTTCTCATGGGATTTGGTGTGCTGCTGCGATCGCGCTCGCTGGAGATTTGCCACAAATTGTGCTCATGCGGAACCCGTCCATTCCACCGTAAGGCTTTGAACTAGTAGAAATCAGAGATACGTGACCCGCTAGATGCATCAGCGGGGCATCATCTGCGTGCGAGAGATCTTTCTAGATTGGGGTTGTAATGGCGAACCGGACGATCGTGTGTGAAGTTATGGAGATTTCTATGCGGCCTTCACATGAGACGCACAGATCTACCACGTGGGCCCCACGGCTTGTGTTTTTTCCATCTAAGGCATCCCATTGATGACATTTTTGGTGTCGATCTCCGAGTTCTGCAGTGTCAACGGTAAAATAAAATTAAAAAAGGAAATAAAATGGCGGACATCAATAGATGGTTCAACACGATCACTTCCCAAGAGGTCACCCATTATAGTACTGCTCTCACCGAAACATGCTTAACTGAAGAGTTCTCATAGGATCTTTTATCACAGTGCGATCGCCGGTGATTTACCTCAAATTATGGTCATGCAAAACCCATGCATTGAGGTAAGGCTTTAGAAATCAGATCTGAGTCCCAGATCGCTGCGACACAATCATACATCGTGCGCCCCACGGAGATCTTTTCGGATTAGGGTCAAAATGGTGAATTCGACAATAGCACGTGAAGTTATGGCGATTTACGTGGCCTCGTCAGATGTGTGCGACACGTGGACCCCGTCTCATTTTTTTTAGTCGAGGCATCCCATCGATGACTTTTTCGGAGTCAATCTCCGAGTCTGAGGTGTCAATGGTAAAATAAAATAAAAATAAAATGAAATAAATGGGCGACATCAACAGATGGTTCAATATGATGACTTCCCAAGAGGTCACACATCATTGTACTGCTCTCTCCCAAGCATGCTTAATTGAAGAGTTCTCATGGGATCGGTGTCTTGCGGTGTACGGATATTTGCCATAAATTATGCTCATCGAAAACCATCCTTCTTAGGCTTCAAACAAGCAAAATCGGATATACGGGTTCGGCCAGATGTGCCTTTTGCACATCTGCGTATCGTGCACCCCATGGAGATCTTTCTGGACTGGGGTTATAATGGCGAATAGGATGATCATGCATGAAGTAATGGTGATTTTCGTGCGACCTCCGCGTGACACGTGCGGCCTTTGCATGACACGTGCGGATCAGCCGCATGGGCCCCACGGCTCATGTTTTTTAGTATGAGGCATCTCATCGATGATGTTTTCAGAGTCGATTGTCGAGTTCTGTGGCATCAATGGTAAATTAAAATAAAAAGAAAAATAAATAAAATGGGATGTATCGATAGATGGTTCATTACGATAACTTCCCTGGAGGTCACCCATCATAGTACCATTCTCGCCCAAGCATGCTTAACTAAAGAGTTGTCATGTGATTTGGTGTGCTGGTGCGGTCGCGCCCGATTGAGATTTGCAGCAAACTGTGCTCATGCAAAACACGTCCGTGCCGCGGTAAGGCTTTGAACTAGCCAAAATCAGATATACGGGTCCCACTAGATGAGCCTTAGGCACATTTACGCATCGTGCACCTCGCAGAGATCTTTTCGGATTAGGGTCATAATGATGAATTGGACGATCGTGCGTGAAGTTATGACAATTTTCGTGCGACCTCTAGAGACCAGACCCGTGACCATGGCTCATGTTTTTTTGTCGAGGCATCCCATCTACAACATTTTAGGAGTTGATCACCAAGTTCTCCAGCGACATTGATAAAATAAAATAAAAATAAAATGAAATAAAATAGGGCCTTGATAGATGGTCCAACACAACGACTTCCTAGGAGGTCACCCATCATAGTACTGCTCTCCCCCATGCTCACTTAAGCGAATAGTTCTCATGGGATGCGGTGTCTTTGGTGCGGTCACCCTTCTGATTTTCCATAAATTGTGCTCACGCGGCACCATGTCGTGTAGCTTCAGAATAGCAAAAATTAGAGATACAGGTCCCTCTAGATGTGCCTATGGCTCATATGCTTGTCATGCGCCCCGCGGAGATCTTTCCGGATTAGGGTCATAATGGTGAATCGGACGATCGTGCACGAAATTATGGCAATTTATGTGTGGCCTCCACACGAGATGCTCGGATCAATTGCATGGGCCCCACATCTATATTTTCAATCTGAGGCATCCCATCTATAACATTTTTAGAGTCGATCACCGAGTTCTCTGGCATCAACGATAAAAGAAAATGAAATAAATTGGGCGACATCAATAGATGGTTCAACATGATGACTTCCCAGGTGGTCACCCATCATAGTACTGCTCTCGCCCAATCTCTCTTAACTGAATAGTTCTCATGGGATCTAGTGTGTTGGTGTGGTCACCCCCGCTTAAGATTTGCCGCAATTGTGCTCATGTGGCACTTCATGATAAAAGGCAAAATAGCAGTGGAATCACAGTCCCACAGATGCATTTTGATTTATCTCATCGTCATGCTACAAAGATCTTTCCGAATTAGGGTCATCATGGAGAATCGAAAGATCGTGCATGAAATTATAGTGATTTTCGTGCGGCTTGTACATGAGATGCGCGGATCAATCGCGTGGGCCTCATGGCTCATGTTTTTTAGTCTCAGGCATCCCATTGATGATGTTTTCAGAGTCGATCACCGAGATCTGCAGCGTCAATGGTAAAATAAAATAAAAATAAAATTAAATTAAATGGGTGGCATCAACAGATGGTTCAACACGACGACTTCCCAAGATGCCACCCATCATAGTACTACTCTCGCACAAGCACGCTTAAGTGAAGAGTTCTCATAGGATCTAGTTTGCTGGTGTGGCCACTCCCACTAGAGATTTGCCGTAAATTATGCTTATGTGAAACTCGTTCGTGCCGCAATAAGGCTTTGAACTATGAAATGATGCGGGTCCCCAGATCGCGTTATGGCACATCTATCGTCGTCGCCTCGAGATCGTTCGGATTGGGATCATAATGGCGAATTGAATGATCATGTGTGAAGTTATGGTGATTTTCGTACGGCCATCGTATGAGACATGCAGATCAACCATGTGGGCCCCACGCATCGTGTTTTTCAGTCTAAGGCATCGCATCGATGACATTTTTGGAGTCGATCTCCAAGTTCTGTGGCGTCAATAGTAAAAGAAAATAAAAATAGAAGGAAATAAAATGGGCGGCATCAATAAATGGTTCAACAGGATGACTTCTCGAGTGATCGCCCATCATAGTACTGCTCTCACCCAAACACGCTCAAGTGAAGAGTTCTCATGTGATCTCGTGTGTTGGTGCGGTCGCGCCCTCTTGTGATTTGTTGCAACTTGTGCTCATCTGAAACCCGTCCGAGCCGCGGTAAAGCTTCGAAATAGTCAAAATCGAAGATATAGGTCCCGCCAGGTGCACCTGCGGCTCATCTTCGCGTTGTGCACCCCGCAGAGATCTTTCCTGATTGGGGTCATAATGCCGAATCAGATGATCGTGTATGAAGTTATGGTGAATTTTGTGTGGCCTCCACACGAGATGAGGGGATCAACCCTGTAGGCCCCACGGCTCATGTTTTTTAGTCCTAGACATCCCATCGATGACATTTTCGGAGTCGATCTTCGAGCTCACCGGCGTCAATGATAAAATTAAAATAAAGGAAATAAAATGGGCGGCATTAATAGATGGTTCAACACTATGACCTCCCAGGAGGTCATCCATCATAGTACTGCTCTCGGCCAAGCACGCTTAACTGAAGAGTTCTCATTTGATCTGGTGTGGTGGTGTTGTTGCGCCTGCAATAGATTTGCTGCAAATTATGCTTATGCGTAACCCGTACGTGCCAAAGTAAAGCTTTGAAATAGCCGAAATAGGAGATGCGGGTCCCGCCAGATGTGCCTTTGAAACATTTGCACGTCATGCGCCTCACGATGTTCTTTTGGATTGGGGTCATAATGGCAAATCGGGATGCATGAAGTTATGGCAATTTACGTGGTCTTGAGGAGATGGTGGCGGGCATGGGTTAGCATGCTTGGGAGTTCTCTGACGTCAACAATAAAATAAATTAAAAATAAAAGGAAATAAAATGGTTAGCATCAACAGATGGTTCAACACGATGACTTCCCCAGGAGGTCACACATCATAGAACTGCTCTCGCCCAAGCTCGCTTAACTGAATAGTTCTCGTGGGATCTAGTGTGCTAGTGCGGTCGCCCCCGCTGAAGATTTGCCTCAAATTGTGCACATGTGGCACTCGTATGTGCCGCAGTAAGGCTTTAAAAAAGTGGAAATCGAAGATATGAGTCTCGTCAGATGGGCATGCGGCTCATCTGCTCGTCGTGCGCCTCGCGGAGATCTTTCCGGATTTGGGTCATAATAGAGAATTAGAAGATTGTGCATAAAATTATGGCGATTTCCCTGCGGCCTCCGTACGAGAACCGGATCAACCGCATGGTCCCCACGGCTTATGTTTTTGCAGTCCAAGGCATCTCATCGATGATGTTTTCGGAGTCGATTTTCGAGTTCTTCGGCGTCAATGATAAAATAAAATTAACATAAAAGAAAATAAAATGGGTGGCATCAATAGATGGTTCAACACAACGACTTCTGAGGAGGTCACCCATCACAGTATTGCTTTTGCTCAAGCACGCTAAATTAAAGAGTTCTCATGTGATCAGGTGTTGTAGTGCGGTCGCACCCACTGGAGATTTGCAGCAAAATGTGCTTATGCATAGCCCATCTGTGCCATAGTAAGGCCTCGAAATAGCCAAAGTCAGAGATACGGGTCCCGCCAGATGTGACTTTGGCACATCTACACATCGTGCGCCTGCAGAGATCTTTTCAGATTAGGGTCATAATGGTGAATTGGATGACCATGCATGTATTTATGGTGATTTCCTTGCGGCCTCCACGAGATGCGGATCGGCGCGTGGGCCCCGTAACTTATATTTTTCAGTCTGACTAATCCCATCTACAATGTTTTCGGAGTTGATCGATGAGTTCTCCAGCATCAACGGTAAAATAAACTAAAAATAAAATGGGTAGCATCAGCAGATGGTTCAACATGGTTCAACATGACAACTTCCCAAGAGGTCTCCCATCGTATGAGCAAGCATGCTTATATGAAGAATTCTCATGTGATCGCAGTTAGTGCCGATGGAGATTTAAGGAAAATTATGCTCATGCGTAACCCGTCCCGTGTCATGGTAAGGCTTTGTAATAGCCAAAATCAAAGATACGTCCCTCCAGATGCCAGCCATCTCATGAAGTTGTGTGCCCGAGATCATTTTAGATTGGCCATTATGGTGAATTGACGATCGCGTGCATGATGTTATGGTGATTTCGTGGCCTCCACTTGAGATGTATAAATCAACCGAGGGCCCCACCATGTTTTTAGTCCAAGGCATCTGATCGACGATGTTTTCGGAGTCGATCGTCAAGTTCTCTAGCTTCAACGATAAAATAAAATAAAAATAAAAGAAAATAAAATGGGCAACATCAACAGATTGTTCAACACGGTGACTTCCAAGAGGTCACCCATCATAGTACTTCTCTCGCTCAAACACTCTTAACTGAAGAGTTCTCATGGGATTTGGTGTGCCGGTGCATTGCACACGCCGGAGATTTGTCAGAATTATCATTCGTAACCCATCCATGCCAAGATAAGGCTTTGAAATAGCCGAAATTGGAGATACGGGTCCCGCCAGATGCGCCTATGGCACATCTACGCATCGTGCGTCCTACGAAGATCTTTCCGGATTGGGGTCATAATAATCGGAGGATCGCACGGTTAAGGTGATCGTTCCTCCACACGATGATGCGATATCGCCTAGTGGGTCCCATGACTCGTGTTGTTCAGTCCGAGGCATCCCATCAAAGATGTTTTCGAGTATCACCGAAGTTCTCGCCATCAACGTTAAAATCAAATACAAATAAAAGAAAATAAAATGTGCAACATCCACAGATGCTTCAACACGATGACTTCCCAAAAGGTCACTCATCATAGTACTGCTCTCGCCCAAGCATGCTTAACTGAAGAGTTCTCATACGATTTGGTGTTCTGGTGAGGTCGTGCTCAGAGCTTTTCTCAGAAATTGTGCTCATTTGTAACCCTTATGTTCCGCGATAATGCTTCTAAATAGCCGAAATCGGAGATACGAGTCCACATGGCCCTGCGGCTCACCTAGTTGTCGTACACCTCATGGAGATCTTTTTAGATTGGGGTCATAATCGACTATCATGTGTGAAGGTATGGCGATTTTCGGGCTCTACATGAGATATGCGAGATCAACCGCGATGGGCCCCACGCTCAAGCATCCCATATACAACACTTTTAGAGTCGATCATCGAGTTCTCCGACATCTGCAAAAAAATAAAATAAAATAAAAATAAAAGGAAATAAAATGGATTAGATGGTTCAACACGATGACTTCCTTGTAGGTCACTGAGCATAGTACTGTTGTCGCCCAAGCTCACTTAACTGAATAGTTCTCATGGGATATGGTGTGCTAGTGCGGTCACCCGTGCTGGAGATTTGACGCAAATCATGCTCATGCGGCAACTGTACATGCCACGGTAAGGCTTTGAAATAGCAGAAGTCAGAGATACGGGTCCCGCCAGATGCGCCTGTGACTCATCTACTCATCGTGCGCTCCGCAGAGATCTTTTTGGAATGGGGTCATAATGGTGAATCGGATGATTGTGCATAAAGTTATGGCAATTTCTGTGCGGCCTCCACACGAGATGTGCAGATCAGCAGGGTGGGCCCCACAGCTTGTGTTTTTTAGTCTGAGGCATCCCATCGACAACATTTTCAAAGTCGATCAATGTGATCTTCGGCGTCAATGACAAAATTAAATAAAATAAAAGAAAATAAAATGGGCGGCATCAACAAATGGTTTAAAATGATGACTTCTCACGAGGTCACCCATCATAGTACTACCCTCATCCAAGCACGCTTAACTGAAGTGTTCTCAAAGGATCTAGTTTACTGGTACCACCGGAGATTTTCTATAAATTATGTGAAACCCGCCCCGCGAAGCTTTCAACTAGCCAAAATCGGAGGTACGGGTCTCGGTAGATGTGCCTACGACACATCTGCGCATATTGTGCCCCACGGAGATCTTTCCGAATTAGGATCATAATGGCGAATCGGATGATCGTGCGCGAAGTTATGGTGATTTCTATGTGGCCTCAAAGACGACGCGGATCAGGGGCCCCACTACCATATTTTCGCCCCTAGCATCCCATCGACGACATTTTCAAAGTCAATTTTGAGTTCTCTAGCCAACGAAAAATAAAATAAAATGAAATAAAATATGTGGCACCAACAGATGATTCAACATGACGACTTCCCACGAGGTCACCCATCATAGTACTGTACTTGCCCACGCTTAATTGAAGAGTTCTCATAGGATTTGGTGTGCTGGTGCAGTCGCTCTCGTTGAAGATTTTGTTGTAAATTATGCTCATCCGAAACCCATCCGTGTAAAAGTAGGCTTCAAATAGCTGAAATCGAATGGTCCCGCGATGCACTGCAACATCTCAGACGCGAGATCTTTCGACCGGGTTCATACCGGAAAATTGGATGATCGTGAAGTTAAGGTGATTTCCATGCGGCTCCACACGACGCGAATCACCTAAGAAAGCACCACTCTTATTTTTCACCAGGCATCCTAATAAAGATATTTTCAAAGTGGAATGCTGAGTTCTCCGGCATCAACATTAAAATAAACTACAAATAAAAGGAAATAAAATGGGCTTACATCCACATGTGGTTCAACACGATGACTTTTAAGAGGTTACCCATCATAAGATCGCTTCCTCCAAGCACGCTTAACTAAAGAGTTCTCATGGATCCGTGCGAGTGTGGTCACGCCCCTGAGCTTTTCCAAGAAATTAAGCTCATCCGTAACCCTTCCGTCGCACAATGCTTCAAAATATATTGAATGAGATACGGTCCCGCGAGATGCGCTATGCTCATCTGCATCGTGGTGTCTCGATGGAGATCTTTCCGATTAGGGTCATAATGGTGAATGGATGATCGCGGCGCGGAAGTTATGGCAATTTTTTTTCTACACGATGCGAGGACCAATAGCGTGGTCCCCTCGGTTTTTCACCGACATCCAATCGATAATATTTTTGGAGTCGATGTCCGAGTTCTGCAGCGCCAATGATAAAATAAAATAAAAATAAAATAAAATGGGTGGCATCAATAGATGGTTCAACACGATGACTTCCAATGAGGTCACCCATCATAATACTGCTCTCACCTAAGCACGCTTAACTGAAGAGTTCTCATGTGATCTTGTGTGCTGGTGCGGTCACGCCCGCTAGAGATTTGTCGCAAATTGTGCTCATCTAGAACCCATTCGCCGGTAAGGCTTCAAAATAGCCAAAATCGAGATACGGGACCCACCAAATGCACCTATGGCTCCTTTGCGCGTCGTGCGCGCCAGGGAGATCTTTTTGGATTGATGTCATAATGCCGAATCAAACGATCGTGAGCGAACTTATGACAATTTTCGTGCGGCCTCTGCACTAGACGCGTGGATCAGTCACGTGGGCCCCACAGCTCATGTTTTTCAGTCCGAGGCATCCCATCAATGACATTTTCAGAGTTTATTGTCGAGTTCTCCGGCATCAATGGTAAAATAAAATAGAAATAAAAGGAAATAAAATGGGAGGTATCAATAGATGGTTCAACACTACGACTTCCTAAGAGTTCACCCATAATGGTACTGCTCTCGCCCATTCACGCTTAACTGAAGAGTTCTAATGTTATCTGGTAGCTCGATGAAAATTTGCTACTAATTATGCTAATACAGAACCCTCCTATGTCGTGATAAGGCTTCAAAATAGTCAAAATCGGAGATATGGGTCTCGCTAGATCTGCCTGCGGCTCATCTGCACGTCATGCACCCAACAGAGATCTTTTCGGATTGGGGTCATAATGGAGAAGCAGATGATCGTGCGTGAAGTTATGGCAATTTTTGTGTGGCCTCCACATGAGACGTGCGGATTAGCCACGTGGTCCCTACAGCTCATGTTTTTCAGTTCAAAGCATCCCATCAACAACTTTTCGGAGTCGATCGCCCGTTCTACTACGTCGATGATAAAATATAATATAAATAAAATGGGTGGTATCAACAGATGGTTTAACACGATGACTTTTGAGGAGGTCACCCATCATAGTACTGCTCTCGTCCAAGCTCACCTAACTAAGAATTCTAATGGGATCTGGTGTGCTAATGCGGTTGCGCCTGCTAGAGATTTGCTGCAAATTATGCTCATGTGGAACCCCTACGTGCCGTGGTAAGGCTTCGAAATAGCCAAAATCAGAGATACGAGTCCCGCGAGGGCTGGCACACCGCCGTCGCACCCCAAAGATTCTTTCCGAATTGGTGTTATAAGGGCGAATCGACAACGCGTGTGTGAAGTTATGGCATTTTCACGGCCTACGCACGCATGATCAATCTGGCCCTACGGGTTTTCGCGAGCCAGCCAGCCATCCCATCAACATGTTTTGGGGTCGACCGAAGTTGTCGCCAACGATAAAATAAAATAAAAATAAAACTAAATAAAATGGGCGGCATTAACTGATGGTTCAACATTACGACTTCCCAAGATGTCACCCATCATAGTATTGCTCTCGCTCAAGTACGCTTAACTGAAGAGTTCTCATGTGATCTGGTGTGCTAGTGCAGTCGTGCCCACTAGAGATTTGCTATAAATTATGCTCATTTGAAACACGTATGTGTTGCGGTAAGGCAAAATCAAAAACGAAGATACGGGTGGCACATCCGCGTGTCATGCGTCCTGCAGAGATCTTTCTGGATTGGGTTTATAATGGCGAATTGGATGATCAAACATGAAGTTATGGCAATTTTGTGCCCACAGATGATCGACAAAGATGGACCCCAGCCTTGTGTTATTTAGTCCGAGGCATCCTATCTACAATATTTTTGGAGTCGATCGCCAAGTTCTATAGCATAAACGATAAAATTAAATAAAAATAAAAGAAAATAAAATAGGTGGCATCAATAGATGGTTCAACACGATGACTTCCGTGAGATCACCCATCATAAGACTCGCTAAAGTTAGCTTAACTAATACCTCATGGATTTGTGTTAGTGCGCCGCACTACCGGAGATTTGTCACAAATTGTGTTTCATGTGAAACCCTTACATGTCACGCAGGATTTGAAATAAACGGAGATACGGTCCCGCGATAGATACACATGCTCATATGCCAGAGATCTTCCTGATTCGTCATAATGGCGAATATCGCGATGGAGGAGATTTTGCGGCTCCACACTGAATCGCCTATGTGGCCCCACAGTCATGTTTTTCACCGGCATCCCATCAATAACGTCTGAGTCAATCCGAAGTTCTCGATCAACGGTAAAATAAAAAAAAAAATAAAAGGAAATAAAATGGGCGCATCAATAGATGGTTCAACACGATGACTTCCTGAGGTCACCCATCATAAGATCGCTCACAAGCACTTAATCAAGAGTTCTCATGTGATCTGTGTGTGCCCGCGGAGATTTGTAAATTATGCTCATGCGGAACCCGCGCCGTGTAAGGCTTCAAATAGCCAAAATCGAGATATGGTCCCGCCAGATGCTCTGCCATCTCATGCGTGCCCGCAGAGATCTTTCCGGATTCATAATGGCGAATCGAGATCATGCAAAGTTATGGTAATTTCATGCGTCTCCACGGTGACGACGCGGCCCCACCTGTGTTTTTCAACGAGGCATCCCATCAATGACATTTTCGAGTCGATCACCGAAGTTCTCACATCAACGAAAAATAAAATAAAAATAAAGGAAATAAAATGCGCATCAATAGATGGTTCAATAATGACTTAAGAGGTCACCCATCATAAGATCGCTTCAAGCACTTAATCAAGAGTTCTCATGGGATCTTGTCGGTGCGTGCGGGAGATTTCAAAATTGTGCTCATGAACCCGTGCCGCGTAAGGCTTCAAATAGCCAAAATCGGAGATATGGTCCCGCCATGCTTTCATCTCGCATCGTGCACCTGAGATCTTTCCGATTGGGGTCATAATGAATCGACGATCGGCGTGAAGTTATGGTGCGTGGCTCCACACCAGATGCGCGCGATGGGCCCCATGGCTTGTGTTTTTCCGAGGCATCCCATCGACATTTTCGTGAGTCGATCACCGAAGTTCTCCGCCAATTAAAATAAAATAAAATAAAAGGAAATAAAATGGCATCACAGATGGTTCAACACGATGACTTCTAAGAGGTCACCCATCATAAGATCGCTTCTCGCCAAGCACGCTTAACTAAAGAGTTCTCATGATCTTGGTGGGCGTCACGCCAGAGATTTTCACAAATTGTGCTCATGCGAACCCGTCCGCACGCGGTAAGGCTTCAAAATAGCCAAAATCGAGATACGGTCCCGCAGATGCTGGACATCGCGCATCATGCACCCCGCAGATCTTCGATTGGGGTCATAATGGGTGGACGATCGCGGAAGTTATGATTTATGTGCCTTGACACGATGCGGCCCCATGTTTTTTTCTCCGAGGCATCCCATCATGATGATTTTTGGAGTCAATCGCCGAAGTTCTCCGTCAACAAAAATAAAAAAATGTAATCAATAGATGGTTCAACACGATGACTTCCAAGAGGTCACCCATCATATCGCTTCGCCAAGCACGCTTAATCAAGAGTTCTCATGATCCGTGTACCGGTGCGCCATGCCGAGATTTCAAATTGTTTCATGCGAACCCGTCCATGCGTAAGCTTCAAATAGCCAAATCGAGATATGTCCCACCAGATGCTCACAACATGCATCGCGCTCCCCCAGAGATCTTTCGATTGGGGTCATAATGGTGAATCGATGATCGCATGAAGTTATGGCGATTTTGTGCTACACGAGACGCGGATGCACCCCATAGGTTTTTCAACCGAGGCATCCCATCGACGATATTTTGAGATCCCGAAGTTCTCCGCATCAATGATAAAATAAAATAAAAAATAAAAGGAAATAAAATGGGCATCAAGATGGTTCAACATCGACTTCCGAGGTCACCCATCATAAGATCGCTTCTCGCCAAGCTTTAATCAAGAGTTCTCATGGATGTGTGGCGGTCTGCCCGGAGATTTGCGCAAATTATGCTCATGAACCCGTTCACGGGTAAGGCTAAAAAATCAAAGATATGGTCCCGCAGATGCTCAGCATCTGCGTCATGCCCCCGTGGAGATCTTTCGATTGGTCATAATGGTGAATCGCGTGTGAAGTTATGGCATTTCATGCGCCTCCACACGATGATGATCCGAGGGCCCCATGGCTCATGTTTTAGTCCCAGGCATCCCATCTACGATTTTGAGTCGATCTCCGAAGTTCTTGTCAATGGTAAAAAATAAAATAAAAGGAAATAAAATGGGCATCAATAGATGGTTCAACATGACTTTCCCAAGAGGTCACCCATCATAGATCGCTTCGCCAAGCACGCTTAATCAAGAGTTCTCATGGGATGTGGCCGGTGTGTCACCCGGAGATTTGACAAATTGTGCTCATGCGAACCGCTCAGGTAAGGTTTCAATAGCCAAATAGATATGGGTCCGCCGATGCAGATGCTCATCGCCATCGCCGGAGATCTTTCTGATTGGGGTCATAATGGTGAATTGACAATCGCACGGTTATGGTGATTTGTGGCCTCCACACGAGCGGATCGCCTGGGCCCCACGGTTTTTTCACCGAGGCATCCCATCGCGACATTTTCGAGTCGATCGAAGTTCTCCGCATCAAGATAAAATAAAATAAAAAAGGAAATAAAATGGGCATCAATGATTCAACACGACTTCCTGTGAGGTCACCCATCATAGTATCGCCCCAAGCTTAATAAGAGTTCTCATGGGATCTGTAGGGTGCGGTCACTGAGATTTGCGAAATTGTGCTCATGGAACCCATCGTGCAAGTAAGGCTTCAAAATAGGAAAGATGTGTCCCGAGATGGCCTGCCATCTGCACCCCACGGAGATCTTTCGATTGGGGTCATAATGGTGAATCGATGATCGCGTTATGGTGATTTTCGCGCCTCGACGCGGATCGCCGTGGGCCCCATTTGTTTTTCACCGAGGCATCCCATCGACATTTTTGAGTCAATCACCGAAGGTCAAAAAAAAAAAAAAGAAATAAAATGGGGCATCAGATGGTTCAACACGATGACTTCCTAGAGGTCACCCATCATAAGATCTTTCACCCAAGCTTAATCAAGAGTTCTCATGTGATCTGGTGGTGCGGTCGCCAGAGATTTGGTAAATTTATCGTAACCCTGCCCGGTAAAGCTTCAAAATATAAAATCGAGATATGGTCCCGCCAGATGCTCGCTCATCTCACGCCATGCTGGAGATCTTTCCGATTGGGGGTCATAATGAATCGATGATCGCATGCGCGGGTAATTTTGCGGCCTCCACACAAGATGCGATATCGCAAGCCCCACGCCATTTTTTTCCGAGGCATCCCATCAACATATTTTGAGTCGATCACCGTTCTCCCCAACGATAAAATAAAATAAAATAAAAGAAATAAAATGGGCGGCATCAGATGGTTCAACACGATGACTTCCCAAGAGGTCACCCATCATAAGATCGCTTCGCCAAGCACGCTTAATCAAGAGTTCTCATGGGATCCTGTGCGCCGTGCCGCGAGATTTGCCATAAATTGTGCTCATGCAAACCCATACATGGTAAGGCTTCAAATAGCCAAAATCGAGATACGTCCCTGATTCAGCTCATCATCACATCGCCTCTCACGAGATCTTTCGAGATTGGCTAATGGACGAGCATGAAGTTATGGTGATTTGCAACCTCCACACGATGCATGGATCAATTGGGCCCCACGGCTCATATTTTTTTTTAGTCTGAGGCATCCCATCAATGATATTTTCGGAGTCGATCGAAGTTCTCTGAATCAACGGTAAAATAAAATAAAAATAAAAGAAATAAAATGGCATCAAAAGATGGTTCAACACGATGACTCGAGGTCACCCATCATAAGATCGCTTCTCAAGCACGCTTAATAGTTCTCATGGATGTGTTGGTGGTCGCCCACTGGAGATTTGCACAAATTGTGCTCATAACCCGCCCATGCCGCGTAAGGCTTGGCTCAAATCAAGATATGGTCCCAAAATGATATGCCCAGCACATATGCGATGCGCCCCGCGAGATCTTTCCGATTGCATATGCGCAAAGTTATGTGTGAATCACACGGATAGACATCCACGGCCAATGCACTATGTTTTTTTCACCAGGCATCCCATCGATGACATTTTCGGAGTCGTTGTCGAAGTTCTCATCAAAAATAAAATAAAAATAAAAGAAAAATAAAATGGCATCAATGATGGTTCAACACGATGACTTCCCAAGAGGTCACC
Source organism: Cymbidium sinense (assembly GCA_021442155.1). NCBI lineage: Eukaryota > Viridiplantae > Streptophyta > Magnoliopsida > Asparagales > Orchidaceae > Cymbidium > Cymbidium sinense. Next base: position 58,078,941 of record CM038226.1, read on the forward strand.
CATCAAATCGCTCTCACCCAAGCTTAATAAGAGTTCTCATGGATCCGGTGTGTCGCTACCGAGATTTCAAATTGTGCTCATCGAACTCCGCGTCACGGCAAGGCTTCAAATAGCCAAAAATCGAGATATGTCCCACAGATGCATCATCACCGCTGTGTGCCCCGAGATCTTTCCGATTGGGGTCATAATAATCGACGATCGAAAAGTTATGGTGATTTCGTGCCGCACATGTGATCAACCGCAGGGCCCCATGTCATGTTTTTCAAGGCATCCCATCGGATTTTTCGAGATCATCGAAGTTCTTAAATCAAAAAAAAATAAAAATAAAAAAATACGGCATCAACGATGGTTCAACACGATGACTTCCCGTGAGGTCACCCATCATAAGATCGCTTCAAGCACGCTTAACTAAAGAGTTCTCAGATCTAGCGGTCACACCCGAGATTTGCAAATGCTCATGGAACCATGTGCCGCAGAAAGTTTCAAAAAAATCGAGATATATGTCCCAGATGCTTCGGCTCATCTGCTCGCCAAGATCTTCTGATTGTCAAATGGAATTGAATCAATCGGCGTAAGTTAATTTCATGCCTTCACGATGCATATCACGCGGCCCCATCATTTTTTTCACCGAGGCATCCCATCGATACATTTTTCGAGTCGACGAAGTTCTCAACATCAATGGTAAAATAAAATAAAAATTAAAAGAAATAAAATGGGGGGCATCAACAGATGGTTCAACACGATGACATCCCAGGAGGTCACCCATCATAAGATCGCTCACCCCAAGCATGCTTAATCAAGAGTTCTCGGATCTGTGTGTTGGTGCCGCAAGAGATTTACAATTGTGCTCATGGAAACCCGTCCGCCAAGAAGGTTTAAAATAGCAAATCGAGATAGGGTCCCGCCCGATGCACCCGCAAATCTTCTCTGATCATCACGCGCGCAGTTATGGTATTTATCTCCAAATGGCGATCGTGATCACATGCGGTTTTTGCGACATCCCAGCTGCGGCTCACCGCCATCATGTTTTTTCAAATTCGGGTCATCATATGACATTTTTGATCGAAGTTCTATAAAATAAATATAATAAAAATAAATAAATCAATGAGTTCAACACATGACTTCAGAGGTCACCCATCATAGTATCGCCTCGCCCAAGCATTTAATCAAGAGTTCTCATGATGTGTGCGGGCCTCGTTGGAGATTTCAAATGCTCATAACCGGCGAAAGAAATGAGCCAAATCGGAGATATGGTCCGCCAGATGCACCTCGCTCATCTGTACGCCATGGAGATCTTTCTGATTTCATAATGGTGACGACATCGCATGAAGTTATGGTGATTTTCGTGCGCCTCCACAAGATGCAGCGTGGGCCCCACGGCTCATGTTTTTTTCAGGCATCCCATCGATGACATTTTCAGTCGGTCACCGAAGTTCTCCACGCCAACGATAAAATAAAATAAAAATAAAATGGGCATCAATAGATGGTTCAACACGACTTCAAGAGGTCACCCATCATAATCGCCCAAGCATGCTTAATCAAAGAGTTCTCATGAGATCCGGTGTGCCGCGGTCGCCTCGCTGGAGATTTGCCAAATTGTGCTCATGTGGAACCCTGCCATGGTGTAAGCAAATAGCCAAAATCGAGATATGATCGCGATGTGCTATGCCATCGGCATCGCATGCCCCAGAGATCTTTCGATTGGGGTCATAATGGCAAGGAGATCGTGGCAAGTTATATGATTGTGGCCTCCACACGAGACGCGGCGATCAGCCTGGGCCCATGTTCATGTTTCACCGAGGCATCCCATTGACGATTTTTGATCGCCGAAGTTCTCGCCAACGGTAAAATAAAATAAAAATAAAAGGAAATAAAATGCCATCAACAAATGGTTCAACACGACTTCCTAGGTCACCCATCATAAGATCGCTCTCACCCAAGCACGCTTAATCAAGAGTTCTCATGATCTGTGTGTGTGGTCGCGCTCACCGGAGATTTGCCAAATTATGCTCATGAACCCACGCCCCGTGTTTCAAATAGCCAATCGGAGATGTCCCGCCAGATGCACTGGCTCATCTATGCGCAGAGACCAGATTTCAAGATTGGTCATAATCAAATCGAAGATCGGCGAAGTTATGGCGATTTCATGACCACGAGACGCGCTGATCACGCATACTCATGTTTTTTTCGCCCAGGCATCCCATCGATGACATTTTGAGTCAATCTCGAAGTTCTCCAAGATCAACGGTAAAATAAAAAATAAATAAATAAAATGGTGGCATCAACATGGTTCAACACGACTTCCTGAGGTCACCCATCATACCACCAAGCACGCTTAAAAGAGTTCTCATGTGATCTGGTGCGGTCGCCTTGCGGAGATTTGCCACAAATTGTGCTCAACCGAACCCGCGCGCGCAGAAGGCTTCAAATAGCCGGAGATATGGGTCGCCTATGCTCATACCATCTATCAGGCGCCCCACGGAGATCTTTCCGATTGGTCATAATCGAAATCGCGCAGTTATGGTGATTTTCGCTTCGCACGAGAGCGCGGATCACCGGGCCCCACGTCATTTTTCACCAAGGCATCCCATCAATGTTTTGAGTCGATCGCGAAGTTCTCAACATCAATGGTAAAATAAAATAAAAAAAAAAAATAAAATGGGCGCATCAACAGATGGTTCAACACACGACTTGAGGTCACCCATCATAAGCATCGCTTCAAGCACGCTTAATCAAGAGTTATGTGATCGTGCTATGCGGGTCCGCATGTTGGAGATTTGTCAAATTGTGCTCATCTAACCGCGTCGCGAAGGCTTCAAATAGCCAAAATCGGAGATACGTCCCGCCAAATGCTGCACATCGCGTGCCCCCACGGAGATCTTTCGATTGGGATTGGTCATAATGAAATCGGACGATTATGCATGAAGTTATGGCGATTTCGTGCCTCCACAAGACAAGGATCGCCAAGTGGGCCCTACGACTGTTTAGTCCAGGCATCCCATCGATGACATTTTTTTGAGTCGATCACGAAGTTCTCCGCATCAACTAAAATAAAAAAAAAAATAAAAGGAAATAAAATGGCATCAACAGATGGTTCAACACGATGACTTCCTGAGGTCACCCATAAGATCGCTTCGCCCAAGCACGCTTAATAAGAGTTCTCTGATGTCTGGTGTGGTCACGCTCATTTGAGATATTTCGTAAATTGTGCTCATGCGAACGTGCGCTATAAGGCTTCAAATAGCTAAAATCGAGATACGGTCCCGATAATGCTCGACACATCTGGTCGCGCCATGGAGATCTGATTGGGGTCATAATCGAATGATCATGTGTGAAGTTATGAATTTTGTGCTGCGACGACATCAACCGAAGGGCCCCACGACTCATTTTTTTTCACCCCGAGGCATCCCAATGACGTGAGTCGACGCCAAGTTCTCCACGCAATGGTAAATAAAAAATAAAAGGAAATAAAATGGGTGGCATCAGATGGTTCAACACGATGACTTCTAAGAGGTCACCCATCATAGATCGCTCGCCCAACACGCTTAACAAGAGTTCTCATGATCCGGTGTGGTCGCACTGAGATTTGCCAAATTTTGCTCATGCGAACCCGCCGCGCAGTAAGGCTTCAAATAGCCAAAATCGAGATACGGGTCCCAAATGCCAGAAGACATCTACGCTGCGTGGCTCCAAGATCTTTCGATTGGGGGTCATAATGGCGAATGGACGATCGTGCTTATGGATTTTGTCCTCCACGAGATGCACGGATCGCTGGGCCCCACGGCTCATGTTTTTTTGGTCCGAGGCATCCCATCGACATATTTTTGAGTCGACCGAAGTTCCCGCCAACGTAAATAAAAAATAAAAATAAAAGGAAATAAATTGGCATCAACATATGGTTCAACAATGACTTCCGAGGTCACCCATCATAGATTCTCTCGCCCAAGCACGCTTAATCAAGAGTTCTCATGAGATCTGTGTGTTGGTGCGGTCGCCTACCGGAGATTTGTCAATTTCCGTCCGCCGCAAGTAGTCTCAAATAGCCAAAATCGAGATATGGGTCCGTGAGATGCCAAAGCTCATCTCGCGTGCACCCCCGAGATCTTTGATTGGGGTCATAATGGCGAATGACGATGCACGAAGTTATGGGGATTATGCTCCCACGAGATGCGTGGATCAGCCGGGCCCCACGTCATGTTTTTTCCGAGGCATCCCATCGACATTTTGAGTCGACGAAGTTCTTCTACATCCACGAAATAAAATAAAATAAAAATAAAAGGAAATAAAATGCATCAAATGGTTCAACACGATGACTTCCAAGAGGTCACCCATCATAAGATCTCCAAGCACGCTTAACTAAAGAGTTCTCAGATTTGTGTCGTGCGTCACGCTTGAGATTTGCAAATTGTGCTGCGAACCCGTCGCCGCCGCAAGGCTTCAAATAGCCAAATCGAGATCCCAGAGCGCGCACATCTCGCGACTCGCCTGAGATCTTTCTCGATTGGGTCATAATGGCGAATCGGACGATCGCGAAGTTATGGCGAATGTGGCTCCATGAGATGCGGATTAACCGCTGGCCCACACTCATGTTTTTACCGAGGCATCCCATCGATGATATTTTTGAGATCGTCCGCCGAAAACAAAATAAAATAAAAATAAAAGGAAATAAAATGTGGCATCAACAGATGGTTCAACACGATGACTTCCCAAGGTCACCCATCATTGCTCTCCCAAGCGCTTAATCAAAGAGTTCTGGATCTGCGTAGATCATGCCCACCGGAGATTTTCCAAAATGCATGCGAACCCATGCGCGGTAAGGCTTCAAATAGCCAAAATCGAGATACGGGTCCGCCGATGCTTGCCATCTACGCGCACCCTCGAGATCTTTGATTTCATAATGGCGAATCTGATCATGTACAAAGTGATTATGCGCCTCCATGAAGCATGATCAACTGGGCCCACACTCATGTTTTTACCGAGGCATCCCATCGATAACGTTGAGTCGACCGCCAAGTTCTCCGCATCAAAATAAAAATAAAAATAAAAGGAAATAAAATCATATCAACAGATGGTTCAACACGATGACTTCCCAGGTCACCCATCATAGATACTCTCAAGCACTTAATTGAAGAGTTCATGGATTTATGTGTGCGGTCGCGCAGAGATTTGCAAATTGTGCTCATGCGAACTCGTCCATAAGGCTTCAAATAGCCAAAATCGAGATACGGTCCCGCCAGATGCCCTCGCCATCACGCATGCCCGCAGGAGATCTTTCGATTGGGTCATAATGGCGAATCGACGATCGTATGAAGTTATGGAATTTTGGTGCGCAGATGAGTGGATCATGCACGCTATGTTTTTAGTCCGAGGCATCCCATCGACAATTTTTGAGTCGATCTCTCGAAGTTCTCGGCCAATGGTAAAATAAAATAAAAATAAAAGAAATAAATAGATCAACAGATGGTTCAACATGATGACTTCAGAGGTCACCCATCATAAGATCGCCGCCCAAGCACGCTTAATCAAGAGTTCTCAGATCTGTGTGATGGTGTTGCCACCCCTGAGATTTGTAGCAAATTGTGCTCATGCGAACCCGTCTCGCAGCAAGGATTTGAAATAAAAATCGAGATACGGTCCCGAAATGCTCGCTCATCTACGCTCGTGCGCATAAGATCTTTCGATTGGGTCATAATGGCGAATGATCGTGCATGAAGTTATGATTTGTGCCTCATACGACACACGCGGATCGCCCACCACGTCGCGGCATTTTTATGAGGCATCCCATCGATGACATTTGAGTCGAGTCGTTCTTCGCGCCAATGGTAAAATAAAATAAAAATAAAAGGAAATAAAATGGGCTATCAAGATGGTTCAACACGATGACTTCCCAAGAGGTCACCCATCAGATCGCTTCTCGCCAAGCACGCTTAATCAAGAGTTCTCATGTGGATGTGTGCGTGTGCCCGCTGGAGATTTGCAAATTGTGCTCATGTGGAACCCCTATGTCGCTAAGGCTTCAAAAAATCGAGATACGGTCCCGCCAGATGCACCTGGCACATCTGCATCGCGCACCCGCAAAGATCTTTCGATTGGGGTCATAATGGAGAATCGGATGATCATGCGAAGTTATGGGATTTGCGCCTCCATGAGACGAGATGACAGGGCCCCACCATGTTTTAGCCGGCATCCCATGATGATGGAGTCACCGAAGTTCTCGGCCACGATAAAATAAAATAAAATAAAGAAATAAATGAATCAAAATGGTTCAACGATGACTTCCCAAGAGGTCACCCATCATAAGATCTTCTCGCCAAGCACGCTTAATCAAGAGTTCTCATGTGATCTAGGTGGTGGTCACGCCCGAGATTTGCCATAAATTATGTCATGAAACATTGCGCTACCTGAAGGTTTCAAATAGCAAATCGGAGATAGGTCCCCAGATGCTTTGGCACATCCGGATCGCCCCCATGGAGATCTTTCCGATTGGTCATAATGGAAAATCAGACAATCATGTGCGAAGTTATGAATTTTTGGCCTCCACGAGACGCTGATCACGTCACCATGTTTTTCAAGAGGCATCCCATCGATGACTTGAGTCGACCAAGTTCTCCAAGAAAATAAAATAAAAATAAAAGGAAATAAAATGGGTGATCAATGGTTCAACACGATGACTTCCTGAGGTCACCCATCATAGATCGCTTCACCCAAGCACGCTTAATCAAGAGTTCTCATGTGATCCGGCCGGTGCGGCCACGCTGAGAGATTTGCAAATTGTGCTCATGCGAACCCACGTCGTGGTAAGGCTTCAAATAGCCAAAATTGGAGATACGGTCCGCCAAATGCTTGGCACATCTCGGCATCTTGGCACCTCACGAGATCTTTCTAGATTAGTCATAATGCGGAATCAATGAGACATCGGGATCACCGATTTTTCAATCAAGGCCAAAGGTAAAAAAAAAATAAAAATAAAAGGAAATAAAATGGGCAACATCAATGATGTTCAACACGATGACTTCCCGTGAGGTCACCCATCATAAGATTGCTCGCCCCAAGCACGCTTAATCAAGAGTTCTCATGGATCTGTGTCGGTGCGCAGAGATTTGCCGCAAATTGTGCTCATGCTAAACCCATGTTGTATAAGGATTTAAAATAGCAGAAATCGGAGATATGGGTCCCGCCAGATGCTGGCATTCTACGCCACGCCGTGGAGATCTTTCGATTTCATAATGGAGAATCGACGATCGTGCAAAGTTATGGTGATTTTCGTGCCTCGCAGATGCATGACGCCACCGCATGGGCCCCATGGCTCATTTTTCAGTCCGGCATCCCATCGATGATGTTTTCGAATCGATCACGAAGTTCTTTGGCATGATAAAATAAAATAAAAATAAAAGGAAATAAAATGGGCATCAACAGATGGTTCAACATGACTTCCTAGAGGTCACCCATCATAAGATTCCTCCCAAGCACTTAATCAAGAGTTCGCGTGATATGTGTGGTGGCATGCAACCGAGATTTGTCAAATTGCCATGGAACCCGCGCCGCTGAAGGCTTCAAAATAGCCAAAATCAGAGATACGGGTCCCGCCAAATATGCTGCATCCACGATCGGTGCCCCGAAGATCTTTCCGATTGGTCATAATGGCGATATCGATGCGTCAAGTTATGGCAATTTTCGCGGCCTCCGACGACGCTGGATCCGTAGCCCCACTCATATTTTTTAGTCCAGACATCCCATTGATGATTTTGGAGTCGACGCCGAAGTTCTCATCAATGGTAAAATAAAATAAAATAAAAGGAAATAAAATGGGCGGCATCAATGATGGTTCAACACGAATGACTTCCGAGGTCACCCATCATAAGATCGCTTCAAGCATGCTTAAGAAGAGTTCTCATGTGATCCGTGTGCTAGTGCGCGCTCACTGAGATTTAAATTATGCTCATGAGGAACCCGCATGCCATGAAGCTTCAAATAGCCAATCGAGATATGGGTCCCGCCAGATGCGCTCGCATCTGTTCGGCGCTCATGGAGATCTTTCGATCATAATGGCAAATCGATGATCGTATGTGGTTATGGCAATTTTCATGTGGCCTCACATGTGTGGATCAACCACGGCCCATGTCGTTTTTTCCGAGGCATCCCATCGATGATTTTCGAGTCACCGCCAAGTTCTCCGACGAATGGTAAAATAAAATAAAAATAAAAGGAAATAAAATGGGCGATCAATAGATGGTTCAACACGATGACTTCCCATGAGGTCACCCATCATAATACTGCTCTCGCCAAGCACGCTTAATTGAAGAGTTCTCATGTGATCGCCGGTGCACCGCTGAGATTTACCGCAAATTGTGCTCATGCAAAACTCAAACGTGCAGCAGTAAGGCTTCAAAATTGTTGAAATCGAGATACGTTGAAACATCTGCATTGTGCCTCTGCAGATTTTCGATTGGGGTCATAATGGCGAATCGATGATCGTGCGAAGTTATGGCATTATGCGCTCCACACGAGACGCGGATTAGCCACGGCCCCACCATGTTTTTCTGTCCGAGGCATCCCATCGATGACATTTGAGTCGATCCGAAGTTCTCCACCAATGGTAAAATAAAATAAAAATAAATGGAAATAAAATGGGCGACGTCAACAGATGGTTCAACGCTACGACTTCCCAGGAGGTCACCCATCATAAGATCACCCCAAGCACACGCTTAACTTAAGAGTTCTCGCGTTTCTGTGCGCGCACGCTCCGCTAGAGATTTGCCAAATTGTGCTCATGCGAACCCGCGTGCATAAGGATTCTAAAATAGAGATACGGGTCCTACTATATGCACCTGCACATCGTAGTCGCCGCCACCTGAGATCTTTCAATTTCATAATGGCAAATTGGTGATTGTCCATAAAGTTATGATATTTTCAGCTCGCACCAGATGCGGATAAGCTATGCGCCCCATGTGTTTTTCACCGAGGAATCCCATCGATGATTTTTTGATCATGGAGTCTCCGCCTCAATGGTAAAAAAATAAAATAAAAAAAAAAATAAAATGGGCATCAATGATGGTTCAACACGATGACTTCGAGGTCACCCATCATAAGCTTCTCGCCAAGCATGTAATCAAGAGTTCTCATGTGATCCGTGTGGCCGGTGCGCCGCTCCGAGATTTGCCATAAATTGTGCTCTTGCGGAATCGGTACCTGCCGTGGTAAGGCTTTGAAATAGCCAAAATAGAGATAATGGTCCGCCAGATGCGCGCACTTCACTGTCATGCGCCGGAGATCTTTCGATTGAGGTCATAATGGTGAATTGAATGATCGTGCACAAGTTATGGTGATTTCGCCCCTCACAGATGCACGTGATCACCGTGGGCCCCATGGCTCGTGTTTTCACCCAAGGCATCCCATCGATGACATTTTGAGTCGATCACCGAAGTTCTCGCCAACGATAAAATAAAATAAAATAAGAAATAAAATGGGCATCAACAGATGGTTCAACGATGACTTCCGTGAGGTCACCCATCACAATATTCTCTCGCCCAAGCACGCTTAACTAAAAGAGTTCTCATGTGTTCGTGTGCGGGTCAAGCTCACGAGATTGTCGCAAATTATGCCATGCGGAACCCATATGCGCCGTAAGATTCAAATAGCCAAAATCGAGATAGGTCTACAATGTGCCTGATGCGGCGTGCCGCAGACATCTTTCAATTTTCTTCATAATGGTGACGACGATCGCGGTGCATGTTATGGTGATTTTCGCGGCTCACACAAGATGGCTGGATCAACCGCGTTGGCCCCACGCTCGTTTTTCGCCAAGGCATCCCATCGACGACATTTCAAAGTCGATCGCGAAGTTCTCCTGGCCAATGGTAAAATAAAATAAAAATAAAAGGAAATAAAATGCGGATCAATGATGGTTCAACAATGACTTCAAGAGGTCACCCATCATAAGATACTCGCCAAGCACGCTTAATCAAATTTCGCGTGATTGGTGTGCTAGTGTGATCACTCCGGAGATTTGCCACAAATTATCATGTGGAACCCGCACGCAAGGCTTCAAAATAGCCAAAATAAAGATATGGGTCACGCAGATGCACTTGGCTCATCGCTCGCGGCGAGGAGATCTTCCGACTTGGGGTCATAATGGCGAATTGGACGCGAAGTATGGATTTTCGTTTCACAAGACATGTGGATCAACCAGGCCCCATGGGTCATTTTTCGCCCAGGCATCCCATCGATGATATTTTCGGAGTCGATCACCGAGTTCTCCGACATCAACGGTAAAATAAAATAAAAATAAAAGGAAATAAAATGGGCGGCATCAATAGATGGTTCAACGCGACGACTTCCAAGGAGGTCACCCATCATAGTACTGCTATCACCCAAGCATGCTTAATTGAAGAGTTCTCATGTGATCCGTGTTCATGCCCTAAGATTTGCCATAAACTATGCTCATGAGAAACCCGTATGTGTCGCAGTAAGGCTTCAAAATAGCCTAAATTGGAGATACGGGTCCCGCCATGGCATGCACGGTCCCCTGGAGATCTTTCGGATTGGGGTCATAATATAAATCGGATGATCGCGCGTTATATGAAATTTCCGTGCCTCCACATGAGACGCGTGGATCCGTGGCCCCATGGCTTGTGTTTTCATCGAGGCATCCCATCGACGCATAATTTCTGAATCGATCGAGATATCTTCCGTCAAAGGTAAAATAAAATAAAAATAAATGGAAATAAAATGGGTTGCATCAACAGATGGTTCTGGACAACTTCTAGAGTCACCCATCATAATATTGCACTCCCAAGCACTTTAATAAGAGTTCTCGTGATCTGTGGCCGTTGTTGTCGCTAGTGAGATTTGCCGTAAATTGTGCTCATGCGGAACCCGTATGTACTACGGTAAGGCTTTGAAATAGCCGAAATCGGAGTTGCGGGTCCTGCCAGAAGCACCTGACACATCATGCGTATGCCTCAAGATCTTTCGATTTGGGTCATAATGGCAAATCGAACGATCGACGCGTGAAGGGGATTTCCATGCCTCGCACAGACTGCGGATCGCCTGCCCCACTACTATATTTTCACCGATGCATCCCATCGATGATGGTTTCGGAGTCCATCGTTGAGTATTTTGACATCAAAGGTAAAATAAAATAAAAATAAAAGGAAATAAAATGAGCAGCATCAAAAGATGGTTCAACGCGATGACTTCCCAGGAGCTCACCCATCATTGTACTGCTCTAGCCCAAGCACGCTTAATTGAAGAGTTCTCATGTGATTTGGTGTGTTGGTGCCATCGCACCCGGTAGAGATTTGCCTCAAATTATGTTGATGCGGAACCCGTATGTGCTGCGGTAAGGCTTCGAAATAAACGAAATCGAAGATATGGGTCCCGCTAGATGCGCGCTTACATCTACTCTGGCCATGCACCCCGCAAGGAGATCTTTTCCGGATTTCGAAAGATCGCGGCGCCGGTTATGGCGGACAACCTCCACGATGCGGATCGCACAGCCCCACTCATTTTTCGCCGAGGCATCCCATCAACAACGTTTTCAGAGTCGATCTCCAAGTTCTCCGGTGTCAATGGTAAAATAAAATAAAAATAAAAGGAAATAAATGGGGCGACATCAATAGATGGTTCAACATGACAACTTCCCAAGAGGTCACCCATCATAGTAATGCTCTCGCCCAAGACGCATAACTGAAGAGATATCATGGGATTTGGTGTGCTGGTGCGGTCGCCCACACTGGAGATTTGCCGCAAATTATGCTCAGGCAGAACCTGTTCGTGCCATGGTAAGTATTCGAAATAACTGAAATCATAGATATTGGTCCCGCCAGATGCGCCTACGACACATTTGCATGTTGTGAGCCCCGCAGAGATCTTTCTAGATTGGGGTCATAATGGCGAATCAGACAATCGTGCATGAAGTTGTGGCGATTTTCATGCAGCCTCCACACGAGATGAGTGGATCAGCCACGTGGGCCCCACGGGCCTTTTTTTTCTGCGAGATGCATCCCATCAACATTTTTGAGTCGATCTCGAAGTTCTCACAACACAATGATAAAATAAAATAAAAATAAAAGGAAATAAAATGGGCGATCAATAGATGGTTCAACATGATGACTTCCTGTGGTCACCCATCATAAGATCGCTCTACTCGCACGCTTAATCAAGTTCTCATGTGATCCGGTATGTCGGTGCGCTCCCTCTCGGAGATTTGCCAAAATGCTCGTGGAACCCGCTCTGCGTACCTGTATGTCTTCAAATAGCAAATCGGAGATACGGTTCCGAAGATGCATTTGCACATCTCATGCATCGCTGAGATCTTTCCATATTGGGTCATAATGGTGAATCGATGATCGCGGCGGAACTTTATGGTGATCTCATGTGTCCTCCACACGATGATTAGTGCATGCCGAACGCTCATATTTTTTTCACGAGGCATCCCATCTATGATATTGAGTCGATCGTTCTCTGGCCAATGAGAAAATAAAATAAAAATAAAAGGAATTAAAATGGGCAGTATAGCAGATGGTTCAACATGACTACTTTCCAGGAGGTCACCCATCATAGTACTGATCTCGCCCAAGCGTGCTTAACTGAAGAGTTCTCATAGATCTGTGTGCTGCCGCGCCGCACTCCAGAGATTTTTTCATAAATTATGCTCATGCGGAACCCGTCTGTGCCACGGTAAGGCTTCAAATTAGCCAAAATTGGAGATACGGGTCCCACCAGATGCACCTATGACACATCTGCACATCGTGTGCCCCGCAGAGATCTTTCTGGATTGGGATCATAATGGCAAATCGGACGATCGCAAGTTATGGTGATTTTCGCGGCCTCCGACGATGCAGGATCGCCGCTGGGCCATGGCTCATGTTTTTCAGTCCAAGGCATCCCATCTACGACATTTTTGGAGTTGATCACCGAGTTCTCCGACATCAACGGTAAATAAGATAAAAAATAAAAGGAAATAAAATGAGCAACATCGATAGATGGTTCAACATGATGACTTCTAGGAGGTCAGCCATCATTGATCGCTACTCGCCAAGCACGCTTAACCAAGAGTTCTGGATCGTGGTGTTAGTGCGTTCGCCGGAGATTTGCCACAAATTGTGCTCATCTAGAACCCATCCGTGCCACAGTAAGGCTTCAAAATAGGTAAAATCGGAGTTACAGTCCCACTATATGTGCTTGCAGGTCATCTACGCGTCATGCATCCCACAGAGATCTTTTCGGATTGGGCTCATAATGGAGAATCGGGCGATCATGCGCAAATTTATGGCATTGCCATCAGGCCTCCACACGAGACATGTGGATCAGTCGCGTGGACCCCACGACTCATATTTTTCAGTCCTAGGCATCCTATCTACGACATTTTCGCTGTCGATCACCAAGTTCTCAGGCTTTAATGATAAAATAAAATAAAAAATAAAAGGAAATAAAATAGATGGCATCGATAGATGGTTCAACATGACGACTTCTCAGGAGCTCACCCATCAAAGTACTGCTCTCGCCCAAGCACACTTAACTGAAGAGTTCTCAGGGGATCTAGTGTGCTGGTGCGATCATGTCGACTAGAGATTTGCCAAAAATTATGCTCAATCAGAACCCATCCATGCTGCAGTAAATCTTCAAAATAGACAAGATCAGAGATACGTCCCGCCAAATGCACATCCGCTGCTCGGTGTCCCGGAGAGATTTTCTGATTAGGTTATAATGGTGAATCGACATCGAGTGAACTTTTGGTGATTTTCGCACCAGGTGAAAGGATCGCCACGGTCCCACATGTTTTAGTTCAAGGCATCCCATCAACAATGTTTTTAGAGTCGATCACGCAGTTCTCCAGTGTCAATGGTAAAATAGAATACAAATAAATGAGAATAAAATGGGCGGCATCGACAGATGGTTCAACATAACGATTTCCTAGGAGGTCAGCCATCATAGTACTGCTCTCCCCCAAGCTCACTTAACTAAAGAGTTCTCATGGGATCTAGTTTGCGGTGCGGTCGCATCCACTGGAGATTTCCTGCAAATTGTGCTCATGCGGAACCCGTCCGTACCATGGTAAGGTTTCAAACTTGTCAAAATTGGAGTTATAGGTCCCGCTAAATGCACTTGTGGCTCATTTGTACGTCATGCGCCCCGTAGAGATCTTTCCGGATTGGGGTCATAATGGCGAATCAAACGATCGTGCACAAATTTATGGATTTTGCGAGCCACACGAGACGGATGCGGGTGGACCTCACACTGTTTTCACCGAGGCATCCCATCTACGGCGTTTTCGAAGTCGATCACCGAGTTCTTCTGCATCAACGATAAAATAAAATAAAAATAAAATAAAATAAAATGGGCAGCATCGGCTGATGGTTCAACACGATGACTTTCGAGGAGGTCACCCATCATAGTTCTGCTCTCGCCTAAGCACGCTTAACTGAAGAGTTCTCATTAGATCCGGTGTGCACCAAGTCACGCCCGATGGTGATTTGCTGCAAATTATACCGACCCGCCGTGGCGAAGGCATCAAAATAGATGAACGGAGATAGTCCCGCCAGATGCACTGTGGCATACATCTTTGTGAATCGACGATCGCGCGGGAAGTTATGGCGATTTTTGTGCGGCTCGCACGAGATGCCTGATAAGCCATACAACTCATGCTTTTTAATTTGAGGCATTCCATCGACGACATTTTCGGAGCCAATCTCCGAGTTCTGTGGCATCAATGGTAAAATAAAATAAAAATAAAAGAAAATAAATTGGGCGGCATCAACAGATGGTTAAACATGACGACTTCCCAGGAGGTCACCTATCATAGTACTGCTCTCGCCTAAGCACACTTAACTGAAGAGTTCTCATGCGATCTAGTGTGCTGGTGCGGTCGTGCCCGCTAGAGATTTGCCGTAAATTATGCTCTTGTGGAACTCGTCCGCCACGTATGATTCAAAATAGCCAAAATCGAGTCCCACAAGATGTGCTCTGACATCGGCAGCGCCCACAGATCTTTCTAGATTGGTGTCATAATAGCAAATCAGATGATCGTGCACAAAGTTATGGTGATTTTCGTGCGACCTCCACATAAGACACGCAAATTAGTCGCATTGGCCCAGCGACTCATGTTTTTCAATCCGAGACATCCCATATACGACATTTTCGGAGTCGATCATCGAGTTCTCTAGCAATAGTAAAATAAAATAAAAATAAAAGGAATTAAAATGGGGGGCATAAAAAAATGGTTCAACACATTGACGTCCTACGAGGTCACGCATCATAGTACTACTCTCACCCAAGCATGCTTAATTGAAGAGTTCTCATGAGATCTGGTGTGCTGGTGCGGTCACACTCATTTGAGATTTGCCATAAATTGTGCTCATACGAACCCGCTCGCGTTACAAGGCTTCGAAGCCTAAATTGGTGATATAGTCTCGCCAGATGCGCTTGGCCATCCGTTTCGTGGCGCCCCGTGGAGATCTGATTGGGGTCAAATGGCAAATCGATCATCGTTGAAGTTATGAGGATTTCGTAATCACACGATGCGGATCATGCGGGCCTAATGGCCATATTTTTTCACCGAGGCATCCCATTTATGACATTTTTGGAGTTAATTTTTGAGGTCTCTCGCATCAATGATAAAATAAAATAAAAATAAAATGAATTAAAATGGGCGGCATCAACAGATGGTTCAACACGATAACTTCCTAGGAGGTTACCCATCACAGCTCTTCTCTCACCCAAGCACACTTAACTGAAGAGTTTTTATGGGATTTGGTGTGCTAGTGCGGTCGCACCCGTTTGAGATTTGCCACAAATTGTGCTCATGCGAACGCCGCCATTAGCTCAACTATGGAATCGAGATACGGTCCCGCCAGCTACTTCCATCAGATCACCGCGCTAAGATCTATCCAGATTGTGGTCATAATGGCAAATCAGATGATCGTGAGCGAATTTATGGCGGTTTCCATGCGGCCTCAGCACGAGATGCGCTGATCAGCTGTATGGGCCCCACGACTCATGTTTTTCAGTCCGAGGCATCCCATCGATGACATTTTTAGAGTCAATCGTTGAGCTCTCCAGCATCAACGGTAAAATAAAATAAAAACAAAAGAGAATAAAATGGGCAGCATTAATAGATGGTTCAACACAATGACTTTCCACGAGATTATCCATCATAGTACTACTCTCTCCCAAGAACGCTTAACTGAAGATTTCTCATAGAATCTAATGTGCTAGTGCAACAGAGCTCGTTGGAGATTTGCAGCAAATTATGCTCATGTGGAACCCGTCCATGTTGTGGTAAGGCTTCAAACTAGCCGAAATCGGAGATACGGGTCACACCAGATGCCCCTGCGACACATCTATGCATCGTGCGCCTCGCATAGATCTTTTTGGATTAGGGTCATAATGGTGAATCAGATGATTATGCACGACTCTTATTTTCAGTCCGAGGCATCCCATCTATGATGTTTTCAGAGTCGATCACTGAGTTCTCTAGCATCAACGGTAAAATAAAATAAAAATAAAAGGAAATAAAATGGGCGGCAGCTATAGATGGTTCAACACGATAACTTCCCAAGAGCTCACCCATCATAGTACTGCTCTCACCCAAGCACACTTAACTGAAGAGTTCTTATGAGATATGGTGTGCTGGTGCGGTCGCACCGGCTAGAGATTTACAACAAATTATGCTATCTGGAACCCGTTCATGCGCTGAAGGTTTTAAAAACGAGTCCAAGAAATTCAGCATTTGCACATCATGTGCCCCGCGGAGATCTTTCTGGATTAGGGTCATAATGGAGAATCGGACGATCGTACATAAAGTTATGTTGATTTTCGTGCGGCCTCCGCACGAGAAGCGCAGACCAGCCGCATGACCCCACAACTCATGTTTTTCAGTACAAGGCATGCCATTGACAATGTTTTCAGAGTCGATCTCCAAGTTCTGCAGCGTCAATGGTAAAATAAAACAATGATAAAAGAAAATAAATTTGGTTGTATCAACAGATGGCTCACTACGATGACTTCCCAAGAGGTAACCCATCATAGTACAGCTCTTGCCCAAGCACGATTAACTGAAGAGTTCTCATGTGATCTGGTGTGCTGTTGTGGTCACACCTGCTATAGATTTTCCATAAATTATGCTCATACAGAACTTGTCCGTGTAGCGGTAAAGTATCAAAATAGCTGAAATTGTAGATATGGGTCCCGCCAGATGCACTACGACATCTGCTCCCAGGAGATCTTTCGATTGGTCATGGTGAATCGACGATCGTATGTGAAGTTATGGTGATTTTCGTGTGGCCTCTACACAAGAAGCTCGGACCAGCTTCGTGGTCCCCACAACTTGTGTTTTTCATTACGAGGCATGCCATTGACGGTGTTTTCGGAGTCTATCTTCGAGTTTTTTTGGCGTCAATGGTAAAATAAAATAAAAAATAAAAGAAAATAAATTGGGTGGCATCAACAGATGGTTCAACATAGTGACTTCCCGGGAGGTCATCCATCATAGTACTGCTCTCGCTTAAGCATGCTAAACTGAAGAGTTCTCATGGTATCTGGTGTGCTGGTGCGGTCACGCCTGCTGGAGATTTGCTACAAATTATGCTCATGCGAAACTCTTTCGTGCATCGGTAAAGCATCAAACTAATCGAAATTGGAGGTACGGTCCCACCAGATGTGCTTGTGACACATCTGCGCATCATGCACCCCACGAAGATCTTTCCGGATTCGGGCTATAATGGTAAATCAGACGATCATGCGCAAATTTATGATGATTTCTTGCAGCATCCACACGAGATGAGCGGATCAGCCGCATGGGTCCCAAGGCTCATGTTTTTCACTCTCTGAGTCATCCCATTGATGACATTTTTGGAGTCGATCACCGAATTCTCCAGCGTCAATGGTAAAATAAAATAAAAATAAAAGGAAATGAAATGGGCGGTATCAACAGATGGTTCAACACAACGACTTCCCTAGAGATCACCCATCATATTACTGCTCTCGCCTAAGCACGCTTAATTGAAGAGTTCTCATGTGATCTTGTGTGTTATTGTGGTCACGCTCGCTAGAGATTTGCCACGAATTGTGCTCATGCAGAACTCGTACATGTCGCAGTAAGCTTTCGACATAGCCGAAATTGGAGCTACTAGTCTTGCCAGATGCGCCTGTAGCTCATCTGTGCGTCGTGCACCCCATGGAAATCTTTCCAGATTGGGGTCAAAATGGAGAAACAGATGACCGTGCATAAAGTTATGGTGATTTCTGTGCGGCCTCCTAATGAGATGTGTGAATCAACCGCATGGGCCCCACGGCTCATATTTTTTAGTCCGAGGCATTCTATCTACGACATTTTTGGAGTCGATGACCGAGTTCTCTAGCATCAACGATAAAATAAAATAAAATTAAAAGGAAATAAAATGGGCGGCATCGACAGATGGTTCAACACGATGACTTCTTAAGAGCTCACCCATCATAGTATTGCTCTCGCCCAAGTACGCTTAACTGAAGAGTTCTCATGGGATCTAATGTGCTAGTGCGGTCGCACCGACTGGAGATTTGCCACAAATTGTGCTCATCCAAAACCTATCCGTAATACGGTAAGGCTTCAAAATAGCCGAAATTGGAGATATGGGTCCCGCTAGTTGCACCTGCGACACATCTACGCACCGTGCTCCCCACAGAGATCTTTATGGATTGGGGTCAGAGCACCCGATGCTTCCAATCAATGGGCTCTACTTAAAGAAATACTATCCATAAATCTTGTTTAAAAATAATTATCAATAAAACTTTTTTTCATCTCAAATTTCATTTCTTCTATGTTAGAAATATCTTTTTCTTGTGAATCTGCCATGATATATTTAGGGTAGGTGTAAGAGAACCCAAGCGGCATCCTATTCTATCTTTCAGAACATAAATAAACATGTCTTTTATCTCGAGTTATTTTGATGTGGGAGCAAGCCCCCTATGGCACTCACTCATTAGCCGCTCTAGGTCGGGTCTACATACTACCTTGCTAGTATGTCACCCCAGTGATCACTTGTTGGAGGATGTGAGTCCCCACTCTTTCTTCCTAACTTGACCATTGTAAACCAACGAGCACCTCATTAGTATGATAGATTTCACTGCCCAGCGAGTGAGCTACCTCATGTTGACTTTTCTTAAGGAGATGTGAGTCCCCGTGCTTTCTTCTTGAACTAGCCATCTTGCACTATCTAGGTTGAGTATATTTGAGGTTAGGGTAAGTCTCCCAGAGTCTTCTTTCCTCTTGAATACATTTGAGTCAATGTAAGTCCTCCAGTGACATTCACTCAATAGTCACTCTAGGTCGGATGGCACCTGTCGAGCCGATGACAGACTATCCCGGTGATCGATTCTGCTTTAGAGAGATGTAAGCCTTCACGCCTTTTTTCTAGGCTGATTATCGCAAATTGATGGACACCTTAGGTTGGTTGGTTATCGCTATGTTAACGATGACCCACCCGGTGGATACACCACTCTTGGCAGATGTGAGTCCCCGAGCTTTCTCCTTGAGTTGGCCACCGAATACCTATTTGATATATGACTACCCACTTCATCTTCTCTAGGTTGTTGGATTAAGCCTTCAGTGGCCCCATCCCTATGGGCATTCTATTTGTGTCACGTCATTTGCGATCACATTTTGACACTACCCGAGTTACTTTTAGATTAGACAATCCCCCTTTCTTAGTAGCCAACCCTATGGTTGGAGAATTTATTCAGCGGATGCGCAAATTCTCCCTCGATTCAATAAATTTGAGATAGGTCTAGGATGATATAGTTTGACCCCTCGCAAACCAAGGTCCACATTAAAACAAACTAAACAAACAAACAAAATTAATTCGCTTATGGATTAGGAATTCAAGCCCCCAATAGCCCCTTTTGCAAGAAGGCATCCTATATTTAGGGCATTGTCAGCAAAACTCCCTATAGGAATTGTCTGAATACTTTGAGTTGAGATAAGTCCCCGAGTCGACACTCTCTTAGTGGTTGCCCTTAGGTTGTGTTCAACTTGTCATGCCATCGATGCATTACCCCGGCGGTCATCTTTGCTTTGGAAGATATAAAGCTATTACGCATTCTTTCCATCACGATCATTGCAAATCGACGAGCAGCCCTAAGTTGGGTACGATTTGTTGCGCAAGTGACTGATCACCCTAATGGTTCTTTGTTTAGAAAGATGTGAGTCCCCACATTTTTTTCCCTAACTTCACCATTGCAAACCAAAAGGCACCCCTTAGGTTAGTTCTACCTAACGGCTGGTAGACTATCCCTTTAGATTTGAAAATCTAAGATAGGTCTAGGCTGATATTAGCTCCTTCTTAGTAGATGCATCGCACGTCTACAGGGTTCATCTAAAATTAAATTAATTCTGACTACTCTTGAGTCGATATGAGTCCACAGCGACATTTTCTCAAATAGTCACACTAGATCGGGATTGATCTGTTGTGCCATCGACAGATCACCCCAACGACTAATCCTACTTTGGAAGATGTAAGTCTGCTACACTTTCTTCCTAGTACAGTCATTGCACACCGAAAAATTACCCTTAGGATGGATAGTCCTACCTTATGGCTGGTAGACTACCCCTTTGAACTTGTAAATCTAAGATAGGTCAAGGCCGACATAGCTCCTTCTCAGTGTGTCCATCGCATGCCAACTGGGTCCACAACATAACACTCTAAATTAAATTAATATAAATCAAATTAATCATCTGGACTACTCTTGAGTTGAGGTAAGACCCTTAGCGACACTCACTCAGTATTTGCCTTAGGTTGATGTTGCTCATCCAATAGATCACCCCAATAACTTTTCCTTGCTTTGGAAGATGTAAGTCTGCTACGCTTTGTTCCTAGCATAGTCGTTGCACACTGAAAGGTAACCTCTTAGGTTGGATAGTCCTACCTTATGGAAGGTAGACTATCCCTTTAAACTTATAAATCTAAGACAGGCAAAGGCCCCCATGGCTCCTTCTTAGTGTAATCCATCGCACACCGAAAGGGTCCATAACAAAATAAATTCAAAACCAACCTTCCCAGTGGAGTCAAATTAAAAATATCAAATAAACCAAATTTCCCTTCAGCAAGGTGCAGATCAAATTGGCCTTCCTAGTAGAGCTTAAATCTAAATCAAACAAATTTAATTGAGTGTACATCCTCAGGGAATATGCCCTCAATCTAGAACCATTCTTCGTAGTGGAGCCACAATAAATTAAACAAACCTCCCTAGTTGATTCTAATCAAACAAATCAAACAAATCTAATCAAATTCTTATCCCTAGTGGATACACACCTGAACAAATTGTACTCATAATTGAACTCAAATTCTTATCCCTCAGTGGATAACTTGAACCTGCTTCCCAAGTGAAAAGTTCATGTGCTCAACCCCTAGCAGATTCCTTCTTGCTCTCTTATGCCCTTAGCATAAAGAGAGCTGCATCACACTAAGATTGTGATTCTATCTAGCTTTTGGGTATAGGTATATATCACTTCCATTGTTTTTTGTAATCTTCTCCATGTTGTTGATCATTTCGGCCAATGCCAATATGTGCAGTGTGCCTTATCAGTTACACCACACCTATTGGGGGTTCTTTTGGTTGACCTCACTTTTAGAGCGAGCTCTTAACCTCCTCTCCTCAAACTTAGGACTCTTCTAGACACTGAGAAATCCTTAGTCATAATACACTTCTAGTGATTAGGTGAACACTTAACCAAGCTTAGAGACTTAGAAGTGTTAATCATAAGATTAGGCTTTTCCTTAGGTCTTAAGGAAGTTACCTATCCTATAGCCTAAACCCAATCTAGATACACTTTCTCAAATCAAACTCAGATTCAATTCTCAAACCAAATCTCAAATTCAAATTCAAATTCAAAATATAATTTTAAATTTGACTTCAAATGATTGAAACCAAAAATCAAATTCAAATCTTAAAACCCTTCCTAAGCCATATGAACCACATTCATAAGCTTAGCCAAAATTTCCTTTATATCAAATTAAACTCATTTTATCTCTTCAAATGACTAAAACTATATCAAAAATCAAATCCAAACTCAATCTAAACCATTTAAGCCAATTCTTTGGACTTAGCCAAATTATATCCAAATCAAGTCAAAACCATTAGATTTTCTCTTGAATCAATCATTCATTCAATCATTTATCCAAATATAAATAAAATCTACAATCATCAAATCAAATTTAAGTCAACCCAAGTCAAGCCTAACTTAGCCCTTTTGATTTAAAAATTTTAATTGAGCCAAAACTTATTGGACTCTAACTTGATTATCATTGAATTTTTATTTCAATATAGGGCTCATATATAAGTTCAACTAAACTGGAATCAAACCAAAACCAAACCAATTGACCCACTTAGGTCCACTGGACCCAAAGTGAGCTAAAGGACCCATTTGAGCCAACATCTAATCTAACCAAAATTAGATTGAACCAAGCTCACCAAAACCTTCCACCATGATTGTTGATCACCCTAGGATGATCAATTGCAATCAATTGGGCCAAACTAAGCCCAATTGGCCATTTGATCCAAATTGACCCAAATTGGCCTAAAGGATCAAATCGGGTCAAATCATGATCTAACCCAAATTGATTGCAACCAATGACTCAAGTTCATTTCAAATTGATTGTTGAACTTGATCAAAGCCATAATTAAACCCAATTTGATCAATCGAGCCCAATTGGTCAACTTGACCCAACCTAGCCCAAATTGGCCTAAAGTTTCAATTTGGCTCAAATCCAAATTAAATCCAAATCACCCAAACTAAAGACACATTCATCTTCACTAGTCAATTGGAACATGAATGACCCATATGATCCAAATTGGGCCAAATCCCTTGAAACCAAGCCAAGACTCATTGGGGTCTGATCAAACCTGACCCAAACCCATTCGGGATTAACCCAAAACCAACCCTATCCATTTAAATCCCTCATAGATCCTCCCCAACATAGGATTCCACCCAACCATATTTAATTCTTCCCATCACATGCACTTAACTCCTCCCCAACATTTGCATTCAATAGAGTTAATTATATGGCAACAAGAGAGGACTTTGGAGCAAAAATCCAAAGTCCTCAATCAATCCATCATCCATCCCAACCATCCTAAGCAAGATGACAATCAATTTGGGGCCAAAAAATTTTAAAAAGAGTAGATTTTTGGCCATTATAAAAGGAGGGGGAAATGAAGCTTTAGATCTCTTGCTCCCACCACCATTAAGCCCCCAAAAGCTCCCAAAGCAAAAAAGGAACCCATCCCCCACCTCTTTGAGCCATTTTTGAGCTCAAAAACACAAATATTTGATTTTCTAGTGAGGCGATGGTAAACATTGGAGAAGGCAATGTTTCGAAAGGAGACAAGGGTCAAAGATCATTCCAAAGCTTTCTCACATACCTAGGAGTTCGCTCAGATCTTCACCACCACTGAAAATCATCCCCGGTGAGGTAAATTTTGTCAAACTTTAGCCGGCCTTAGGATTTGATGTATTTTGTGTTAATTTTCTTGCAATTTTAGGTATTTACCCTAGATAATCTTGTATTTTCATTTTAAATCATCCCGATTAGAAAATAGAATTTTTTTGGTGCAAATCGATGCAAAAATGAGTCCATTTAGACAACTTTTCGCTTAGAAAATCCTATTTTTCCTAAAAAAAACTTATTTTACTGTTCACCGCCTGCAGGGCTACAATCGCCATCGTCCAATCCCACAATTTGTAGGATCGGATGGCTTGGATCATGATGGGCCTTCGACGCTCCACAATACATCGACACGTAGTTCGCGCGATCGACGCCGCAGATCACGTGCCGATCGCGCGACCTTGGCTTCTATAATGTGCGAACAGATATGGACCATCTGATCAGATCGGATGGTCCAGAGCAAGCCATAGGTCATTTCCCTTCCCGCCCAATGGCTGACGTCAGTGCCGTGCGTATTTCCTTTTATAAAAAAATTAATTTAAATCATCTGAAATTCAAAAATTCATAGAAAATAAAATACTTAACCAAAAATTGCAAACAAGGGCTCATTGAATTCATCTTTCCGAGGGGAATCCAAAAAACTTAAAATTCCTAAATTTTACGAGCATTTTTAGCTTAATTTAAGTTTTAGTAAAAACCAAATTTTGTTAATTAACCAAAAATATATATCAGATTAAGTTGAAATTTTTAAGAATTGAAATTAAAGTTGAAACACACCTACCATAAAAATTTCAAGTGAAAAAGACTTCTAGATAGAGGGAAATAAAATTTTGAATTTCAGATTATCCATTTTAATAAAATAAATCAAATAAAAATTCAGAAATTTACAAAAATCTTCAAAATGGCTTAAATCACTTCAATTGACATCTAGGACTCCTAAGAAAATAATTTTATCTTCTGAATCTTAATGAACCCCAAACAAACACTTAAGAATAGAATTTAATCAATTAAGTAGTTAATTAAAACATAATCTAAAAATAATTTAAATATGAAATCAAAAATCAAAAATGAAATAACACTTAAGCAATCATTAATCAAACCTCAAATCAGAAAAATATCATCCTTAGAAGGTATTAATTTAAATATGATTTAGGCTAATAAAACTCAATTAAATGATAAATTTTGAATCAAACTTAAAATTAAACAAATCTACGAAACTTTAATATGGGTGAAACCCGTATAACTAAACTTACACTAAGCATGAAATCTTAATCATATCAAACCCCTTAATGAGTATAAATCAACTAAAACTAATTAATCATTAAATAAACTAAAAAAATCAAATTAATTAATAAACCAATTCAACATAATCATTTAATACAAATCAAATTAATCCAAATAAAATTAAAGTAAACTTAATTAACATATGATTAAATCACATCCATTTGGAATAAGATAATTAATTAACCATTAAATATTTCAATCTGATAACTAAATCAAACATGTTAATGAAATCAAACAAACATAATAAATGAATCAAGTCAATAAAAATCTAATCATAAATAATCAAATCTAATTGAAATGAAATAAACAATTAATTCACTTAATAACAATGATGGTAATAACAATAATCCTTTAATCAAACCAAACTTAAGGAAAACACTTAACTAAACAAAATCACTCACATGTGAGAAATTAAGTCATTAATCTCTAATTAAACAAACCCTTAATTAGTCTTATGATTTAAAAATTAAATTAACCTTAATCAAACTTAATTAATCAAACATCTAATTAATGCAAAATTAATGAATTAATCCATCATCTTAATTAACCAAATTAATTTAAATTAGTTACATTAAAGTTAACTATAAAATTAAGCTTAATCAAACCACTAATTAAATTTAATAATCACACCCCTCAAGTAAACTAATTAAGTTAATCAAATTAATCATATTAAACCTAAGCTAAATCAAACATAATTAAGATGCAATTAAATATTAATCAAAACCTAAATTAAACCTAAATCATTAAGTCATTAATCTCTAATTAAACAAACCTCTAATTAATCTAATACTTAAAATTTAATTACCTCTAATCAAACTTAATTAATAAAACATCTAATTAATACAAACTTAATGAATTTATCCATCATCTTAATTAATCAAATTAATTTAAATAAGTTACATTAAAGCTAACTCTAAAATTAAGCTTAAAACCCCTAAATAAATTTAATAATTAATCACACCACTCAAGTAAACTAATTAAGTTAATCAAATTAATCATATTAAACCTAAGCCTAATCAAACATAATCAAAATGTAATTAAATACTAATCAAAACCTAAATTAAACCTTAATCATTAAATCATTAATTACATCATTAAGAATTCAATAAATCTTTATTTAATTTAATAATTAACTTAAACACACTCCTTAATTAAACTAATTACTGTTATGCTAATCCAATTGAATAAACACCTAACTAATGCAAACTTAATAAATTAATCCATCATCTTAATTAATCAAATTAATTTAAATAAGTTATATTAAAGCTAACTCTAAAATTAATCAAACCCCTAATTAAATTTAATAATCACACCCCTCAAGTAAACTAATTAAGTTAATCAAATTAATTATATTAAACCTAAGCTTAATCAAATGTAATTAAAATATAATTAAATACTAATCAAAACCTAAATAATTAAGTCATTAATCTCTAATTAAACAAACCTTTAATTAATCTAATAATTTAAAATTTTAATTACCCTTAATGAAACTAAATTAATCAAATATCTACTTAATGCAAACCTAACAAACCAATCCATCATCTTAATAAACCAAATTAATTTTATAAATCACATTAAATTAACTCAAATCAAACACTTAATTAATCTACTAATTAATTTAATCATATATATTAAATAAATTAATTAAGTCAATTAAATTAATCATATTAAACTTAAGCTTAATCAAACATAAAATGCAATTAAATGCTAATCAAATCCTAATTTAAACTTAAATCATTAACTCATTAATTATATCATTAACCCAAATAAATATAAAATTCAAATTAAAAATTAAACAAAATTTTATTTAATTTAATAATTAAAATACCTCTTAAATAAACTAATTAAGTTAATTAAAGTAATCATATTAAACCTAAGCTTAATCAAACATAAATGCAATTAAATACTGCTCAAAATATAAATTAATCCTAAATTATTAAGTCATTAATTACATCATTAGTCTAAGCAAATATGAAACCAAATTGAAAATTAAACAAACCTTTATAGTTAACATAAATACACTTCTTAATTAAACTAATCACATAATCACATTGAACTTAAGCAAACCCATAGACCAATAAAGCTAATTAAATCAAATTAAATCAAATTAAATTAAATTAAGAAGGACTCTCATCAATTGAATGTGTAATCAAATCAAAGCGCATTCAACTCACTTAAATAAGATAAATTAATCAACTATCTAATGTATGAAATCAAAATACAAACCAAACTTTGATGAACATGACAAATGGATGTGATTAAAAATAAATTCCTAATTATAAAGAATCAAGCGCAATTAAAATTAAAATAAAATCTCAATTAATATAATTTGATCAGACTACAAATAAATGAACCACAATCAAATTAAATAAACATAAAGTTATGTCACATAACCATAATCAAAGAAAAGAATTAGATATTAATTTAAAAGGATATTGAATTATCAAGATTTAATTAAATCGAAATATCTAATCTAAAATTAATCATCCAAAAACACATGAATTTAACCAAACTTAAACGTCATTAAAGAGCAAGGATATTGAATTATCAAGATTTAATTAAATCAAAATATTTAATATAAAATTAATCAACCAAAAACACATGAACTTAAATAAACTTAAATTTCATTAGATATTAAGGATATTGAATTATCAAGATGAAATTAAACTAAAACATCTAATCAAAAATCAACCAATCAAATACTTAAAAAACTCAAATTCTAAATTCTAAATCAAATCAAATGAATTACACAAATTCAAATAGGCTAATTAAGATACTTAAGGACCTTAGTTAGATTCTTTAGGTGTTAGGATGTAGAATAGGGTGAGTTTTGTCTACAAATGAAATTCATTCTATTTTTCATTCTTGAAAACCTAAACATCATTTAACCAAATAAAAGTGAAATAAAAAATGAAAGATAAAGTATTAAATTATTTAAATTGAAATCACCCAAAGGTAAAATTTAAACAAATTCAAATTCGAAATTGAAATTTAAACTAAAGAAGCCTAGTATAGTTTTGACACATAAGCTTTAAGCACATACATTAGAATACTAAGTCAGCACTTCTAGTGCTAAGTTAGGGCATTTTATGTATGATATTGTATTTTATTTTGTGATGTAATATTTTAGACTAGATGTTAGGGTGTATGTTTCGTAGACTGGATGTTAGGCCGTTATTAGCCTAATCATATTTTCTGCAGGGGGTTGTGCTTAAGAGGCCACTGTAATAAAAATATAAATGTGTTTGATGTGCAGGTTGCTTAGTCCCTAAGCATAACGCATTAGATAGCGCATGGTTACCCATGTGTTGCTAAGTCCAAATTATTCATATACCTTGTTGTATGGTGTGTTTAGCTAACATTTGTTTTGTAGGTGTAGTTAGATTTACTTTTTCTATTTTTGATGTAATTTTACATTTAGAATTAAGATTAGTGTTATGGGGGGATTAGAATGAGTAGTGGCCAGAAGGCTTAGTCCCTGGGGTGCCCTGTGATGCATTTGGAGAAAATCAAATTAAAAGAAAGGGAAGGAAGAAATGTAGAAAAGAAGACCCCCATAGCATTTTTTTTTTGTAATTCGGGTTGTATAAGGGAAAAGCTTGGCTACCAATCTTTTTTTCTATTTCTTGAGATCTCAATTAATAACGGCCTTTTATTCTTTTACAATTTTATAAAATTATTTGATGTTGTGTTTATATTGTGCATTAGAACATTATGCTTTTCATAGTTTCTTTATGATTGATGCTTGAATATGGCTGATGCGAGCTCTTAGGATGAAATTAATTTTTCTACCCCAATTAGAAACTCATAACTAAAATTTTAAAACAACTCATAACCTCACATAAAAGCCTAAAAATTAAATCAAGATAATAAAATTTTTAGCAACCTCTTAGCTGGATGAATGAATGTATAATATCATGCATGTCATATTATTTCACTCTTGTTAAGAGGGGGCTTCCATCTTTTCCAAAGAATGAAGACTTAACCTATGAGAGCCTTTGTGGAAGAACACCCCTTTCTCTCTTAAGTTGACCCATAATCAAATTCTCATGCATTTAGGCATACAAAATCTCATAGTCTGTGTCAAAATAAATAGTCCAAAAGAATCAAATAAATTTGACAAAATTTGCATTAGATTAAGTCATGAATCCATACCACTCATGCTCTAGTCTCTTAGGGAGTGGGTTTAAGGACTTAGTCTCCTTTCTAAATGAACAACAACCTAGCCATCTTGCAAAGCATAAGACTTGCCTACATGGATTTAAAGTGTAGGAGGAGTTAGTGGTCGCACCCCTGCAAGAATAAGTCTAAAATGGATTTATTCCTTATGGAGGTAAACCATATACCCATTTTCACCTTAGATTTAGGTCATGCCTTTGTTTTATGCCAAGGCTCCTTAGTTTAGGAATCTAAGGTAGCTATTTCCTTCAGGCTATAATCATAAATCCTCACTACTTAGGTATTTTCACAATCTTATGTTGTAGAATTATAAGCCCTAGCAATTTAATAAAATGTCAACTCAAATAATTAACTCTCTTCAATTTCAAAAATATAAAGCCCTGTTATTGGATAGATTGGAATGCTCACTAGGCTTCCTAGTATCATGAGCATTTCCTACTTTCTCCCTTTGGATTCCAAAATAAGTCTTCTCTTTGTTCTATCCCTTTTGATTTTCTAAAACAGTCAATCCTTTGATAGCTTAACCTTGAAATCTTTAGAGACCCTAATTGTCTACTTTAATCGAGAGTATTCTTAAAGAATTCCCATTCATTAGGATGTAATTAACTATGAGGGCTTGCCTCCATAGGAACTTAATGAACCCGACTTAAAATAAACCCTACTTTATTTTTTCGTGTAAAGTACGGGAAAGATCTCTAGTATATTAAGACCATCTTGGGAGTCCTTATTAGATGGGTCCATTATAGGATGATGATCCCTATCTTTCGAGATAATATATCATTCCTTAATGTCATACCCGATCACGTCAATAAGCACCCCCTAAGATTTGTGTGGTATCCCACATCCTCTAAAATAAACACCACAAATTTTTTTGGCAACTTCACTAGGTCCTCTCTCCATCTTTAGTAGACAATTATTATCTCCAAGCATCGATAGTTGACTT
Organism: Cymbidium sinense; assembly: GCA_021442155.1. Lineage (NCBI taxonomy): Eukaryota > Viridiplantae > Streptophyta > Magnoliopsida > Asparagales > Orchidaceae > Cymbidium > Cymbidium sinense. The sequence continues at coordinate 58,108,770 of CM038226.1, forward strand.
ATATTTTATTTAGGCCTGAGACTATCATTCTTTCCATTGCCACATAGCTTATTTCATCCTTGAACAAAGCTCGCCAACATCCTTTAAGTTTTAAGACCTCACTCCGTGTAGGTCCTAAAATCCCTATTGGATTCCCCCAATATGTGAAAATTAAAATTAATCAAACAAAGGAGATGATCAAAATGAAGAATCTCTTCACCATTATAATGGTGAGGCAAGGTTCATCCTATGAACAATAAGAAAATAAAACCCTTCTACAAAATAACATGTCTTTCCAAAAGAACATAAAAATTTGTTAAATGGGAGTTCCCCTTCCCTTGGAGAAGGTAGAGTAAATTGAATTCTATTTGCATTTATTTGATAAAACTCCTTCTTGCCAAAGTCTTGGACTTCAAAACACATTGGGAACTCATTTGACATATCCAAGTATATCAGATGAGAACCCCCTTTTAAAAATCATAAGAACAAATTGAACTCCATTTAACATACCGTAAATTATGGAGGAGGTGATGGCGGGGGATATGTCAAATTGAACACCATTTAATGGACGGGTTCCAGAGATTTACCATAAATTATGCTCATGTGGAACCCGTCCGTGCCGCAGTGAGTTTCAAACTAGAAATCGAGATATGGACCAAATGCTCCTGACACATCTACATCGTGCCCCGTGGTGATCTTTCCAGAATGGGGTCATAATGGCGAATCAGACGGTCGTGCACGAAGTTATGGAAATTTTCATGGGGCCTCCACACAAGATGGGCGGATCAGCTGTGTGGGCCTCCATGGCTCGTGTTTTTCAGTCCGAGACATCCCATCGATGAAGTTTTTGGAGTCGATCTCTAAGTTCTGCTGTGTCAATGGAATGATAAAATAAAAATAAAAGGAAACAAAATGTGCGGCATCAACAGATGGTTCAACACGATGACTTCATAGGAGGTCACCCATCATAGTACTACTCTCGCCTAAGCACCCTTAATTGAATAGTTCTCATGGATGGTGTGTCAAAATGTTGCCAGATATTTGCTTTAACCCATTCGCGCCGCGCTGCATCAAATAAATCGAGATACGGCCCCGCTGATGTGCGCTAACATCTCGTGCATCGTTTGTCCTGTAGAGATCTTTCCAGAATAGAGTCGTAATGGAGAATCGGATGATCGTGCGCAGAGTTATGATGATTTCCATGTGGTCTCCACACGAGATGCGTGGATCAGCCACGTGAGCCCCAAGGATCATGTTTTTCAGTTTGAGGCATCCTATCGATGAAATTTTTGAAGTTGATCGTTGAGTTCTCCAGCGTCAATGGTAAAGTAAAATAAAAATAAAAGAAAATAAAATGGGTGGCATCAACAGATCATTCAACATGATGACTTCCTGGGACTCATCAGTATCGCAAGCACGCTTAACAATCATTCTTATGTGTTTGGTGCGACGCGCCAATCGGAGATTTGCAAATTGTGCTCATGTGGAACCCGGCAAAGAAGCTAGTGTCGAATAACCGAAAACGGAGATACGAGTCCCTCCATATGCGTCTGCGGCACATCTGTGCATCGTGCGCCCCGCAAAGATCTTTCTGGATTTAGGTCATAATGGCAAATCAGATGATCGTGCATGAAGTTATGGAGATTTTCGTGAGACCTCCACCACCAGATGTGCGGATTAGTCGTGTGGGCCCAACGGCTCATGTTTTTCAGTCCGAGGCATCCTATCTATGACATTTTCGAAGTCGATCGCTGAGTTCTCCAATGTCAATGATAAAATAAATTAAAAATAAAAAGAATTAAAATGGGCGGCATCAACAGATGGTTCAACATGATGACTTTCCAGGAGGTCACCCATCATAGATCGCTCACCTGTGCACGCTTAATCAAGACTTCATAAAATCGGTGGCCGAGCCACCGCTCCACCGGAGATTTAGCGCAAATTATGCTCATGCGAAACCCGTCCGTTCTGCAGTAAGGCTTTGAACTAGCCGAAATCAGAGATATGGGTTCCATCAGATGTGCCTGTGACACATATATGCATTGTGCGCCCCACGAAGATCTTTCCAGATTGGGGTCATAATGGCGAATTGGACAATCGTGCATAAACTTTTGGTGATTTCCATGTGGCCTCCGCATGAGATGCACGGATCAACCGCATGGGCCGCATGGCTCGTGTTTTTCAGTTCGAGCCATCCCATCTATGACATTTTCGGAGTCGATCACCGAGTTTCAGGCTTCAACGGTAAAACAAAATAAAAAAGAAAATTAGATGGGCGGTATCAACAAATGGTTCAACACGATAACTTTCGAGGAGGTCACCCATCATAGTTCTGCTCTTGCCCAAGCACACTTAATTGAAAAGTTCTCAAGTGATCTGGTGTGCTGATGTGGTTGTGCCCACTGGAGATTTACCATAAATTATGCTCATTTTTAACCAGTCAGTGTCACGGTAAGGCTTCAAAATAGCCAAAAATTGGAGATACGGGTCCCGCTAGATGTGCCTACTGCTCATCTGTGTGTCATGCGCCCCACGAAGATCTTCCCGGATTAGGGTCGCAATGGTGAATCGGACGATCGTTCAAAATTTATATTTTCTTATCCCATTACACGCGGATCACCCCACTCATGTTTTTTCACCAGGCATCCCATCTACGATATTTTGAGTCGATCATCATCGAAGTTCTCCAATCGATAAAATAAAATAAAATAAAATAAAATAATAAAATGGGTGGCATCGATAGATGGTTCAACACGATGACTTCCCAAGAGCACACCCATCAAAGATCGCTTCCCTCCAAGCATGAATCAAGAGTTCTTATGAGATGTCGGTCAATAGAGATTTACCGTAAATTATGCTCATCTAGAACCCGTTTGTGTTGTGCTAAGGCTTTGAAATAGCCAAAACGGAGATATGGTTCCTAGATGGCATCTGACGCTCCAATGGATATCTTTTGTATTGCACATAATGGCATAATCGACGTCTTGTGTAAAGTTATGGTAATTTTGAAAGAGGTCACCCATCATAGGGCTCCTCAAGCACGCTTAACCAAGATTCTCGCGTGAACTGGTGTTGTCGCAACCAAGATTTGTCGCAAATTATGTGCGAACTCATCCATACAAAGGCAAGAAATAGCTGAATCGAGATTGGGGTCCGCCGATGATTTACCATACGCGGTGTCATGCGCCTCCGCAGAGATCTTTTGATTCGGTCAAAATGGTGAACCGACGATCGCGCCGGTTATGGTGATTTTCGATCTTAAAGCGGGTGTCAACCACCCCAATGGCACCAGCAATACGTAACCGACCCATCGACAACATTTTGAGTCGACCGAAGTTTTCTGTCAACGATAAAATAAAAAAAAATAAAAGAAAATAAATTGTGTGAGGCATCAACGATGGTTCAACACGACGACTTCCCGTGCTATCACCCATCATAAGATCGCTTCGCCAAGCTTAATTGAAGAGCCATGGGATCTGTTGGAGAGGTCACCGGAGAGATTTTTTTGCAAATTATGCTCATCCGTAACCCGCCTGCGGTAAGGCTATAGCCAAAATTGAAGATACGGTCCCACTAGATGCACATTCCGCTTTAGATAAGGTGATCTCCACAAGATCTTTTGATTAGGGTAATGACGATCGCATGAAGTTATGGCGATTTGCATGCAACCTCCACACGAGATGCACGGATCAGCCACGTGGGCCCCATGGCTCATATTTTCAATCAGAGGCATCCCGTCGATGATGTTTTCGGAGTTGATCAACGAGTTCTATGGAATCAACGAAAAAATAAAATAAAAATAAAAGGAAATAAAATGGGCGGTATCAACAGATGGTTCAACACGATGACTTCCCAAGAGGTCACCGAATGCTCGTCAAGCTTGCTTAATCAAACAGCTCACATGAGATCCGTGTGCGGTCGCCTTCTTCTAGATTTGTCATAAATTGTGCTTATCCGGAATGCATCTATGACGCGATAAGACTTCGAAATAACCAAAATTGAAGATACGGGACCTGCCAAATGTGCCTGCGGCTCATCCGTGCATCGTGCTCCCCGCAAAGATCTTTCCAGATTGGGATCATAATGCGAATCATACGATCGCAGCGGTTATGGTGATTTTTTGCGCTCTACATGAGACGATAGATCGCCAGTTGGCCCCACGACTCTTTTTTCACAGACATCCCATCTACAACATTTTTGGAGTTGATTGTCGAGTTCTCCGGCGTCAATGATAAAATAAAATAAAAAAAGGAAATAAAATGGGCAGCATCAACATAAGGTTCCTTACGGCGGCTTCCCAGGAGGTCACCCATCATAGTTGGTGTACTATTGATTTGCATGTGGCCTCTACACGAGACATGCGTATCAGCCACGTGGGCAACATGACTCGTATTTTTCAGTCCGAGGCATCCCATCGATGATATTTTTGGAGTCGATCGTCGAGTTCTCTGGCATCAATGGTAAAATAAAATAAAAATTAAAGAAAATAAAATGGGCGGCATCAACAGATGATTCTACACGATGACTTCCCAAGATGTCACCCGTCATAATATGGCTCTTGCCTAAGCACGCTTAACTAAGGAGTTCTCATGTTATATGGGTGCCATGGCCGCTACCGTTAGAGATTTGCGCAGAAAGTTTCAAGGAGAACCCGTATGTACCGCGATAAGGCTTCAAAATAGTCAAAATTGGAGATACTTGTCCTGCTATATATGCTGGTTTATTCAAGGTATCATGCCATGGATATCTTTCCGGATTGGGGTCATAATGTGGAATCATATGATCATGCACAAATTTTTATCGATTTTTGTGCGGCCCCAACACGAGATGCGCATGTCAGCTGCATGGGCCCCATGGCTCATGTTTTTCAGTCCGAGGAATCCCATCTGCAATGTTTTCAGAGTCGATTGTTGAGTTTTTCGGTGTCAATGATAAAATAAAATAAAAATAGAAGGAAATAAAATGGGCGGCATCAACAGATGGTTCAACACGACAACTTTCCAAGAGGTAACCCATCATAGTACGACTCTCTCCCAAACACGCTTAACTAAAGAGTTCTCATTGGATTTGGTGTGCTAGTGCGGTCGCGCCAGTTGTAGATTTTCGACAAATTGTGCTCATGTGGAACCCGTTCATGCCGCGATAAGGCTTTGAAATAGTCAAAATTTGAGATACGGGTCCGGCAAGATGCGATTGCACATCTACGCGTCGTACACCCCGCGAAGATCTTTTTGGATTAAGGTCATAATAGAGAATCAGATGATCATGTGCAAAGTTATGGCGATCGTCGTGTGGCCTCCACACGAGAACAGCAAATCAACAGTGTGGGCGCACAGCTCATATTTTTCAGTCCGAGGCATCCCATCGATGACACTTTTTGAAGTCAATCTCTGAGTTTTGTGGCATCAATGGTAAAATAAAAGAAAATTAAAAGGAAATAAAATAAAATTAAAAGGAAATAAAATGGGTGACATAAATAGATGGTTCAATACGATGACTTCCTAAGAGGTCACCCATCATAGTACTGCTCTCGCCCAAGCATGCATAACTGAAGAGTTCTCATGGGATCTGTTGTACTAGTGTGGTCGCCCCCGCTGGAGTTTTGCCATAAATTATGCTCATCCAGAACCCATCCGTGACGCGATAAGGCTTTGAAATAGTAGAAATCGGAGATACGGGTCTCGCTAGATGCGCCTGTGGCTCATCTAAGCGTCGATCTCCAAGTTCTTCGGCAACAACAGTAAAATGAAATAAAAATAAAAGGAATAAAATGGGCGGCATCAATAGATCGTTCAACAACTCGACTTCCCAGGAGGTTACCCATCATAGTATTACTCTCGCCCAAGCACGTATAACTGAAGAGTTCTCATGGGATCTGGTGTGCTGGTGCGGTCGCACCTGCTGGAGATTTTCCGTAAATTGAGCTCATCTGGAACCCATATATGCCACGACAAGGCTTCAAAATAGTCAAAATCGGAGATACATGTCCCACCAGATGTGCCTGCGGCACATCTGTACATCATGAGCCTCACAGAGATCTTTCCGAATTGGGGTCATAATTGCGAATGGAATGATCGTGCATGAAGTTATGGAGATTTCCGTGCGGCCTCCACATGATACGCATCGTACTGAGGGGCTGCGTTTTTTCAAGTTTTTCAGTCGCATCCCATCAATAACATTTTTGGAGTCGATCGCCAAGTTTTCTAGTGTCAATGTTAAAATAAAATACAAATAAAAGGAAATAAAATGCGTGGCATCAACAGATGGCTTAACACGATGACTTCCGATGGTCACTCATCATAGTACTGCTCTCGCCCAAGCACGCTTAATTGCTGAGTTCTCATGATATCTTGTGTGATGATACGATTGCGTCCGTTGGAGATTTTTCGCAAATTGTGCTCAAGTGAAACTTGTCCGTGTCGCAATAAGGCTTCGTACTAGCCAAAATCGGAGATACGTGTCCTGCAAGATACGCCTGCGGCTCATCTGCGCAGCATGCTCCCTGTGAAGATCTTTCGGGATTAGGGTCATAATGGCAAATCGGACAATCGTGCATGATGTTATGGCAATTTTCGTGCGGCCTCTGCACGAGATGCGCAGATCAACCATGTGGGCCCCACGGATCATGTTTTTCAGTCTAAGGCATCCCATCGATGGCATTTTTGGAGTCGATCATCGAGTTCTTCGATGTCAACAGTAAAATAAAATAAAAATAAAAGGAAATAAAATGGGCATCATCAACAGACGGTTCAACACGATAACTTCCCAAGAGGTCGCCCATCATAGTACTGCTCTTGCCCAAGCACGCTTAATTGAAGAGTTCTTATGTGATCTGGTGTGCTGGTGCGGTCGTGCCCGTTGGAGATTTTTCGTAAAATATGCTCATGAGGAACTTGTTAATGCGGTGTAAGGCCGAAGCGAACGGGCGTCCCGGATGTGCCTTTGGCCCATCATCGCGCCTGAAATCTTCTCGGATTGGAGTCATAACGGTGAATCGGATGATCATGCACAAAGTTATGGCGATCTTCAGGTGGCCTCTTCATGATACGCTGATCATCCATATGGGCCCCACGGCTCGTGTTTTTCTGCCTGAGGTGTCACATCGATGATATTTTTCAGAGTTGATCGCCAAGTTTACGATCGTCAATGTTAAAATAAAATAAAAATAAAATGAAATAAAATGGGTAGTATCAACAGATGGTTAAACACGATGACATCCCAAGATGTCACCCATCATAGTACTACTCTCGCCCAAGCACGCTTAACTAAAGAGTTCTCATGATATCTGGTGTGTTGGTGCAGTCACGCCTGCTGGAGATTTGCCTCAAATTGTGCTCATGTGGAACCCGTCCGAGCCACGGTAAGACTTCGAACTAGCCAAAATCAGAGATACGGGTCTCGTCAGATGCGCTTGTGGCACATCTGGGCGTCATGAGCCCGATGGAGATCTTTTCGGAATGGTTTCATAATGATCGGATGATCATGTGAGAAGTTTTGGTGAGCGGCCTCAACACGAGATGCGTGGATCAGCCACGTGGGCCCAACATCTCGTCTTTCATTATGAGGCATCCGATCGATGACATTTTCAGAGTTGATCTCCGAGTTCTATGACATCAATGGTAAAATAAAATGGGCGGCATCAACAGATGGTTCAATGTTACGACTTGCCATTTGGTCACCCGTCATAATACTGCTCTCGCCTAAGCACACTTAACTGAAGAGCTCTCATGGGATCTTGTGTGGTGGTGCGGTCGCTCCCGCTAGAGCTTTGCCACAAATTATGCTCATGCGGAACCCGTCCGTGTCACGGTAAGGCTTCGAACTAGCCGAAATCGTAGATACGGGTCCCACTAGATTCGTTTACGGGAAATCTGTGCGTCATGCACCCGGTGGAGATCTTTTCAGATTAGGGTCATAATGGTGAATTAGGCGATCGTGCGCGAAGTTAAGGCGAGCCGCTTCCACATGAGACGTGCAGATCAACTACGCAAGTCCAACGACTCATGTTTTTCATTACGAGGCATCCCATCGACGACATTTTCAGAGTCGATTTCCAAGTTTTATAGCGTCAACGGTAAAATAAAATAAAAATAAAATGAAATAAAATGGGTTGCATCAATAGATAGTTCAACATTAGGACTTCCCAGTTGGTCACCCATCATAGTACTGCTCTCGTCGAAGAATGCTTAACTAAAGAGTTCTCAAGGGATCGGGTGTGCTGGTGCATTCACGCCGGCTAGAGATTTGCCGCAAATTGAGCTCATATGGAACCCGTCTGTGCAGCAGTAAGGCTTCATAATAGAAAAATAGAGATATGAGTCCCACCAGATGTTTTTGTGGCTCATCTACGCGTCATGCACCCCGCGAAGATCTTTCTGGAATGGCCTTATAATGGAAAATCGGACGATCGTGCGCAAAGTTATGACGATTTCTGTGCAGTCTCTAAGATGCGTGGATTAGCCGCATATGCTCCATTGCTCGTGTTTTATAGTCCAAGGCATCCCATCGATGATGTTTTCAGATTCGATCGCCGAGTTCTCTACCATCAAAAGTAAAATAAAATAAAATTAAAAGAAAATAAAATGAGTGGCATCAACAGATCATTCAACACGATGACTTCCAGGAGGTCACCCATCATAAGATCGCTCGCCAAGCAAGCTTAATCAAGAGTTCTCATGGATCCGTGTGTGAGGTCGCGGCACGCTAGAGATTTATCATAAATTGTGCTCATCCGAAACCCATTAGTGTCGCGGTAAGGCTTTGAAATAACCGAAATCGGAGAAATGGGTCCCGCCAGATGCGGATGTGGCACATCTACGCATCGTGTGCCCCACAGAGATCTTTTTGGACTAGGGTCATTACGGCAAATCGACAATCGTGGCGCAGTTATGGCATTCGCGCCTCCACATGGAAGCGGATTAGCAAGATGGGCCCCACGACTCATGTTTTTCACCGAGGCATCCATCAAGATGTTTGAGTCGACCGAAGTTCTATAGCGTCAATGGTAAAATAAAATAAAAGGACATAGAATGAGGGGCATCAATAGACGGTTCAACATGATGACTTCCCAGGAGATCACCCATCATAATATTGCTCTCGCCCAAGCTCACTTAACTGAAGAGTTCTCATGGGATCTGGTGTGCAAGTGGGGTCACGCCTGCTGGAGATTTGCCGCAAATTGTGCTCATCCAGAACCCGTCCGTGCCGTAGTAAGGCTTCAAAGTAGCCAGAATTGGAGATACGCCTGATATGCATTTGCTCATCTACGCACGTGCACCCGGAGATCTTTCCGATATGGCAATGGCAAATTGGATAATTGTGCGTGAAGTTATGATGATTTTTGTGCGGTCTCCGTACGAGACAAGCGGACCAACCGAGTGAGCCCCACGGTTCATGTTTTTTAGACTGAAGCATCCCATCGATGACATTTTCATAGTCGATCTCCAAGTTCTCTGATGTCAACATTAAAATAAAATAAAAATAAACGAAAATAAAATGGGCGGCATCAATAGATGGTTCAACACGATGACTTCACAGGAGGTCACCCATCATAATACTGCTCTCACCTAAGCAAGTCTAACTTAAGAGTTCTCATGGGATCTGGGTGCGAGTGGCCCCGCTGGAGATTTCACAAATTATGCTCATGAAACTCCCCGCTGCGTAGGCTCAAAATAGCCAAAATTGGAGATATGTGTCCATAAGATGCTCATGGCCATTCGGCCCCGCGCTGCGGAGATCTTTCCATTGGGTCATAATGGCTAATCGGATGATCGTGCGAAAGTTAAGGTGATTTTCATGTGGCTCCACACGCGGATCACGAAGCCCACGACTCATGTTTTTCATTTAGGGGCATCCCATTGATGATGTTTTCGGAGTCAATCTCCGAGTTCTACGATGTCAAAGGTAAAATTAAATAAAAATAAAAGGAAATAAAATTAGCGACATCAACAGATGGTTCAATACAATGAGTTCCAAGAGGTCACCCATCATAGTAGTGCTCTTGCCCAAGCACGCTTAACTCAAGAGTTCTGGGATCCGTGTCGGTATGGTCGCCTGCTGGGAAATTTGTCAAATCATCGAACGCATTGTGCCTTTTTGAAATAGCAATCGGAGATACGCTCCCACCAATGCACTCCACCTCGCACATCGTACCCGCAGATCTTTCAATTGGGGTCATAATGGCAAATTGACGATCATGCAAAGTTATGGCGATGATTTCCCTCCACACGACGCGCGCAGATCAATCGTGTGGGCCCTACAGCTCATGTTTTTCAGCCCGAGGCATCCCATCGATGACATTTTTGCAGTTGATCACCGAGTTCTATGACGTCAATGGAAAAATAAAATAAAAAGAAAATAAAATAAATCGAGCGGCATCAACAGATAGTTCAACACGACAACTTTCCAGAAGGTCACCCATTATAGTACTCCTCTCACCTAAGCACGCTTAACTGAAGAGTTCTCATGTGATATGATGTGCTGGTGTGATCATGCCTGCTGGAGATTTGTTGCAAATTGTTCTTATACGGAACCCTTCCATGCCGCGGTAAGGCTTCAAAATAGCCAAAATCAGAGATACGGGTCCCACCATATGCGCCTTTGGCACATCTACACATCGTGCGCCCCACGAAGATCTTTTCAGATCTTGGTCATAATTGAGAATCAAATGATCGTGCGTGAAGTTATAGTGATTTCGACGGCTAACGTGGATCAACCAAGTGCCCTACGCTCATGCTTTTTTCAATCAAGGCATCCCATCGATGACATTTTGAGTCGACGCCGAAGTTCTCCACGCCAATGCTAAAATAAAATAAAATAAAAGGAAATAAAATGGCGCATATCAACACATGGTTCAACATGACAACTTCCGAGGTCACCCATCATAAGATCTTCTCACCCGCACGCTTAATCAAGAGTTCTCATGGGATCTAGTGTGTTGCGCGGTCACGCCGCTAGAGATTTAAAATTGCTCATGGAACCCGCGCGTGTAAAGGCTTTGAAATAGCCAAAATCGGAGATACGGGTCCCGCCATATGCACCTATGACATGCCTACGCGTCATGCTCCCCATGGAGATCTTTTCGGATTAGTTTCATAATGGAGAATCATATGATCGCGTGCAAGTTATGGTGATTTGCGCTCCCCACGATGAGCGATCAATGAGTGGCCCCACCGCTCTATTTTTTAGTCCGAGACATCCCATCAATGATGTTTTCAAAGTCGATCTCTGAGTTCTATGACGTTAACATTAAAATAAAATTAAAATAAAATAAAATAAAATGGGTGTCATCAATAGATGGTTCAACTGACGACTTCATAAGAGGACACCCTTCATAATACTGCTCTCGCCCAAGCACGCTTAACTGAAGAGTTCTCATAGGATCTGGTATGCTGGTGTGGTCATGCCCGTTGGAGATTTTTTGCAAATTATGCTTATGTGGAACCCTTCCGTGCCACAGTAAGGCTTCGAAATAGCCGAAATCGAAGATATGTGTCCTACTAGATGTGCCTGTGGCTCATCTATGCATCCTACACCCTGCGAAGAACTTTCTAGATTGGGGTCATAATGGCAAATCGTATGATCGTGCGTGACGTTATGGCAATCTTTGTGCGGCCTCCACACGGACGCATCACCATAGGCCCATGTTTTTTTTCGAGGCATCCCATCAATAATTTTTGGGTCGATCTTATTTCGGCCACGATAAAATAAAATAAAATAAAAGTAAATAAAATGGGCATCATCAACAGATGGTTCAACATGACGACTTCATGAGGTCACCCATCATAATATCGCTCTCGCCTGCACGCTTAATCAAGAGTTCTCATGGGATCTGGTGTGTTAGTGTGGTCATTCCCTGTTGGAGGTTTGCCATAAATTGAGCTTATATGAAACCCGTCTATGCCACGGTAAGGCTTTGAAATAAATAGAGAAGGTCCCGTGATGCTCGCTAATACGCGTCATGCTCCCCATGGAGATCTGCATAATAGAAAATGATCATGCGAGAATTTTTGGCAATTTTCATGCGGCCTCGACATGAGATGCACAGATCAGCAGCGTGAGCCCCATGGCTCATGTTTTTTAGTCCGAGGCATCCCATCTATGATATTTTCGAAGTCCATCATCGAGTTCTCCAATATAAATGGTAAAATAAAAGAAAATTAAAAGGAAATAAAATGGGCGGCATCAATAAATGGTTCAACACGACGACTTCCTAGGAGGTCACCCATCATAAGATCGCTTCTCCCAAGCACGCTTAATCAAGAGTTCTCATGGATCTGTGTTGGTGATCGCTCACGGAGATTTGCCGCAAATTATGCTCATGCCAAACCCGACGCGCGTAAGTCTTCTTCAACATAAAATCGAGATATAACCTACCGATGTGCCTTTAGCATGGTCGCACCGCAGATCTTTTCGGATTGGGGTCATAATGGTGAATCGGATGGTTGTACACAAAGTTATGGAACTTTCTGTGCGGCTTTCGCACGAGATGCGCTAAACAGCCGCGTGGGTCCCATGACTCATGTTTTTCAATCCTAGGCATCCCATCGATGACAGTTTCAGAGTCTATTGCCGAGTTCTTCGGCGTCAACGGTAAAATACAGTAAAAATAAAATAAAATAAAATGGGCGCAAGATGGTTCAATTAAACTTCGAGAGGTCACCCATCATAGTATACTCGCCAAGCACGCTTAATCAAGAGTTCTCATGGGATCTGGTGTGCTGGTGCGGTTGCAATCACTGGAGATTTGCTGCAAATTGTGCTCATGTGGAACCCGTATGTGCCACGATAAGGCTTTAAAATAGCTGAAATCGGAGATATGAGTCCTGTTAGATGCGCTTGCAGCTCATTTGTTGGTCATGTGTCCCACGAAAATCTTTCCATATTGGGGTCATAATGGCGAATCGGATGATCGTGCATGAAGTATCAATTTTGCGCGGCTCGACGAGATAGGATCGCCGTGATGCCCCACAATCATGTTTTTTCACCGAGGCATCCCATCAACATTTTCGAGTCGATCACCGAAGTTCTCCGATCAATGGTAAAATAAAATAAAAATAAAAGGAAATAAAATGGCATCAAGATGGTTCAACATGACTTCCAAGAGGTCACCCATCATAGATGTCGCCAAGCATGCTTAATCAAGAGTTCTCATGGGATCTTGTGTCCGGTGCACGCCCGCTGGATTTGTAAATTGTGCTCATGTTAAACCGCGGTCGCGCGGTAATGCTTCAAATAGCCAAATCGTGATATGTATCCCACTAGATGGCGCTCATTTGCGCCGCGGCACCCCGCGAGATCTTTCGAGTCATTATGGCAATGGGACGATCGCGCGAAGTTATGGTGATTTATGCGGCCTGCATAAGATGCAATCGCCTGTGGGCCCCATAGCTCATTTTTTTTCACCGAGGCATCCAACGATGGAATTTTCAGAGTCGATCATCGAGTTCTCCAGCATCAACAATAAAATAAAATAAAAATTAAAGAAAATAAAATGGGCGGCATCAACAGATGGGTCGACATGACGACTTCTCAAGAGGTCACCCATCATAGTACTGCTTTCACCCAAGCACGCTTAACTGAAGAGTTCTCGTGAGATATGATGTGCTGGTGGTGTCGTGCCTGCTGGAGATTTGCTGTAAATTGTGCTCATGTGGAACCCATCCATGCCGCGATAAGGCTTCAAAATAGCCTAAATTGGAGATACGGGTCCCATTAGATGGGCATGCGGCCCGTCTGCGTGTCATGTGCCCCGCAGAATTCTTTTCGGATTGGAATCATAATGGCGAATCAGACGATCGTATGTGAAGTTATGGTGATTTCGGTTTGGCCTCCACATGGGACGCGTAGATCAGTCGAGTGGGTCCAATGGCTCGTGTTTTTCAATCTGAGACATCCCATCGATGATTTTTCAAAATCAATCTCCGAAGTTCTCTCCGCCAATCAAAAATAAATAAAATAAAATAAAAGGAAATAAATGGGCGGCATCAAGATGGTTCAACACGATGATTTTCTCGTGAGGTCACCCATCATAGATCGCTCGCCAAGCACGCTTAATCAAGAGTTCTGGGATCTGTGTTGCGCGGCCGCGTCGCCGAGATTTGTCGCTAATTATGCTCATGCGGAACCCGTCTGTGCTGCGGTAATGCTTCAAAATAGCAAAATTGAGATTCTCCGCCAGATGCGCTATTTAATCGGCGACGTAAGTAACGGTTATGGTATTTTCGCGCGGCTCCCAATGAGTTGCAGGGATCATCCATGTGGGGCCCATGGCACATATTTTTTGGAACAAGGCAGCCCATATGTAACGTTTTTAGAGTCGATCATCGAGTATTCCGATGTTAACGATAAAATAAAATAAAATTAGAAGGAAATAAAATGTGTGGCATCAACAGATGGTTCAACATGACATCTTCCTAGGAGGTCACCGATCATAAGATCGCTTCCCAAGCACACTTAACTCAAGAGTTCTCATGGATCATGTGCTGCGTGCGCCACCGGAGATTTGCCGCAAATTGTGTTTTGCGACTGTATTGCCGCCAACACTTTGAAATTATTGAAATAGGAGAACAAGTCTCGCTAGAAGCGCTTGTGGCTCATCTGCTCATCGTTCGCCTTGTAGAGATATTTTTGATTTGGGTCATAATGGCAAATTGGACGATCCTCTGTAAAGTTATGGTGATTTTTGTGCGGCCTCTGCACGAGATGTGCGGATCAGTAGCATGGGCACCACGGGTCAAATTTTTCAGTCCGAGGCATCCCATTAAGGACATTTTCAGAGTTGATCGATGAGTTCTTCGACATCAACAGTTAAGTAAAATTAAAATAAAAGGAAATAAAATGGGCTGCATCAATAGATGGTTCAACATGGTGACTTCCCAAGAGGTCACTCATCATAGTACTGTTCTCGCACAAGCATGCTTAACTAAAGAGTTTTCATGTGATCTGGTGTGCTAGTGTGTACATTCCAGCTAGAGATTTGCCACAAATTGTGTTCATGCAAAACATGTATGTGCTACGGTAAGGCTTTGAAATAGCCGAAATCGGAGATACGGGTTCGGCGCATCTGCGCATTGTGCCCCCGCAGAGATCTTTCCAGATTGGGGTCAAAATGGAGAATTGAACGATCGTGCCTGAAGTTATGGTGATTTCCATGCGGCCTCCACACGAGACGTACGGATCAACCGTGTGGGCCCCTTGGCTCATGTCCCTAAGCATCCCATCAATAATGAGTTGAGTCGAAAGTTCTCATCAACGAAAATAAAATAAAAATAAAAGGAAATAAATCAAGCATCAACATATGGTTCAACACGACTTCCTAAGAGGTCACCCATCATAAGATCGCTTCGCCCAAGCGCTTAATCAGAGTTCTGGGATCTATTGCCGGCGGTCACCCTTTGAGATTTGCAAATTATGCCCATGCCAAACCCGTACATGTCGCGGTAAGGCTTTGAAATAGCCGAAATCAGAGATATGTGTCCTGTCCGATGCACTTGTGGCTCATCTACTCATCGTGCATCCCGCAGAAGATCTTTCGAGTCATATATCTGACGATCGCAGTTATGGATTTTGTGCCTCACCACGAGATGTGCGATAGCCTGGGCCAGGCCATGTTTTTTCACAAAGGCATCCCATCAACGACATTTTTGAGTCGACGCCGAAGTTCTTCACGCCAATGGTAAAATAAAATAAAATAAAAGGAAATAAAATGGGTGGCATCAAGATGGTTCAACACGATAACTTCCAGAGGTCACCCATCATAGATCGTTTCACCAAGCACGCTTAATCAAGAGTTCTCGATCTTATGTCTGGTGCAATTACGCTGCTGGAGATTTTCAAAAATTGCTCATGGGAACCCATTGCGCACGATGCTTTGAAATAGCAAATCGAGATATGTATCCCGCGATGATGCACATATCGCGCCCACGAGATCTTTCAGATTGGTCAATGGCAAATCGGATGATCGTGCGTGAAGTTTGGCAATTTTAGTGCGGCCTCCGCATGAGACCAGCGGATAAGCCGTGTGGGCCCCATGACTCGTGTTTTTCAGTCTGAGGCATCACATCGATGACATTTTCGGAGTCGATCGCCGAGTTCTCTGGCGTCAATGATAAAATACAAAAAAGATAAAAGGAAATAAAATGGGCGGCATCAATAGATGGGTCAACACGATGACTTCTTAGGTGGTCACCCACCATATTGCTCTCGCCCAAGCACGCTTAACTGAAGAGTTCTTATGTGATATGGTGTGCTGGTGCAGTCGTGCTTGCTGTAAATTGTGCTCATGCAAAACCCGTCCATGCCACGCTAAGGCATTGAAATAGCAAAAATCAGAGATATGAGTCCTGCCAGATATTCTCCATCACGCGCTGCGCCCGAGAGATCTTTGATTGGGGTCATAATGGTGAATCGACGATCGCGTTCATGGTAATTTCATGCGGCCTACACGCGATGCGATCACCTGGGCCCCAGCTCATATTTTTCAGTCCGAGGCATCCCATCTATGACATTTTCGGAGTCGATCACCGAGTTCTTCGGCATCAATGATAAAATAAAATAGAAATAAAAGGAAATAAAATGGGCGGCATCAACAGATGGTTAAACACGCCTACTTTTCATGAGGTCACCCATCAAAGTATTGCTCTCGCCTAAATACACTTAAATGATGAGTTCTCATGGAATCTGGTGTGTTGGTGTGGTCGCGCCCGTAGGAGATTTGCCGCAAATTATGCTCATACGGAACCCATCCGTGCAGCGGTAAGGAGTCAAAATAGTCAAAATCGGAGAAACGGCTCCCGCTAGATGCGCTTGCAGCACATCTACATGTCATGCGCCCCACAGATATCTTTTGGATTGGGGTCATAATAGAAAATCGGACGATCGTACGTGAATTTATTGCAATTTCTGTGCGGCCTCCGCATGAGATGCGCGGATCAGCCACATGGGCCCCATGACTCATGTTTTCAGTCTGAGGCATCCCATCAATGACATTTTTAGAGTCCATCACCGCATAACCAAGAGTTTCATAAAGAATGTGTTTGTAAGGCCGCATCAACAGAGATTTGAAATTGTGCTCATCCCACGCCCATGCAAAGATAATAAGATTCAAAATAACCAAAATCGGATATACGGGTCCTGCTAGATATGCCGTGGCTCATCTGTGCATTGTGTGCCTCATGGAGATCTTCCGATTTCATAATGGCGAATCGCGATCGCGGCGTGAGTTATGGAGATTTCTTGTGGCTCCACACAAGGACGCTGCATGGGCCCTACGACTCATATTTTTAAGTCTGAGGCATCTCATCAATGATGTATTTGGAGTGAATCACCAAGTTCTCTAGCATCAACGATAAAATAAAACAAAAATGAAAGGAAAGAAAATGGGCGGCATCAAGAGATGGTTTAACACGACGAGTTCTCAGAAGGTCACCCATCATAGTAATGCTCTCGCCCAAGCATTCTTAACTGAGGTGTTCTAATGTGATCTGGTGTACTAGTGTGGTCACGCCTGCTGGAGATTTGCCACAAATTGTGCTCACGCGGAACCCGTCTGTGTCACGGTAAGGCTTTGAAATAGCCTAAATAAGAGATACGGGTCCCTCGAGATGCGCCTTTGGCCATCTGTGAGTAGTGCTCCATGCAGAGATCATTCTAGATTGGGATCATAATGAAGAATCATATGATTGAGTGTGAAGTTATAGTGATTTCCATGCGACCTCCACACTAGATGAGCTAATCAGTAGCATGGGCCCTATGGCTCATGATTTTTAGTCCGACGTATCCCATCGATGATGTTTTCGGAGTCAATCTCCGAGTTATGCGGCGTCAATGGAAAAATAAAATAAAAATAAAAAAATATAATGGGCGGCATCAACAGATGGTTCAACAAGGCGACTTCCCAAGAGGTCACCCATCATAAGATCGCTCTCACCCAAGCACGCTTAATCAATAGTTCATGGGATCCGGTTTGGTGCGTCGGAGATTTGCAAATTGTGCTGAGAACCCATCGCGTGCCAGTAAGGCTTCAAATAGCCAAAATCGAGATACGGTCCCGCTAGATGCACCTTGGCCATCTGCATCATGCCCCTCGGAGATCTTTCGATTAATAATGGTGAATCAAGATCGCACAAAGTTAACGACGGCACGGAGTATGGTGATTTTCGTGAGGCCTCCATACGACGCAGATCACGTGGCCCCACTCAAGTTTTTTCAATGCATCCCATCGATGATGTTTTCAAAGTCGATCGCCAAGTTCTCCAGCGTCAATGATAAAATAAAATAAAAATAAAAGGAAATAAAATGGGCGGTATCAATATATGGTTCAACATGATGACTTCCCAAGAGGTCCCACCATAATACTATTCTCGCCCAAGCATGCTTAACTGAAGAGTTCTAATGGGATCTAGTGTGCTAGTGTGGTCGCGCCTACTGGAGATTTGCCGCAAATTGTGCTCATGCAGAACCCGTCCATGCCGCGATAAGGCTTCGAAATAACCAAAATTGGAGATATACCCCCGATGTACTAGACATGTGCACGCGCCCCGGAGATCTTTCCAGATTGGGGTCATAATGGAGAATCAGATGATCGTGTGTGAAATTATGATGATTTTCGTGCGGCCTCCACATGAGATGCTCGGATCAACCACATGGGCCCCACGGCTTGAGTTTTTCTATTTGAGGCATCCCGTCGATGACATTTTCGGAGTCGATCGCTGAGTTCTCCGATGTTGATGGTATAATAAAATAAAAATAAAAGAAATTTAAATGGGCTGCATCAACAGATGGTTCAAGACGACGACTTCCGAAGAGGTCACCCATCATAGTACTGTTCTCGCCCAAGCACGCCCGTGAAGTTTTAGTGATTTTCATGTGGTCTCCACATGAGACGTGTGGATCAGTCGAGTGGGTCCAATGGCTCATGTTTTTCAATCTAAAGCATCCCATTGATGACATTTTCGGAGTCAATCTCTGAGTTCTCCAGTGTCAACGATGAAATAAAATAAAAATAAAAGGAAATAAAATGGGCGGCTTCAACAGATGGTTTAACACGATGACTTCTCTGGAGGTCACCCATCATAGTACTACTCTTGCCCAAGCACGCTTAATTGAAGAGTTCTTATGGGATCTAGTGTGTTGGTGTGGTCACGCCCGCTGGAGATTTGTCACAAATTGTGCTTATGCGGAACCCGTCCGTGCCACAGCAAAGCTTTCACAATAGCCAAAATCGGTGATACCCGCTAGATGCACATTCACCATCCACATCGCGCGCCCGCAGATCTTTCCGATTGGATCATAATGGTGAATAGACGATCGTGCACGGTTATGAATTTTCATGCGCCTTCCGAGACACATACCGATTAGTCGGGGCTCCACTTTCATGTTTTCGCAGGCATCCCATCTACAACATTTTCGGAGTTGATCACCGAGTTTTCCAGCGTCAAGGATAAAACAAAATAAAAATAAAATGGATTAAATTGGGCGCCATCAACATATGGTTCAACACGACGACTTCCTAGGAGGTCACCCGTCATAAGATCGCTTCTCGCCAATCACGCTTAACTTAAAGAGTTCTCGCGATCCGTGGCTGTCGCGCTGCTAAAGATTTCCCTAAATTGTGCTCATGCGAACCCGCATGCCACGAAGGCTTCAAATAGCCAAAATTGGAGATATCCCGCCAGATATGCTCAGGCTCATCACGCAGGCGCCCCGCAGATCTTTCTGACATAATGGAAAATCGACAATCGCATGAAGTTATGGATTTCGCTCCACATGAGATGTGCATATCAGTCGAGTGAGCCTCATGGCTCGTGTTCTTCAGTCCGAGGCATCCCATCGATGACATTTTTGGAGTCGATCATCGAAGTTCTCCAGTCAATGGAGAATAATAAAATAATTTTCATAAAGAAAATAATAAATCAAGATGGCATCAACAACCGGTTCATGACAACTTCCGAAGTCACCCATCATAAGATCGCTTCGCCAAGCATGCTTAACTGAAAGAGTTCTCATGAGATTTGGTGTGCTGGTGCGGTCGCCCCCGCTAGAGATTTATCGCAAATTATGCTCATGTGGAACTCGTTCATGCTGCGATAAAGCTTCAAAATAGCCGAAATTGGAGATATGTGTCCCGCCAAATGCTAGCATCTCATCGCGCTCATGAAGATCTTTCCGATCATAATGGCAATCACAATCGTAATGGGTTATGGCTATTCCTGTGTAGCCTCCACATGAGACGTGCGGATCAACATAATGGGCCCCATCGCTCGTGTTTTTCAGTTTGAGGCATCCCTTTAACGATGTTTTCAGAGTCGATCGCCTAGTTCTCCGACATCAATAGTAAAATAAAATAAAAATAAAAGGAAAGAAAATGGGCGGCATCAATAGATGGTTCAACACGATGACTTCCTAGGAGGTCACCCATCAGAGTACTGCTCTCGCTCAAGCACACTTAACTGAAGAGTTCTCATGTGCTGGTGCGGTCACGCCCGCAGTAGATTTGCCATAAATTGAGCTCATCCGGAGCATGTCTATGTCGCGGTAAGGCTTCAAAATAATTGAACGGAGATAGATACACCGTGCTGGACACATTCACCGCGTGCACCCCACAGATATTTCTGATTGGGGTTATAATGAATCGACGATTGTACGCAAATGGTGATTTTCGTGGCCTCCACGAGACGCTGCGGATCGCCAAGTGGGACCCAGCTCATGTTTTGTCCAGCATCCCATCGACATGAGTCAATCTCGAGTTCATGTCAATAAAATAAAATAAAAATAAAAGGAAATAAAGATGCATCAGATGGTTCAACATGATGACCCGAGGTCACATATCATAAGATTGCTTCGCCCAAGCACGCTTAACTAAAGAGTTCTCATGATCCGTGGGTCGCCCCGTTGGAGATTTGTCAAAAATTATGCTTATGTGGAACCCGTCCGTGCCACAGTAGGGCTTCAAAATAGCTAAAATCGGAGATATGTGTCCCGCTAGATGCACCTACGGCTCATCAATGCACGCCACGAGATCTTTCGATTCATAATGGTGAATCGGACAAGCTGCACGGTTATGGCGATTCATGGCCTCCACACGATGCACGACGCCCGCGGCCTCACAACTCATGTTTTCGCGAGGTATCCCATCTACAATTTTGAGTCGACCGCCGAAGTTCTCGCCAACGAAAAATAAAAAAAATAAAAGGAAATAAAATGGGCATCAACAGATGGTTCAACATGACGACTTCAAAGGTCACCATCATAAGTAATGCTCGCCCAAGCACGCTTAATCAAGAGTTCTCATGGGATATGGTGTGCGGGTAATCGCTCATCAAGATTTACATTTTCGATCATGCTCAGAGATCTTTTCTGGATTAGGGTCATAATAGCGAATCAGATGATCGTTCGTGAAGTTATGGTGATTTCCGTGCAGCCTCCACACGAGATGTGTGGATCAGCCGCGTGGGCCAAATAACTCATATTTTTTAGTCCGAGCCATCCCATCTACGACATTTTTGGAGTCGATCACTAAGTTCTTCAGCATCAACAATAAAATAAAATAAAAATAAAAGGAAATAAAATGAGCGACATCAACAGATGGTTCAACGTGATGACTTCCCAAGAGGTCACCCATCATAGTACTACTCTCGCCCAAGCATGCTTAACTGAAGAGTTCTCATAGGAACTGGTGTGCAGGTGCA
This sequence comes from Cymbidium sinense, assembly GCA_021442155.1. Taxonomy (NCBI): domain Eukaryota; kingdom Viridiplantae; phylum Streptophyta; class Magnoliopsida; order Asparagales; family Orchidaceae; genus Cymbidium; species Cymbidium sinense. Next base: position 58,130,438 of record CM038226.1, read on the forward strand.
TTCACGCTCGTTGGAGCTTTGCTGCAAATTATGCTCACGCGGAACCCGTCTATGCCGCGATAAGGCGTCGAACTAGCCAAAATTGGAGATACATATCCCACAAGATGCACCTACGGCATATCTACCTGTCGTATGCTCCCGCAGAGATCTTTTCGGATTGTGGTCATAATGGAGAATCAGATGATCATGCAAGAAATTATGGTGATTTCGCACCGCGACGACACAGGATCGCCGAGGGGATGCCCCTTTTTGTTTTTCAGATCGAGACATCCCATCGATGATATTTTTGGAGTCGATCTCAGAGTTCTCAAGCGTCAATGGTAAAATAAAATAAAAATAAAATGAAATAAAATGGGCGGCATCGACAGATGGTTCAACACGATGACTTCCCAAGAGGAAACCCATCATAGTACTGCTATTGCCCAAGCACGCTTAACTAAAGAGTTCTCATATGATCTAGTGTGCTAGTGCAGTGGCCCCCGTTGGAGATTTGCCACAAATTGTACTCTTGCAGAACACGTCCATGCCACGATAATGCTTTGAAATTACCAAAATCAGAGATATGGCTTCCGCCAGATGCTCCTGCGGCTCATCTACGCATCATGCGTCCCGCTGAGAACTTTTTGGATGGGGGTCATAATGGCAAATTGAACGATCATGTGCGATGTTCTGGCGATTTTGGTATAGCCTCCGCACGAGACGCGCAGATTAGCCTAGTGGGCCCCACGACTCATGTTTTTCAGTCTGAGGCATCCTTTGATGACATTTTTGAAGTCAATCACTGCATTTTCTGATGTCAATGGTAAAATAAAATAAAAATAAAAGGAAATAAAATGGGCGACATCAACATACAGTTCAACGGGATGACTTCCTAGGAGGTCACCTATCATAGTACCGCTCACCCAAGAACGCTTAACTGAAAAGTTCTCATGTGATGTGGTGTGTTGTTGCGGTCACGCCTGCTAGAAATTTAGCGCAAATTGTTCTCATGTGGAACCCATCCGTGCCGCAAGAAGCCTTCAAATAATAAAATAGAGATACAAGTCCCGACGCTGCACTTATTTACATCCTCGGAGATCTTTTGGATTAGGGTCATAATGGCGAATTAGGCGATCGTACGTGAAGTTATGGCAATTTCCCTGTTGCCTCCACATGAAACGCACAGATCAGCCTAGTGGGCCCCATGGCTCATGTTTTTCTGTCCAATGCATCCCATCGATGACATTTTCGGAGTCGATCACCAAGTTCTCCAGCATCAACGATAAAATAAAATAGAAATAAAAGAAAATAAAATGGGCAACATCAACAGACGATTCAACACGATGACTTTCCAGGTGGTCACCCATCATAATATTGGTCTGGCCCAAGCACACTTAGTTGAAGAGTTCTCATGGGATCTGGTGTGTTGGTGCAGCCACGCTCGCTGGAGATTTGCCACAAATTATTCTCATGCTAAACCCGTTCATGCCGTGGTAAGCTTCGAACTACCCAAAATCGGAGTTACAGCTCCCATAAGATGCGCCTGCAGCACATCTACGCGTCATGCTCCCCATGGAGATCTTTCCGGATTAGGTCATAATGATGAATCAGATGATCGTGAGCAAAGTTATGGTGATTTTCATGGCCTCGCACGACGCAGATCCGTGGAGCCCCATCCATGTTTTCCCCGAGGCATCCCATCGATGATATTTTCGAGACATCGAAGTTCATGTCAATAGTAAAATAAAATAATAATAAAAGGAAATAAAATGGTTGGCATCAATAGATGGTTCAGCACAATGACTTCCTATGAGATCACCCATCATAGATCGCTTCACCATGCACGCTTAATCAAGAGTTCTGTGATCTGGGTGTGGTCACGCCGGAGATTTGCAATATGCTCATGTGGAACCCATTGCGTCATAGTAAGGCTTTGAAATAGCCAAATCAAAGATATGGGTCCCAGAGGCTGGCTCATCTACACATCATGCCCCCACGAGATCTTTCCGATTGTCATAATGGCTAATCGATAATCGCATGTTATGGTGATTTTTGCGCTCGATAAGATGTGCGATCGCCTGGGCCCCTAGCTCATGTTTTTCTCAAGGCATCCCATCGATGACATTTTGGAGTCGATCCGAACTTTTCCAGATTAATGATAAAATAAAATAAAATATAAAGAAATAAAATGGGCGCATCAGATGGTTCAACATGAGACTTCATGTGGTCACCCATCATAAGATCGGTCCGCCAAGCACGCTTAATAAGAGTTCTCAGGGATCGGTGCGCGGCCGCGAGATTTGCCACAAATTATGCTCAACGAACCGTCGGCCGCTAAGGCATTCAACAAGCCGAAATCGAGATACAGTCCCACTAGATGCCATGCACATCTCGTCGTCCCACGAGATCTTTCGATTGAGGTCATAATGGCGAATCGGGCGATCGTGTGCAAAGTTATAGCGATTTTCGGCTCGCCGATGCGTGATCACCGAGTACAACGGCCAGGTTTTTCACCGAGGCATCCTTCGATGATGTTTTGAAGTCGATCTTCGAGTTCTCTGGAATCAATGGTAAAATAAAATATAAATAAAAGGTAATAAAATGGGCGATTAGATGGTTCAACAATGACTTCCCAAGAGGTCACCCATCATAAGATCGCTCCAAGCACGCTTAATCAAGAGTTTTCATGAGATCGGTTTGCGGCCGCACCCGTTAGAGATTTGCCACAAATTGTGCTCATGCAAAACTCATCCATTCCGCGATAAGACTTCAAAATAGCTAAAATCGGAGATATGGATCCTGCCAGATGCGCTTGCGGCTTATCTACACATCGTGCGGCCCACAGAGATCTTTCTAGATTGGGGTCATAATGGCGAATCAGACGATCATCGTGAAGTTATGGCAATTTTCGGCCTCCGCGACGATGCGATCGCCTAGTGGGCCCCACGGCTCGTGTTATTTAGTCCAAGGTATCTGATCGATGACATTTTCGGAGTCGATCAGAAGTTCTCCGCCAATAGTAAAATAAAATAAAATAAAGGAAATAAAATGGGCTCCATTAATAGATGGTTCAACACGATGACTTCCCATGAGGTCACCCATCATAAGAATGCTTTGGCCCGCAAGTATGCTTAACCAAGAGTTCTCGTGATCCCACGAGGTTAGATGCGGTGGGCCTACCGTGTTTTTTCAATATGAGGCATCCCATCGATGACGGTTTCAGAGTCGATGGTCGAGTTCTTTGGCGCCAAAGGTAAAATAAAATAAAAATAAAAGGAAATAAAATGGGCAATATCAACAGATGGTTCAATGCGATGACTTCCCGGGAGGTCACCCATCATGCCGCTTCACTCAAGCATGCTTAATCAAGAGTTCTCATGTGATCGGTGTCTGAGGTCACGCCAATAGAGATTTGGCATCATTTTCGCGAACCCGTGACGCTCCGTGGTAAGGCTTCAGCCAAAATTGAGATCAAGTCCCCAAATGCGCTTTACATCGGTGTCTTACGCCTCATGGAGATCTTTCTAGATTGGGGTCATAATGATAAAAAAATAAAAATAAAAGGAAATAAAATGGGTGGCATAAATAGATGGTTTAACATGATGAGTTTCAAATAGGCCACCCATCATAGTACTGCTCTAACCCAAGCACGGTTAATTGAAGAGTTCTCATGGGATGTGTTGATGCCGACCATCACGAGTTTCGAAGAGGCCACCCATGAAGGCGAATCGGATGATCGTGCACGAAGTTATGGAGATTTTCCTGTGGCCTTCGCAAGAGATTCACGGATCAGCCGCATGGGCCCCATGACTTGTGTTTTTCAATTTGAGGCATCCCATCGATGATATTTTCGGAGTCAATTGTCGAGTACTCCGGCGTCAACGATAAAATAAAATAAAAATAAAACGGAATAAAATGGGTGGCATCAACAGATGGTTCACCACGATGACTTCCCAGGAGGTCACCCATCATAGTTCGCTCCCAAGCACGCTTAAACTAAAGATTTCTCGGGATGGTATGGTGCGCGCCACCGGAGAAATACCACAAATTACGCTCATGCAGAACCCGTCAGCCGTATGGCTTCAAATAGCCAAATCGAGATATGGGTCCCCAACGCGATGTGGCTCCACCGCGCGTCCGCAGGGATCTTTTCAAATTAGGGTCACAATGGTGAATCGAACGATCGTGCATGAAGTTATGGCAATTTCCATGCAGCCTCCACACAAGATGCGCGGATCAGTCACGTGGTCCCCATGGCTCGTGTTTTTTAGTCCGAGGCATACCATCTACAATGTTTTCAGAGTCGATCGCTGAGTTCTCCAGTCAATGATAAAATAAAATAAAAATAAAATAAAATAAAATGGGTGGCATCAAAAGATGGTTTAACACGATGACTTCCAGAGGTCCCCATCATAGTACTCTCGCCCCAAACACGCTTAATCAAGAGTTCTCATGTGATCCGTCGGCCACGCCTGAGATTTGTCACAATTGTGCTCATGCAAATCGCGTCGCTGCATTTCAAATAACCAAATCGAGAAAGTTCACCACACGCCATCTTTCATGCTCGCTGTATGCCTAGAGGTCTTTTCCAAATTTAGCTCATAATGACAAATCAAACGATCATGAGTCAAGTCATGGCTCGACGGCCCACACTAGATGCGCGATCAGAAAGGGCCCACGGCAACAGATGTTCAACACGATGAATTCCCAAGGTCACCCATCATAAGATCGCTTCTCGCCAAGCACGCTTAATCAAGAGTTCTCGGTATCCGGTGCTGCGGTCACGCGAGATTTCGCAAATTGTGCTCATGCGAACCCGCGTAAGAAGGCTAAACTAGCCAAAATCGGAGATACGTGTCTCGCCAGATGTGCCTACAGCTCATCTACGCGTTATGTGTCCCGTAGAGATCTTTCCGGATTGGGGTCATAATGGCGTATTAGACGATCGAGCGAGAAGTTATGGTGATTTTCGTCCGGCCTCGGCACGAGATGCGCGGATCAGCAGAGTGGGATGCAAGGCTTGTGTTTTTCAAACTGAGGCATCCCATCGACGATGTTTTTGGAGTCGATCTCAGAGTTCTCTGACGTCAATGGAAAAATACAATAAAAATAAAAGGAAATAAAATGGGCAGCATCGATATATGGTGCAACACGACAACTTCCCAAGAGGTCACATATCAAAGTACTGCTCTCACCCAAGCATGCTTAACTAAAGAGTTCTCATATGAATGGTGTGTTGTGCGGCACCGCCAGAGATTTATCAATTGGTTTCATGGAACCCATCCGGCCTAAGGCTTCAAATAGTCAAATCGAGATACGGTATCATCGATGCTCGTGGCTCATCGCCATGCTCCCCACATAGATCTTTCTGAATGGAGGTCATAATGGTGAATCAGACGATCGTGCGTGAAGTTCTGGGGATTTCAGTGCAGCCTCTGCACGAGATGCATGAATCAGCCTAGTGGGCCCCACAACTTATATTTTTTAGTCCTAGGCATCCCATCGAAAACATTTTTGGAGTCGATCGTCAAGCTCTTCAATGTCAACGGTAAACTAAATAAAAATAAAAGAAAATAAATAAGATCAACAGATGGTTCAACATGACGACTTCCTGTGAGATCACCCATAAGATCGCTCGCCCAAGCACGCTTAACTGAAGAGGTCTCATGAGATCTAGTGTAATGGTGCGGTCATGCCCATTGGAGATTTTTCGCAAATTGTACTCATGTGGAACCCATTTGTGCCGCGGTAAGACTTCGAAATAGCCAAATCGGAGATACGGGTCCCGCTAGATGCGCCTGTCGCTCATTTTTGCCCCACAGAGATCTTTTCGGATTGGAGTCATAATGGCAAAACATATGATCGTTCGTGAAGTTATGGTAATTTTTGTGCAGCCTCCGCACGAGACGCTCGGATCAGCCAAGTGGACCCCATGGCTCATGTTTTTCAATTCGATGCATCCCATCGACGACGTTTTTGCAGTCGATCACTAAGTTCTCCGGCATTAATGAATAAATAAAATAGAAACAAAAGGAAATAAAATGGGTGGCATCAACAGACGGTTCAACACGACGACACGACGACTTCCCAGGAGGGTCAACCATCATAGATCGCTTCAAGCCGCTATAACAAGAGTTCTCGTGATCTGCCGGTGCGGTCGGTCGTTGGAGATTTGCCACAAATTATGCTCATATGGAACCCGTATGTGCCGCTACAGGCGAAATAGTCAAAATCAGAGATACAGGTCCCTCCAAATACGCATTTGGCCATCTGTACATCGTGCACCTCACGGAGATCTTTCCGGATTGAGGTCATAATGGTGAATTGGATAATCATGCAATTATGGCATGCAATCTCCACACGATGCGCGGACGTGATGGTCCCAACGCTCATGTTTTTCAACTGAGGCATCCCATACGCTGAGTCGATCGCGAGTTCTCCGGTGTCAATGATAAAATAAAATAAAATTAAAAGGAAATAAAATGGGTGGCATCAACAGATGGTTCAACATGATAACTTTCCATGAGGTAACCCACCATAGTTCTGCACTGGCCTAAGAAAGCTTCACTGAAGAGTTCTCATGGGATCTGGTGTGTTGATGTGGCCATGCTCGCTGGAGATTTACTGCCAATTATGCTAATGCATAACCTATCCATGCCGCGATAAGGCATCAAACTAGCTAAAATCGGAGATACGGGTCCCCGATGCGCCTGCGACACATCTACGCGTCATACGACCTACGGAGATCTTTTCAAATTGGGGTTATAATGGCAAATCAAAAGAGCGTGGTGAAGTTTTGGTGATTTTCATGTGGCCTCCGCACGAGATGCATAGATTAGCCGAGTGGACAGCCCGGCTCGTATTTTTCAGTCCGAGGCATCCCATCGATGACATTTTCGGAGTCAATTTTTGAGTTCTCCAACGTCAACGGTAAAATAAAAGGAAATAAAATGGTCGGCATTGACAAATGATTCAATACGATGACTTCCTAAGAAGTTATCCATCATAGTGCTGCTCTCTCCTAAGAACGCTTAACTGAAGAGTTCTCATGTGGTCTGGTGTGCTAGTGCAGTGGCATCCACTGGAGATTTGTCACAAATTGTGCTCTTGGGGAACCCGTCCGTGCCACGATAAGGCTTCAAAATAGTCAAAATCGGAGATATAGATCCCGCCAGATGCACCTGCAGCTCATTTGCACATCATGAGCCCTGCGAAGATCTTTTCGGATTGGGGTCATAATGATGATTCACATGATCGTGCGTAAAGTTCTGATGATTTCCATGCAACCTCCACATGAGACGCACGGATTAGCCTAGTGCGCTGTGCTCATGTTTTTCAGTCTGAGCCATCCCGTCGATGACATTTTTGGAGCCTATCGTAGAGTTCTCCGGCGTCAATGGAGAAATAAAATAAAAATAAAAGGAAATAAAATGGGTGACATTAACAGATGGTTCAACATGGTGACTTGCCAAGAGGCACCCATCATAGTACTCCTCTCACCCAAGCATGCTTAATTGAAGAGTTCTCAAGTAATCTTGTGTGCTGGTGCGGTCATGCTCGCTGGAGATTTGACACAAATTGTGCTCATGTGAAACCCGTATGTGCCGCAGTCAGGCTTTGAAATAGCAAAAATCAGAGATATTGGTCCCGCCAGATGCACCTGCAACTCATATTTGCATCGTACGCCCCAAAGAGATCTTTCTAGATTAGTGTCATAATGGAAAATTGGACGATCGTGCGTGAAGTTGTGGCGATCGTGCGTCCTCCGCACCAAAAGCGTTGATCAGCCGTGTTGGCTCCACGGCTCATATTTTTTAGTCCGAAGCATCCCATCCACAACATTTTCGGAGTCGATCGTCGAGTCCTTCAGCGTCAACGGTAAAATAAAATAAAAATAAAAATAAATAAAATGGGCGGCATCAACAGATGGATCAACACAACGACGGGAGGTCACATCATAAGATCGCTTCAAGCGCTTAATCAAGAGTTCGCGACATCCGTCACGCTGGAGATTTTTCAAATTGCTCATAATGAAACCTGTCGCGATAAGGCTCAAATAGCTAAAATTGAAGATACGAGTCGCCGACGCGGGCATATCTGTGAGTCGCGCTATGGAGATCTTTCAGGATTAGGGTCATAATGTTGAATCGATGATCATGCGGAAGATTTCCATGACTTGCACAAGACGCCAGACGCCTAGTAGCCCCCACGGTGCGGTTATTCATGTGAAACCCATCCGCACCTTGATAAGGCTTCAAACTACTCAAAATCGAGATACTTCAGGGATGCCACGGCCATCTAGGTCCGCCGAAGATCTTTCTGACGGATCATAATGGCGAATCAAACAATTGTGCATGAAGTTTTAGCGATTTTCATGCGGTCTGCACATGAGATGTGTGGATCTGTCGAGTGGGTCCAATGGCTTCTATTTTTCAATCCAAAGCATCCCATTGACGACATTTTCGGAGTCAATCTCTGAGTTCTCCGGCGTTAACGGTGAAATAAAATAAAAATAAAAGGAAATAAAATGGGCGGCTTCAACAGATGGTTTAACACGATGACTTCTCAGGAGGTCACCCATCATAGTACTACTCTTGCCCAGGCACGCTTAATTGAAGAGTTCCTATGTGATCTAGTGTGTTGGTGTGGTCACGTCTGCTGGAGATTTGCCGCAAATTGTGCTTATGCAGAACCCGTCCGTGCCACGGCAAAGCTTTCCAAATAGCCAAAATCGGTGATACCCGCTAGATGCACATTCAGCTCATTTCCACGTCGTGCGCCCCGCAGAGGTCTTTCTAGATTGGGTCATAATGGTGAATAGGACGATCGTGCAAGAAGTTATGGCGATTTTCATGCGGCCTTCCCTTGAGACATGCGAATTAGCTGCATGGGCTCCACATCTCACGTTTTTCAGTACGAGGCATTCCATCTACAACATTTTCGGAGTTGATCACCGAGTTTTCCGACGTCAAGGATAAAACAAAATAAAAATAAAACGGATTAAATTGGGCACCATCAACATATGGTTCAACACGACGACTTCTCAGGAGGTCACCCGTCATAGTACTGCTCTCGCACAATCACGCTTAATTGAAAAGTTCTCATGGGATCTGGTGCGCTAGTTCGGTCACGCTCGCTGGAAATTTGCCTTAAATTGTGCTCATGCAGAACACGCACGTGCCACGATAAGGCTTCAAAATAGCCAAAATTAGAGATACGGGCCCCGCCAGATATGCCTTTAGCTCATCTGTGCGTCATGCATCCCGCATAGATCTTTTTTGATTGGTGTCATAATGGCGAATTGGACAATCGTGCATGAAGTTATATCGCTTCCACACGATGCACAGCACGAGGAGCCCCATGGCTGTGTTCACCGATGCATCCCATCGATGACGTTTTTGGAGTCAATCACCGAGTTCTCCCAGATTGGGGTCATAATGGAGAATCGGACGATCGTGTGCAAAGTTATGGCGATTTTCATGTGGCCTCCGCACGAGACGAGCGGATTAGCCACGTGGGCCCCATAATTCAAGTTTTTCAGTCTGAGGCATCCCATTGATGATGTTTTCAGAGTAGATCGTCGAGTTCTCTGGCGTCAATGGAAAAATAAAATTAAAAAGGAAATAAAATGGGCGGCATCTACAGATGGTTCAAAACGATGACTTTCGAGGAGGTCACCCATCATAGTTCACCAAGCTTAATCAAAGTTCTCATGGGATCGGTGTCGTCACGATGCCGGGTGATTTTCCACAAATTATGCTCATTTGGAACCGTGCTGTTGTAAGGCTTCGAAATAATCGAAATCAAAGATACGGGACCACAAGATGCGCCTACGACTCATCTGTGCATTGTGCATCCCGCGGAGATCTTTGCAAATTGAGGTCATAATGGCGAATCGGCCGATCGTACACAAAGTTATGGCAATTTTTGTGCAGCCTTCACACAAGACGCGTAGATCAGCCGCGTGGGCCCATGGCTCGTGTTTTTCAATCCGAGGTATCCCATCTATAATGTTTTCAAAGTCGATCGCTAAGTTCTCCAGTGACAATGATGAAATAAAATAAAAATAAAAGAAAATAAAATGGGTGGCATTAAGAGATAGTTCAACACGACGACTTCCCAAGAGGTCAGCCATCATAAGATCGCTTCCTCGCCAAGCACGCGAATCAAGAGTTTCCATGTGATCGGTGTCGGGTGCGTCACACTCTTTCTACAAATTGTGCTCATGCGTAACCCGTACGTGTCGTGGTAGGCTTCGAAATAGCCGAAATCAAAGATACGGGTCTCGCCAGATGCACCTTTGGGCGCATCGTTTGCCCCACGGAGATCTTTCTGGATTGGGAAATCGGACGATCGTGCATGAAGTTATGGTGATTTCTGCGCTCCAACGAGATGCGCGTCGCTGGCCCCATGTGTTTTAGTCCAGGCATCCGCCTATAATATTTTTTGAGTCGATCCGAAGTTCCTGTCTCTCAATAATAAAATAAAATAAAAATAAAAGAAAATAAATTGGGTGGCATCAATAGACAGTTCAACACAACGGCTTCCCAGGAGATCACACATCATAGTATTGCTCTCACCTAAGCTCGCTTAACTGAAGAGTTATCATGGATCTGTGCTGGTGCGCCGGTCTCTAAAGATTTGCGAACAGCTCGCGGAACTCGTATGTGCCGCGGTAAGACTTCGAAATAATCGAGATCGGAGATATGGGTCCCGCCAGATGTGCTTGCGGCTCATCTACTCGTCGTGCACCCCATGGAGCTCTTTTCGGATTGGGGTCATAATGGCAAATCGGATGATCATGCATTAAGTTATAGCAATTTCTGTGTGTCCTCCACACAAGATGCTCAGATCAGTCGAGTGGGCCCGTCGGCTCGTGTTTTTCAATCTGAGGCATCCCATCGATGACGTTTTTGGAGTAAATCGCCGAGTTCTCTAGCATCAACATTAAAATAAAATACAAATAAGAAGAAATAAAATCCTCAGCATCAACAGATGTTTCAACACAACGACTTCCCAGGAGGTCACCTATCATAATACTGCTCTCACCCAAGCACGCTTAACTGAAGAGTTCTCATGGGACCTGGTGTGCCAGTGCGGTCACGCTCGTTGGAGATTTCCCACAAATTGCGCTCATGCGGAACCCGTTCGTGCCGCAGTAAGGCTTCGAACTAGCCAAAATTGGAGATACGTGTCTCGTCATATGCGCTTGGGGCTCATCTGCGCATAGTGCGCCCAACAGAGATCTTTCTAGATTGGGATATAATGGTGAATCGAATGATCGTGAGTGAAGTTATGGAGATTTCTGTGCGTCCTCCACATGAGACGTGCGGATCAGTGGAGTGGGCCCCATGGCTCATGTTTGTGAGTGTGAGGCATCCCATTGATGACATTTTCGGAGTCAATCTCTGAGTTCTCTGGCGTCAACAATAAAATAAAATAAAAATAAAAGGAAATAAAATGGATGGCATCAACAGAAGGTTTAACATGATGACTTCCAAGGAGGTCACCCATCATAGTACTATTATCACCTAAGCACGCTTAACTGAAGAATTCACATGGCATCTAGTGTGTTGGTGCTGTCGAGCCTGCTGGAGATTTATCGCAAATTGTGCTCATCCGGAACTCGTTTGTGCCACGATAAGGCTTCGAAATAGCTGAAATCAGATATACGGGTCCCACCAGATGCGCCTGTGACTCATTTCCGAGACATGCGTCCCGCGGATATCTTTTCGGATTGCGATCATAATGGAGAATCGAATGATCATGAGCGAATTCATGGCGATTTCCATGTAGCCTCCACACAAGACATGCGGATCAGCCGAGTGGGCCCCACGCCTCATGTTTTTTGGTCCTAGGCATCCCATCGATGACGTATTCTGAGTCGATCACTGAGTTCTTCAGCTTCAACGTTAAAATAAAATACAAATAAAAGAAAATAAAATATGCAGCATCAATAGATGGTTCAACATGATGACTTCCTAAGAGGTCCCCCATCATAGTACTGCTTTGGCCCAAGCACGCTTAACTGAAGAGTTCTCATGGGATCTGATGTACTGGTGCGATCGCGCCTGTTGGAGATTTACCGCAAATTGTGGTCACAATGGCAAATCAGACGATCGTGGCTGAAGTTATGACGATTTTTGTGCAGCCTCCACAGGAGACATGTGGATAAGCCGCGTTGGCCCCACGACTCGTGTTTTTCAGTCCAAGGCATCCCATCGACGATGATTTCAAAGTCGATCGTCGTGTTCTCTAGTGTCAACAGTAAAATAAAATAAAAATAAAAGGAAGTAAAATATGAGGCATCAACAAATGGTTCAATGTGATGACTTCTAAGGAGGTCATCCATCATAGACTGCTCTCGCCCAAGCATGCTTAATTGAGGTGTTCTCAGGTGATCTAGTGTGCTGGTGCGGTCACGCTCGATAGAGATTTGCCACAAATTGTGATCATCCATAACCCATACATGTTGCGGTAAAGCTTCAAAATAGCCGAAACCGGAGATATGGGTCCCGCCATGCGCTCACACTCATCCGCCATCGTATTCGAAGATCTTTGCGAACGTAATGGCGAATCGGATGATCATGCGTGAAGTCATGGCGATTTCTGTGCGGCCTCCGCACAAGATGTGTGAATCAGCCATGTGGGCCATATAGATCGTGTTTTTGAGTCCAAGGTATCCCATTGATGACGGTTTCAGAGTCAATCGACTAGTTCTCCAGCATCAACAGTAAAATAAAATAAAAATATTAGGAAATAAAATGGGCGGCATCAACAGATAGTGTGTTGGTGTGGTCACCCCCGCTGGAGATTTGCTACAAATTGAGCTCATACGGAATCCATCCATGCCGCAGTAAGGCTTCAAAATTGCCAAAATTGGAGATACGGATCCTGCCGGATGTGCCTGTGGCACATCTACGCATCATATGCCCCATAGAGATGTTTTCGGATTGGGGTCATAATGGCGAATTAGATGATCGTGCGTGAAGTTATGGCGCCGCACCTCCACACGGGATGCGTGGATCACCGAGGGCTCCATAGCTCGTGTTTTCGCAGGCATCCCATCAATGACATTGTCGATCGACCGAAGTTCTCCTATGTCAAATAAAAGACAAATAAAAAATGCGAACAATGGTTCAAGATAACGACTTCCCAGGAGGTCACCCATCAAAGTACTACTCTCGTTGCAGAACTTTTAACTGAAGAGTTCTCATAGGATCTTGTGTGCTTGTGTGGTCGCGCCTGTTGGAGAGTTTTCATAAATTGTGCTCGTAGAACACATCCTTGCCGCTGTAGGGCTTCGAACAAGTCAAAATCAGAGATACGTGTCTTGTTAGATACACATGCGGCTCATCTGTGCATCGTGCACCCTGGAGATATTTCTGGATTGGGATCATAATGGTGAGTCAGGCGATCGTGCGTGATTATGGAGATTTCCATGTGGCTCTGAATGAGATGCGTGGATCAGTTGCGTGGCCCCACAACTCATGTTTTTCAGTCTGAGGTATCCCATCAATGACATTTTCGAAGTCGATCGCTGAGTTCTCCAGCGTCAATGAAAAAATCAAATGAAAATAAAAAAAATAAAATACATCAACACGGCGACATCCCGTAAGAGGTCACCCATCATAATCGCTTCGCCTAAGCACACTTAATCAAGCTCATGGGATCTTGTTGGCCTCACCGGAGATTTCAATTTGAGCTCATCTGGAACCCCTTCGTGTCATAGTAATGCTTCGAAATAGCTAGAATCGGAGATACGGGGGTCCGCCAGATGCGCCTGTGGCTCTTCGTGCGCCCCACGGACATCTTTCTGGATTGGGGTCATAATGGCGAATCGGACAATCGTGCATAAATTTATGGCGATTTTTGGGCGGCCTCCGCACGGATCAGCCGCGCGGGCCCCACGGCTCATGTTTTTCAATCAAAGGCATCCCAACACTAAAGTTTTTGGAGTCGATCGCCGAGTTCTTTGGCTTTAATGGTAAAATAAAATAAAAATAAAAGGAAATAAAATGAGTCACATCAACAGATGGTTCAACATGATGACTTCCTAGGAGGTCACCCATCATTGTATCGCTCTCTCCCAAGCATGTTTAACTGAAGAGTTCTCATGTGATCTGGTGTGTTGGAGGGTCGCGCCCGCTGGAAATTTGCCGCAAATTGTGCTTAGTATGAACCCGTGCGAGTCACGGTAATGCTTCGAAATGGTCAAAATCAGAGATACAGGTTCCGCCAGATGCACCTGCAGTTCATCTGCTCATCGTGTACCTCACGGAGATCATTCCGGATTTGGGTCATAATGGCAAACTGAAGGATCATGCGTGAAGTTATAATGATTTTTGTGCGGCCTCCACACGAAATGCACGGATCATTCGAGTGGGCCCCACAACTCATATTTTTCAGTCCGAGGTATCCCATCGATGACATTTTCATAGTCGATCATCGAGTTCTCTGTCATCAATGTTAAAATAAAATACAAATAAAAGGAAATAAATTGTGAGGAATCAACAGATAGATCAACACGATGACTTCCTATGAGGTCACCCATCATTATACCACTCTCGCCCAAGCACGTTTAACTGAAAAATTCTCATGGGATCTAGTGCACTGGTGCAGTCGCGCCCGTTGGAGATTTTTCTCAAATTGTGCTCATGTGGAACCCGTTCGTACCGTGATAAGGCTTCGAACTACCCAAAATTAGAGATACATGTCCATCCAGATGCCCCTGCGACTCATCTATGCATCGTGCGCCCCACGAAGATATTTCTGGATTAGGGTCATAATGGCAAATCAAACGATCATGGGTGAAGTTATAATGATTTCCATGCGGCCTTCACATGAGATGCGTGGATCTGTCGAGTGGGTCTAATGGTTCGTGTTTTTCAATCCGAAGCATCCCATTGATGACATTTTCTTAGTTAATCTCTGAGTTCTCTAGCGTCAACGGTGAAATAAAATAAAAATAAAAGGAAATAAAATGGGCTTCCCATGAGAAATGTGGATCAGTTGCATGGGCTCCACGTCTCATATTTTTCAGTACGAGGCATCCCACCTATAACATTTTCGGAGTCGATCACCAACTTTTCGGCGTCAAGGATAAAACAAAATAAAAATAAAATTGATTAAATTGGGCAGCATCAACATATGGTTCAACACGATGACTTCCTAGGAGGTCACCTTAGTACCGCACAATCATGCTTAACCAAGAGTTCTGGGATCTGTGCTAGTTTGGTACCACCGAAATTTCAAATTATGCTCATGCGGAACCCGCACGTGCCACGATAAGACTTCAAAATAGCCAAAATCGGTAATACGGATCCCGCCAGATGTGCCTATAGCTCATCTGCGCATTGTTCATCCCGCATAGATTTTTCCGGATTGGGGTTATAATGGCGAATCGAACAATCGTGCATGAAGTTATGGTGATTTCTATGCGGCCTCCACACGAGACATGCAGATCAGTCGAGTGAGCCCCACGGATCATGTTCTTCAGTCTGAGGTATCCCATCGATGACGTTTTTGGAGTCGATCACCGAGTTCTCCAGAATTCGGTCATAATGGCGAATCGGATGATCATGTGCAAAGTTATGGCAATTTTCCTGTGGCCTCCGTACGAGATGAGCGGATCAGCCGCATGGGCCCCACGATTCATGTTTTTTAGTTTAAGTAGATCATCGAGTTCTCCGGCGTCAATGGAAAAATAAAATAAAATAAAAAGAAATAAAATAGGCGGCATCAACAGATGGTTCAACACGACGACTTTTGAGGAGGTCACCCATCAAAGTACTACTCTCGCCCAAGCTCGCTTAACTGTAGAGTTCTGATGGGATCTGGTGTGCTGATGCGGTCATGCCCGTTGGCGATTTTCCATAAATTATGCTCATCCAAAACCTGTCCGTGTTGCGGTAAGGCTTTGAAAAATTGAAATCGAAGATACGAGACCTGCAAGATGTGCTTAAGGCTCATCTGCGCATCATGCGCCCCGCGGAGATCTTTCCAGATTGAGGTCATAATGGCGAATCGCCCGATCGTGCTCAAACTTATGGCGATTTCTGTGCGGCCTCAACACAAGATGCGTAGATCAGCCATGTGGGCCCCATGGCTCATGTTTTTCAATCTAAGGCATCCCATCTATAATGTTTTCAAAGTCTATCACCAAGTTCTCCAGTGTCAATGATAAAATAAAATAAAATAAAAGAAAATAAATGGGCGGCATCAAGAGATGGTTCAACACGACGACTTCCCAAGTTGTTTTTAGCACGCTTTAGTCAAGAGTTCTCATGAGATTCGTGCCGGCGTGTTCATCGGAGATTTGTCAAATTGTGCTCATGCGCGAACTGTGTGGTAGGCTTCAAAATAGCCAAAATCAGAGATACGGGTCATGCTAGATGCACCTTTGGGCACGTCGAGCGCCCCGCGGAGATCTTTCCAGATTGGGGCCATTATGGCGAATCGGACGATCGTGCATGAAGTTATGGTGATTTTCATGTGGCCTCCCAACCAGATGCGCGGATCAGCCACGTGGGCCCCACGGCTGGTGTTTTTTAGTCCGAGGCATCTAGTCTATAACATTTTTGAAGACGATCGCCGAGTTCCCAGTGTCAATAATAAAATAAAATAAAAATAAAAGGAAATAAATTGGGCGGCATCAACAGATAGTTCAACATGACGACTTCCAGGAGATCACCCATCATAGCACTGCTCTCGCCCAAGCTCGCTTAACTGAAGAGTTCTCATGGGATCTGGTGTGCTGGTGCGATCATGTCCGCTAAAGATTTGCCGCAACTTGAGCTCATGCGGAACCCGTTTGTGTCGCGGTAAGACTTCAAAATAGTCAAAATCAGAGATACAGGTCCCGCCAGATGTGCCTGTGGTTCATCTACTCGTTGTGCACCCCATGGAGATCTTTTTGGATTAGGGTCATAATGGCGAATCAGACGATCATGCGTGAAGTTATCGAGATTTCTTTGCGGCCTCCACACGAGATGCTCGGATCAACCGAGTGGGCCCGTCAGCTCATGTTTTTCAGTCTGAGGCATCCCATCGATGACGTTTTCGGAGTCAATCGCCGAGTTCTCTGGTATCAACATTAAAATAAAATACAAATAAAAATAAATAAAATGCTCAGCATCATAGATATTTCAACACAATGACTTTCGAGGAGGTCATACATCATAATACTGCTCTCGCCCAAGCACGCTTAACTGAAGAGTTCTCATGGGATCTGGTGTGCTAGTGTGGTCACGCCTGTTGGAGACTTTTCATAAATTGTGCTCATGTGGAACCCATTCGTGCCACGGTAAGGCTTTGAACTAGCCAAAATCGGAGATATGTGTCTCAGCATATGCACTTGCGGCTCTTCTGCGCATAGTGCACCCCATAGAGATCTTTCTAGATTGGGGTCATAATGGCGAATCGAATGATCGTGCGTGAAGTTAAGGAGATTTTCGTGTGGCCTCCACATGAGACATGCGGATCAGTGGAGTGGGCCCCATGGCTCATGTTTTTCAGTCCGAGGCATCCCATCAATGACATTTTTGGAGTCGATCTCTGAGTTCTACGGTGTCAACGATAAAATAAAATAAAAATAAAAGGAAATAAAATGGGCGGCATCAATAGAAGGTTCAACACGATGACTTCTAAGGAGGTCACCCATCATAGTACTGTTATCACCCAAGCATGCTTAACTGAAGAGTTCACATGGGATCTAGTGTGCTGGTGCTATCGCACCCGCTGGAGATTTGCCACAAATTGTGCTCATCCGGAACTCGTTCGTGTCGTGATAAGGCTTCAAAATAGCTAAAATCAGATATACGAGTCCCGCCAGATGCGCCTACGACTCTTCTGCGCGACATGCATCCCGCGGATATGTTTCTCGATTGCGGTCATCATGGCAAATCAAATGGTCGTGAGCGAATTCATGACGATTTCCGTGCAGCCTCCACACAAGATGCGGATCAACCGAGCGGGCCCCATGCCTCATATTTTTTAGTTTGAGGTGTCCCATTGATGACATTTTTGGAGTCGATCGCTGAGTTCTCCGACATCAATGTTCAAATAAAATACAAATAAAATGAAATAAAATACGCAGCATCAATAGATGATTCAACATGATGACTTCCCAGGAGGTCACCCATCATAGTACTGCTTTGGCCCAAGCACGCTTAACTGAAGAGTTCTCATAGGATCTGGTGTGCTGGTGCGGTCGCACCTGTTGGAGATTTACAGTAAATTTTTCTCATCCGAAACACATCCGTGTCGCGGTAAGGCTTAGAAATAGCTAAAATCAGATATACGGGTTCCACACACTGCGCGTGTGGCTCATCTACATGTCGTGTGCCCCGCAGAAATTTTTTTGGATTGAGGTCATAATGTTGAATCGGATGATCATGCGCAGTTATGGCGATTTTTGTGCGGCCTTCGCACGAGATCACCCGTCGCCCACTCATATTTTGATTCGCATCTCATCTATAATGTTTTCGGAGTCTGTCACCGAGTTCTTTGGTGTCAAAGATAAAATAAAAAAAGGAACTAAAATGACAGCATCAAAAGATGGTTCGACACGATGACTTCCCAAGAGGTCACAAATCATAATCTTGCTCACCAAACGCTTAAGAGTTCTTATGTGATCTCTTGTCTTTGGTCGCCTCCGGAGATTTGCCACAAATTATGCTAATGTGGAACCCGTACATCCCGCAATAAGGCTTCGAAATAGCGAATCACGGGTCGGATCTTTACATATCATATGCTCGTCGTGCTTACAGATCTTTCATTGGGGTCATAATGGCGAATTGGATGATCGTGCGTGAAGTTATGACGATTTATGTAGGGCCTCCACACAAGAAGTGCAGATCAACTGAGTGGTCCCCACAACTCATATTTTTTAGTTCGAGGCATCCCATCGATGACGCTTTAGGAGTCGATCACCGAGTTCTCCCGGATTGGGGTCATAATGGCGAATCGAACAATCATGCACGAAGTTATGGCGATTTCTGTGCAGCCTCCGCACAAGATGCGTGGATCAGCTGCGTGGGCCCCACGGCTCATGTTTTTCAATCCAAGCATCCCATCGATGATGTTTTCAGAGTCGATCATCGAGTTTTCTTGCATCAACAGAAAAATAAAATAAAATGGCCGCATCAATAGATGGTTCAACACGACGACCTCCCAAGAGGTCACCCATCATAGTACTGCTCTCACCCAAACTCGTTTAACTGAAGAGTTCTCATAGGATATGGTCTGTTGGTGTGGTCATGCCCGCTAGAGATTTGTCGCAAATTATGCTCATCCAGAACCCATATGTTTCGTCATTAGGCTTCGAAATAGCTAAAATCGGAGATATGGGTCCGCCCAAATGCACCTATGGCCCATCTGTGCGTCATGCGCCCCGCGAAGATCTTTCCGGATTGGGGTCATAATGGCGAATTAGATGATCGTGTGAGTAGTTATGATGATTTCTGGGTGGCCTTTGCATAAAATGTGTGGATCAGCCGTATGGGCCCCACGGCTCGTGTTTTTCAATCTGAGGCATCCATTTACAATATTTTTGGAGTCGATCGTCGAGTTTTTCGGCATCAACAATAAAATAAAATAAAAATAGAAGGAAATAAAATGAGCGGCATCAACAGATGGTTCAACACGATGACTTCCCAAGAGGTCACCTAGCATAGTATTGCTCTCGCCCAAGCTCGCTTAACGGAAGAGTTCTCATGGGGTGTCTTTGTGCACGCGCCACGGATTTGTCGTGGAATTGTGCTCATCGAAACCCGTGTCTTTGCGGTAAGGCGAGATAGCCAAAATCGGGATGCGGGTCCCGATGCACACTGCCTGCGTCATCGCGGTGGAGATCTTACCAGATAGGGTTCATAATGGCGAATCAGACGATCGTGCATGAAGTTATGGTAATTTGCGTGCATCCTCCACATGAGACATGTGGATCAGCTGAGTGAGCCCCACAGCTCGTGTTTTTTAGTCTGAGGCATCCCATCGATGAAATTTTCAGAGTCGATCGTCGAGTTCTCTGGTGTCAATGTTAAAATAAAATACAAATAAAAGAAAATAAAATGCATGGCATCACTAGATGGTTCAACACGATGACTTTTGAGGTGGTCACCCATCATGGTATTGCTCAGCCTTCAGCACTATTATTAAACAAAATAATACTTTAATCCAACTTCTGCTGATCACAATTGAAAAACTTAGGCACCTTGAAGAACGAGTAGACTTGATCCAAAATACTCTTCAAACTTCCCCTAAGATTGCAGCAGATTCAATCGAAACCTCGATATCTGCTCTCCAAGACCAACTGCAAAACCTTTCCCTTGGAAAATCAACTACACCACCCAAAACTTCTAACAAGAAATTCTTCATTTTCCAAAATCCAAGAGAAATCTTTCAAAAAGAAAAACAGAGGTCCTCCAGTTAGCATGGCCTCTACTCGAACCAGACTATCTTCAGCCTCATTTCAAAATTCAGATCCGTCTACATCTGACAATCCCATAGACGACCAGATCAGAGGGTACAGACTCAGATCCAGACTCATGTATGAGCTCCGCTGACCGCAGAAGATACCAAGGCGCTTGAAAGTCGGCTTCACCCACGATCGACTGCAAATATCTCAACAACAAAGGGCAAATCACCCGAAACCTGTGAAGATGGTTGGGCGGACACCGCATGTCTACCAACACTATTCAGAAGAAAGAATCTTAGCTATCAGCAACAACCAAATTAATATGCCTTTCATCCGACAGCAATCTTATCAGTGACTGTTACAGGAAGGAATGCAACACATTCATCTTGAACTAATCATGGTCCAAATACACACGTTACATGAGGCAGAGGCAGAACTCTGATTGATAGTTCTCGTGGACACAAGGTGGAACCGAATTTAAAATGGAGAATTTGCAATGGCAAAGAGGTGGACTTTCTAAACTCCATTTGGATATCCACCTACCGTCCAAATGGCCGACATTTCTCAACATGGAGTGCATGGAGGAATGGAAGGTGGAAGAGCGATTGGCAAGGAAAACTGAAAATCTGCACATCCTTTTTGGATTGGAGCTTCCTGAACTCATCTCCAACATTTCTATTGAAGAGGAACATCAACATGACATCCCAGAGCTCATCAAGGCACCTATGGGGACAACTCTCACATCCATTTTATACAAAATCTGCTTTGCTGAAATTTCAGATTGGCCCTACACCATGCAGAATTTGAAACTCCCACCCAGGGAAAAGCTGTTCTGGTGGTGGCTCATCAACGACTCCTTGCCAAACAACACCTGGCTTGCTCGGAGGGGTTTAACTCACACCACCCTTTGCCCTTGGGGGTGTAATCAGGATGAGACACCTGAACACATTGCTGTCCAATGCTCCGTCACGAACAACATTATCCAGATTTTGGCAACATGGGGCTGTTCAATCCCAATTTTTAGCAATTTACAAGATTTACTCCAAGCTCTCACTAAGGTACACAGTGACAACTTATGTTGGGCTAGAATGTATTGTGCAATTGTGTACCAGGTGTGGATAAGTCACACTACCAAGACTCACGGTTGTAGCCATGGTACCCCAAGACTATTCTTGCCTGATTCTAAGCTCTATCACACATTCTTCCTCTTATCCTATCCGAAGCAATGGGACATCACCCACCTTATGGGGTGATCAAACTAAATTTGTGGTGTCCTCCCCTCTGGATCAAGGCTAACATGGATGGCTCACTCCTTCCCAATGGGGTGGCGGTATTGCGATGGTGCTAAGGGATGCAAATGGCAACTTCCTCAAAGCCATGGGTCATTGTTTTCATTGGGACACTGTTGAACGGAGGCTATGCTCTACACTAGCAAAATTATTGAACCGTGGATGAAATACAAGGGCATTATCATTGAAGGAGATAATAAAGGTGTGGTGGATCACCTCAAACTTTCTCTTAACAATGAAATATGGCGAGAACCGACTTCGGATGCTCACATCGCCTTTAGAAGAACTTCCACCGGTTATTTTTGTATACACAAATAGATCTAACAACACTCTTGCGGACTTTTGTGCGAGATATAGCTACTAGCTTTGATTTTGTATGGCATAGTCTAGATAATCACACTATTCCTCCACGCTTTTGCTCTTTGGAGGAGGATAGGAAATATATTGTTAGTAGCTAGTTTTTTGCTTTCTTTAGCAATTTTTTCTACATTGTAATCAATTTTTTTATTATCAATGCAAATGCATCTTTTCAGCAGGGACACAAGGTGGCGTTCCGACGTGTCCATTATAGGTACTATGGAAATCGATCTGTCAGCCGGTACGCAATTGGTGTATATTGCCCCTCATCTAATGCTCTCTATTCATGACTTCATGAATCATATTGAGCTCTC
This sequence comes from Cymbidium sinense, assembly GCA_021442155.1. NCBI lineage: Eukaryota > Viridiplantae > Streptophyta > Magnoliopsida > Asparagales > Orchidaceae > Cymbidium > Cymbidium sinense. Next base: position 58,152,793 of record CM038226.1, read on the forward strand.
TATATTGACGCACGGCTATGAAGATTGGCAGGGAGGTGAATCTAACCTCCTGATCACAAAAGCATTAGTAGCAAGATTAACAAATACCAGTCACACCGGATTCCGCTATAATATCTCCGGCGTAGCTAATTATTTAGCGTCCCACGAATATTCCGCTATAATATCATCAGAATTACAAGGGCGTTCATGGAACCTACCGGTGGCCTTTACTCTCACGGTACCTAAATCCTCCAAACTCATCGGATTGGCGGCTCCATCCGGTCATTTCTTCCTATCGCTCATAATTCCCAAACCCGTACTGATAACCCATCCACCTTCTTGGATGATGATCATGATGAATTCGCTCTCATGGCCTACTCCGACGACCCTATATGGGATGAATCAGATGATGAAGATGACGCTCAGGAGGAAGACTCAGACTTTTCACTCTTCCTCCACCTAAATAATTGCCTAAATGAAGCTCTTCCAGCTTCTGCGGAATGTGGTGGGGAGATGCCATATCTAAAACCATACTCTCCTGAAACCAATTTACCCACTGACACATCTGAAAAACCCACTTCAGCATCTTCACTCAATATTTCTCAACCCAAATGATTCATGCTTTACCGAATGATCATCAATTTGAACTTGATTATCCTAAGCTCCGAAAAATGGCCTCCAAAGCTGATCATCTATTTGCATCCGTATCATCCTCTTACTTACCTCCCAATGAACCTGTCATGGGTCCAGTTATGTACCCACCAGCCACATCTTCCACCTCCCATGGGTACACTCCACCGCCCACCTACTACCAAAACTATAAACCCAGAAGCTCAGACTTCATGAAATCATATGGGCGAAATATGTGGAACTTGCCATCAGCATTCAATAACCAAGGAGTATTATTGGTGCTACCTGAGGATTTCTCACTATACGACGATGTAATCTCAAGGTGGGAGTCTATCACCCTCAATCTCTTAAATGACAAGCAGTTTCCAGATAACAAATCAAAGGTACTTTTCATCGAAAACCTACTCGGGGAGGATGAAAAGAAAATTTGGATTCAATGGCGGATGGCATGTGAGGATGAATATGAAAGACTGGTCAATATAGCAGATGACCCGCAGAACGTCCTTTCACAAATCAGGCAAATCATTTTATTAGAAGACCCCTATCAAGGTTCGATAGAAGAGCAAAACCGAGCTTATCAAGATTTGGAAAGACTGGGGTGCGACCAGATTAAAAATATGTTCGAGTATATGAATGATTACAAAACACTGGCGGCAAGATCCGGAAGGATGTACATTAATTCCGAGCTGTCTGATAAATTCTTCAGAAAAATGCCTGCAATCCTCGGAGATGAAATAGAAGCCGCATTTAAAGCCAAATATTCAGGATGCACGGTTGGCGTACTACCTCGGATACATTTTACGTATCAATACTTAGCCGATTTATGCAAAAAGGCGGCGATTCAGAGAGGAATCAAAGATCTCTCAATATGTAGAAAAATACCTATCCTAGGGTATTACAACAATACAAGAAAATACGGGCTCCGAAAATCGAAGAATTACAAAGGTAAGCCCCACGACACTCACATCAGAGTAATAAAAAATAAAAATAAACCAAGATCAACCAAGTGTCGCTGTTATATCTACGGAGATGAAGGACACTTTGCCCGCGAATGCAAAAGTAAATCGCGAAATATGGCAAGGCGACCATAATAAAAGACCTAGATCTACCAGAAGACTATGATGTTCTCTCGGTAGACCTAAATGAAGATCCGTCAGATGCAATCTGCAGCATCTCGGAGGGGGAAGGCGCAAACACAATCACCTACCAAAGACAAGCACTAGAGGACCTACCACTTGAAGAATACGGTCTCATGCTTAGCAAAGACCTTGCTTGGATGGAGGTATTAAACTTGCTCTAACGAAAACGCTCTATAATGGAACAAAATAAGCATAAGGCCCATAATGGAAATGTATATGCCATCATTACAAACATCACCATGAGAGTTCACACGCTTGCAAGATCTCTCGCAGCCGATGGCCAAATTCTACAAATAGAGTCCAGGAGTTAACACTCCAAACATACCAAACTCATGCTCTCATCCACGAACTAATCAAATACTCAGAGCACCTAACGGAAGAAAATAAGCGCTTAAAGGTACATACGAAAGTCACTGAGCCACCAAAAATGAATGCTAAGAGCTACTAACTCGGATAAAGGAAAAGAGTTATGAGGAAAATGATGATTTAAATTGAAGACTACTCAAGTGGTCTTAACCAAGAAAGAAAAAAGCCGAAACCTCCCAGAAAGTACTAAACCGTCAGATAATCTTATCATTTTCTTTAATGTATCGGCATAACAATTTCAATGCAATTGATACAGCCACATCCGCTATGTGAACACTAAAGATGTACCAAAAGAAGCACGAAAATCAATTACAAATCACTTTCCACGAGTAAATTCAACCACAAAGGCTGAAACAAAATAAAGAACGGACAATGACTATGGGGAACACAAATCGAATTCCACTAGTCACCGCATGGAGATGGATACAAAGATGGAATCAAATGCTACTTGGTTGTAATTTTCACAAGCCTAAATGGAGATACCTAATAGAAGGCAACATGATCCTTCACAAAGAAGTTACTCCCATAACAACATCCACAGAAATTGAGGTAACTTCAAAACAAATTACCGAGCTGGAAATAGATTATGATTTCTATATCTCATTGCAACTAGAATGGGTCCACCAATCCATACATCAGAACCCATTCATAAGAAAATTCAAAAATCTCCTACAAAGGAAAACAAACGATATGGGAAGATCCTAAGGCATTCAAAACCGCTACTATGCAAAATAGAAATTATTAACCCTGACATTACAATGCATGGAGATGGAATCCAAATGCTACTTGGTTGTAATTTTCTATGAAGCCTAAACGGAGGAGTACGAATAGAAGGCAACGTCGTAACCTTCTACAAAGAAGTTACTCCCATAACAACATCCAAAATTGAGGTAACTTCAAAACAAATTCGAGGATAGATTACATTTCTATACCTCGTAAATTTCCAAAATCCATACATCAATATTCATAAGAAAATTCAAAATCTCCTACAAGGCTAGAAGCAAATGGATACATTGGGAAGATCAAGGCATTGCTAAAACCAATTATAAAAATAGAAATTATTAACCATTACAATACAGATAAGCTAAAAGCATGGCTTTAATGCAAGAACAATTGAAGCACATTGAAGGCCTCTTAGCTGGGTAATCAAAAATATCGATAATGGCCATGATAGTTAACTCGAACTTCAATTGACCCAAGCGCAAAGAAGTAAAAGGAAAGAAAGAATGGTCTTCAACTATAGATCGCCAACGACACACGATAAAGACGATTCACTACCGTGAATAAATACATAAAAAAGATCAATAGTCGCATATACTCAAAATTCGACTTAAAAAGTGGATTCCACCAAGTGGCTATGCACCCAAATTGGGTAGAATGGACTACTTTTATAAGTTTAACTGGCCTCCATGAATGGCTTGTAATGCCATTCGGACTCAAAAATGCACCGACCACTTTTCAAAGGAAAATGGATAAGTGTTTCGAACACTGTTCTAATTTCTTAATTGTTTATATTGATATTCGATCGAATACCAACAAGAGCACAAAAACCATTTAGAAGAATTTCTACGAATTGTGGAAAAGAAGGTTTGATCTCCACCAAGTAAAATGAAAATAGAGCAAACCAAATAGACTTTTGGGAGCGTATCAAAATAGAAGGATCAATCAACCTCATATTATAAAAGAATTGCGATTTCAAGAAAACTAAAGAAAAATAAGGACCGCGATCATGGCTTGCAAACTACGAGATCATACATCCCCAATCTTGGCACTCTCCTAGACCACGCAAAAGACATCTCATGGCGACAAACGCATCAAAAGCCACAACTGGGAGCTCATTCGAAAAATAAAAGCTATTGTTCAAAAGCTACCATATCAAAATACCACCGAAAATGCCATAATATTAGAAATCGACGGTTGCATGGAAGGATGGGGAGGCATCGAATGGAAACCAAAAAAGGTGACCCAAGGAATCGAGAGTTCGGCCATGCATGGAAAATTCTACTATCAAATCCACAATACGAAATTTATGCATGAGACTTTAAGTGCTTTAAAATCCATTATTTAGATAAGAGATAACCCTCGTAATCAGATCAATAATAATCTCATTCTATAATAAAATGGCTCAAAACAAACTCTCAAGAGTCCGATGGCGCTTTTACCACTACATCGGGGATCAGTGAACTCACATAGATGGGAAGAACAACGCCCGCCGATAATCGTTTTGTGTAGGCGTGATAATTAGCGAACAGCAATCCATTATATTCCAAAATGGAAACGAAGCAACGAAATAGGAAAAGGACATAAGATATAAAAAATTCACCAAACTACAAAACCCGGTGGTGAGCAACCCAACACCAAAGAATTTTAATGAAAAAATACGATCAAAAGACGACTCTGAATTGTTTGAAAAATATGTTGAAATCAAGGATGGTCAAATCATATCATCATCATCCGAACGCTCATCGGGACGCATGAGACCTACTATTTGAAACCTTCAATTTTGATCAAATTGATGCCACCGTAAAAGCCGACGAGAAGAGCAAACTTACATTGTCCTCAACGAAATAGTGATCTAATATACAAAATAAGAAATAGGAGACAATTAGAGGAAAAAGTAACGATGGAAGACCTCACACAAGCAGAGGTTAAACAATATCCGATTTTCGCCTTATTGCCAAATCACATGGAAACCAAGTCTGACAAAAGGAGCATAGTGGGCCCAACTCGCTTGACATGACTCCAAGAACTTTTCGGTATCAATGTATCTTGCATACATGGCGCTTTATGAATTGTTGTAACTTTGGCACATGAGCATGCCACCTTTATGTATTATTGTTATACCTTTAGCACATGGTATGACAACTTTATGAAACCCATGAGCGGAAAACCATGGGTAGCCAACGGTTTTAGGAAACCAGAGGCTTAGTGTTTTGGCTATAAATATCCGGTTGAAAACACAATCCTCCTTGAAGTTTTCTTCATTAGGTTTTCAAGCCTTGTAAATTCTCTTAAGTTTTTAAATATATGTGACCCCAAGCCAACGATCCATATCTGTGACACCAAGCCAAAAGTTCTATGGAGATTTATCGTAAATTGTGCCTATGGAAAACCCGTACGTGTCACGGTAAGGCTTTGAAATAGACAAAATCGGAGATACAAGACCCTGACACATCTGTGTGTAGTGCGCCCCACGGAGATCTTTCCAAATGAAGTATGATTGACGCGAAGTTATGACAATTTTGAGTTTCCACACGAGATGCCCCTGGTGGCTACTAGATATTTTTCACCGAGGCATCCCATCAGCCGAATCAATCGTAGTTCTCCCACGCCAACATAAAATAAAATAAAAATAAAAGGAAAAATGCCATCAGATGGTTCAACGACGACTTCGAGGTCACCCATCATAATATTGCTCTCCCAAGCACGCTTAACAAGAGTTCTTATCTGTGCCGCGCACGAATCGCCGGAGATTTGCCACAAATTGTGCTCGCGAACCTATCGTGCTACGATAAGCCTTCGCCAGATCGAGATACATGTCCGCCAGATGTCCTCGCGTACATCTGCATCGCCCGCGGAGATCTTTCCAGATTGGGGTCATAATGGCAAATCGGATGATCGTTCATGATGTTATGGTGATTTTCATGCGGCCTCCACAAGAGATGAGCGGATCAATTGCGTGGGCCCCACGGAACGTGTTTTTCAGTTCTAGGCACCCCATTGATAATGTTTTGAGTTGACCGAAGTTCTCCCAATGGTAAAATAAATAAAAATAAAAGAAATAAAATGGCGATCAACAGATGGTTCAATGATGACTTCTGTGGAGGTCACCCATCATAAGATCGCTTCTCGCCAAGCACCCTTAATTAAGAGTTCTCCGATGGTGTTGCGGTTGCGCCCGCTGGAGATTTGCCGCAAATTGTGCTCATGCGGAACCCATCCGTGCCGTGATAAGGCTTCAAAATAGTCGAAATCGGAGTTACGAGTGCCGCCAGATGCGCCTTCGGCACATCTATGCATCGTGTGCCCCATGTAGATCTTTCCGGGTTGGGATCATAATGGCCAATCTGACAATCGTGAGCGAAGTTATGGCAATTTTCGTGCAACCTCCTCATGAGATGCGTGGATCAGCCGCGTGGGCCCCATAGCTCGTGTTTTTCAATATAAGGCATGTCATCGACGACATTTTTGGAGTCGATCTCTGAGTTCTGCGGCATCAACAAAAATTAAAATAAAAATAAAAGAAAATGAATTGAGCGGCATCAACAAATGTTTCAACACGATGACTTCCGAGGAGGTCACCCATCATAAGATCGTTTCGCAAGCATGCTTAATCAAGAGTTCTCTTGATTTGGTGTGCCGGCGTCGCACCGTTGAGATTTGCAAATTATGCTCATGCGAACTCATCCGCTACTAAGGCTTCAAATAGCCAAATCGAGATAGGTCCCGCGAAGATGCTCATGACATCACGCGCCATGTGCCTCGCAGATCTTTTCCGGGGTCATAATGGAGAATCAGACGATCATGCATGAAGTTATAATGATTTCCATGTGGCCTCTCCATGACATGTGCGGATCAGCCGTATGGGTGGCACAGCTTGTGTTTTTCAATTCGAGGCATCTCATCGATGACGTTTTCTGAGTCGATCATCGAGTTCTCCGGCGTCAGCGGCAAAACAAAATAAAAATAAAAGGAAATAAAATGAGCGGCATGAACAGATGGTTCAACATGATGACTTCCCATAAGGTCACCCATCATAGTACTGCTCTCACCCAAGCACGCTTAACTGAAGAGTTTTCATGTGATCTAGTGCGGTCGCTCCCGCTGGAGATGTGGCAAATTATACTCTTGTAGAACCCGTCTGTGCCGCGGTAAGGCTTCGAAATAGTCAGAATATGAGATATTGGTCCCGCCAGATGGCACATCTACGAGTCGTGTGACCCATGGAGATCTTTTCGGATTAGGGTCATAATGGTGAATCGAACGATCATGCGCGAAGTTATGGTGATTTTCGTGCAGCATCCACACGAGATGCACGGATCAACCGAGTGGGCTCCACTGCTCATGTTATTCAGTCTGAGGCATCCCATCGACGACATTTTTAGAGTTGATCGTCGACTTCGGCGTCATCGGTATAATAAAATAAAATTAAAAGGAAATAGAATGGGCATCATCAACACATGGTGCAACACGGTGACTTCCCAAGAGGTCACCCATCATAAGATCGCTCAAGCACGCTTAATCAAGAGTTCTCATGTGATCTGCGTGCGGTGCTTCGCTGAGATTTGCAAATTGTGCTCTAACTCGTCCGCACGAGCGCTTTCAAATAGCCAAATCGGAGTCGGTCCCGCTAGATGCCTTTGGCACATCTATCGCTGCCTTGAGATCTTTCTGGATTTGGGTCATAATGGCGAATCAGATGATCATGCGTAAAGTTATGGTAATTTTTATGCGGCCATCACATAAGATGGGCAGATTAGTTGAGTGCGCCTAAAGGGTCATGTTTTTCAGTAAGAGGCATCCCATCTACGGCATTCGGAGTCGAGTTCTCTCAACGTCATAAAATAAAATAAAAATAAAAGGAAATAAAATGGGCGATCAAGATGGTTCAACACGATGACTTTCCAAGAGGTCACCCATTATAGATCGCTTCCTCGCCGCTTAACGCTTAATCAAGAGTTCTCATGGATCGTTAGTGCGTCACGCCGAGATTTCAAATTATGCTCATGCGAACCCGCGCCGCAGTGCTTTGTACTAGCCAAAATCGGAGATATGGGTCCCACTAGATGCGCCTACGGCCAATCTGCACGTCATCAGCTCTACGGAGATCTTTCCGGATTGGGGTCATAATGGTGAATCAGACAATCGTCACGGGTTATGGCTATTTATCCGCGACGATGCGGATCTCATGCCATGTGGGCCCAATGACTCATATTTTTCAATTCGAGGCATCCCATTGACCAAGTTTTCATAGTCGACCACCGAGTTCTCTGGCATCAATGGTAAAATAAAATAAAAATAAAAGAAAATAAAATGGGTGGCATCAATAAATGGTTCAACACATGACTTCCCAAGAGGTGACACCCATCATAAGATCGCTTCTCAAGCACACATAATCAAGAGTTCTCATGTGATCGATGCGTAAACCCATATCTTCAATTTTGGTTTTAAGTCTCACGCAAGTATGCATAATTTGTGGTAAATCGCGCGCACAAAGAATATCTTCAGAACTCAGATGGGGAGCGATGATGGGTGACCTCGAAGTGCCATGTTGCCATCCGCTGATGCCATTTTATTTTATTTTTCATTGTCATATTGTCGAGAACTCGCATCGACTCAAAATGATTTATGTGGCGATCACGCATCTCATGTAAATGCAAATCGCCATAACTCGAGCATGATCGCTCGATTTGTGATTATGTTCACCGGAAAGATCCCAGGTGCATGATGACAAGTGCATCGCGACTCGATCTCATTTTACTATTTCAAGGCTTAGATGAAAAATAAATAAATAAAGAAAGAAATGGAAGACACGGATCCCATGAGAACTCTTCATTTAACATTGGAGAACAATGTTGGTGATCGGAAGTCATCGACTATCGTGAGGTCGCTTTATTTTATTTCATATCACTTTTATATTATTTTACCATTGATGCCAAAAAAATCGGCAATCGATAGTAAAAATGTCGTTGATGGAATACTTTTTAAAACACGAGTCGTGCTCATGCATGACCTTGCCTCGCGAGGCAGAAAATCATAATAACTTTGCGCACGATCATCCAATTTGTCATTATGTCCCCAATCCGGAAAGATCTTTATGGGGTGCACGCCATGCAAATGATCCACACACGCATCTAGTGGGACTTGTATCCCCGATTTCAGCTATTTTGAAGCCTTACCGTAGCATGGATGGGTTCTGGATGAGTACATTATGACACAGAATAATTTTACCGCACACCATCCCATGAGAACTCTTTAGTTAAACGTTTGGTGAGGAGTACTATGATGAGTGACCCCGAGTCATCGGTTGAACAATTGATGCCGCATAGTTTCTTTTATTTGTATTATAAACGATAAGAAGGTGATCAAGATGGTTCAACACGATGACTTCGAGGTCACCCATCATCATCGCTTCCCGCCAAGCACGCTTAATCAAGAGTTCTGAGATATGGTGATGTCGATCCACTAGAGTTTTACCAAATTGTGCTCATCCGAACCCGCCCATCGGTAAGGCTTCAAAATAGCCTAAATCGAGATACAAGTTCGCCAGAGCGCTCATCTATCGTCATGCTCCGAGATCTTTTGGATTGGGGACATAATGCGAATCGAAGATCGCGCGCAAGTTATGGTGATTTTCGGCCCGCATGAAGCATCATGTGGGCCACGACTCATATTTCAAGGTATTTTATCAAAGACATTTTCACAGTCGATCGTCGAGTTCTCCGGTATCAATGGTAAAATAACATAAAAATAATCGGAAATAAAATGGGCGGCATCAATAGATGGTTCAACACAACGACTTCCTGGGAGGTCACCCATCATAGTACTGCTCTCGCCCAAGCATGCTTAAATGAAGAGTTCTCATGGGATCTGGGTGGAGTGATCGCTCCTGCTGGAGCTTTGTCACAAATTATGCTCATCCAGAACACTTATGTGCCACGGTAAGCCTTTGAAATAACAAAAATCAGAGATATGGGTCCCGCAAGATACACCGTACCATCGCCGTTCACGAGATCTTTCGATTGGGGTCATAATCGAATCGAACGATCATGCATGTGGCATTTTGATGCGCCCACACGAGATCATCGTATTGGCCTTTTTTTCAGGCATCTTATCGATGGCTTTTTCGGAGTCGATCGCCAAGTTCTACGACATCAACGGCAAAATAAAATAAAAAAGGAAATAAAATGGGCAGCATTAACAGATGGTTCAACATGACGGCTTCCCAGGAGGTCACCCATCATAATATTGCTCTCGCCTAAGCATGCTTAACTGAAGAGTTCTCATAGGATCTAGTGTGCTGGTGCGGCCATGCCTGCTGGAGATTTGCCTCAAATTATGTTTATGTGGAACCCGTATGTGCCGCTGTAAGGCTTCGAACTAACCAAAATCAGAGATATGTGTCCCGCCAGATGCGCTTACATTCGACATCGTATGCCTCGGAGATCTTTCCGATTGTCATAATGGCAAATCGACGATCATGCGCGGTTATGGTGATTTCCATGTGGCCTCTCACAGACGCGATCCTGTGGGCATCACGCTCGTGTTTTAAGGCATCCCATCGATGATATTTTCTAAGTTGATCGCTGAGTTCTTCATCAATAAAAACAAAATAAAAATAAGATTAAATAAAATGAGCAGCATGAATAGATGGTTCAACATGATGACTTCCCAAGAGGTCACCCATCATAGTACTGCTCTCACCTAAGCACGCTTAACTGAAGAGTTCTCATATGATTTGGTGTCAGCGGCCACGCCACGGAGATGTCGCAAATTGTGCTTTAACCCGCCTGCATAAGGCTTTGAAAAGCCAATAAAGATACGGTCCAAGATGCGCTTTGGCACATCACGAGTCGCACCATGAAGATCTTTCCATTAGGGAATGGCAAATGATGCGCACGGTTATGGATTTCGCGCCACACAAGATGCACGTGACGCCCGGCCCCAATGGTTTTTCAGCCGAGGCATCCCATCGATGACATTTTAGAGTCGATCACCCATTCTCCGATCGTAAAAAAAAAAATAAAAGGAAATAAAATGGGCGATCAAGATGTTCAACAAGATGACTTCCCAAGGGTTACCCATCATAATATCGCTTCACCACGCTTAATAAGAGTTCTCCGTGATTTGGTGTGCGGTGCCCAAGATTTGCCAAAATTGTGTTTGCCGAACTGTCGCGGTAAGGCTTAAATAGCCAACAAGATTCGCCCCAAATGCTGAACATCTCGACATCGCCGAAATCTTTTTTCGATTGGCGCCATGAGAGTGATCACGCGTGGCCTAGGTCATGTTTTTCAAATAGACGCATCCCATATATGACGATGAGTCGACACCGAAGTTTTCGGCCAATGATAAAATAAAATAAAAATAAAAGGAATTAAAATGGGCAGCATCAACAGATGGTTCAACACGACGACATTCCAAGAGGTCACCCAAAATAGTACTGCTCTTGCCCAAGCACGCTTAACCGAAGAGTTCTCATAGGATCTAGTGCTGGTGCGGCCGCGCCCGTTGGAGATTTGCTGCAAATTATGCTCATGTGAAACCCGCTAGAGATTTGCTGCAAATTGGAGATACCCCAGATGCGCCGCATCATCGCGCCACATCTCGGAGATCTGATGGAATGGTAATCGAGCGGCGTGGTTATGGTTATTGCGCCTCCCCACGATGCAGATCAATCGCTGGCCCAACGACTCATGTTTTTCAGTTCGCGGCATCCCATGATGAAGTTTTTAGAGTCGATCGCTGTGTTCTCCAGCATCAATGGTAAAATAAAATAAAAATAAAAGGAAATAAAATGGGCTGCATCAACATATGGTTCAACACGACTTCTGTGAGGTCACCCATCATAGATTCTCTCCCAAGCTTTTAACCAACATTTCTCATGTGATCCGGTATGCCGATGACCCATATCTCCGATTTGCTAGTTTGAAGCCTTACTGCGTCAATTCCATATAAGCATAATTTGGTAAATCCGCGCCGCGACAGCACCGAGAACTTTTCAATGCATGGGCAACAGATTACGATGGTGACCTCATCATGGGAACCATTGATCGCCCATTTTATTTTTCTATTGATGTCGTAACGATGATCAACTCCGCCATCGATGGGATTGGCCAAAACCTGTCAGCCAATTTGATCGCGCGCGGGAGGCATCGACGCCATTTTTCAGTATCATTCATTTTTCTCACCCCAAAATCTGTACATGAATAAATAAAAGATGTATCCAATTTTTATGAAGGCTCGCATAGAAGAGATGATAAGGCAGCACGCCAATACTCAAGCACCGATCAAGAACTTCATTTAACGGCAGAGTACATGATGACAAATCAGGTGGAACCATCTATTGGTGCCATTTCCATTATTTATGTTATTTTACCATGCGCTGAACTCAACGATAGTAAAATGTTGGGAATATAATAAACATGATGGGGACGCGCGATATGCCTGCTGCGCATGAAAATCACCACACGCGCGATCGATCGCTAGTATGTTTAATCGCGCCTCGACAGCAATGAGCGCGCGATCCGGACTTATATCCGATATTTTGCCTTATCAATATGAATGGGTTCTGATGAGCATATTTGACAAATAGCAATGGTTTACCGCACACCGATCCATGAGAACTCTTCCCAAACGTGCATCATTATGATCGGTGCATGCTCACCCGCATCAAGAGAGTTCTCAAGATCCGCGAGGTCATCCGCTAGAGCTTTTCCGCAAATTGTACTCATCCAGAACCCTTCTATGTCGCGGTAAGGCTTCGAAATAGCCTAAATCAGAGTCCCGCCAGATGCATCTGCGGCTCATCTACACGTCGTGCGCCCCGCAGTGATCTTTCCGGATTGGGGACATAATGGCAAACCGGATGATCGTGCACGAAGTTATGGTGATTTTTGTGTGGCCTCTGCACGAAGCAAGCAGATCAGCAGCGTGGGCCCTACGACTCATGTTTTTCAGCTCGAGGTATTCCATCAATGATGTTTTCACAGTTGATCGTCGAGTTCTCTAGCATCAATGGTAAAATAACATAAAAAATAATAAGAAATAAAATGGGTGGCATCAATAGATGGTATAACACAACGACTTCCCTGGAGGTCACCCATCGTAGTACTGCTCTCGCCCAAGCATGCTTAAATAAAGAGTTCTCATGAGATCTGGTGTGCTGGAGTGGTCGCGCCCGCTGGAGATTTGTCGTAAATTATGCTCATCCAAAACGCTTCCGTGCCACGGTAAGCCTTCGAAATAGCAAAAACTGGAGATACGAGTCTCACTAGATGCACCTATAGATCATCTACATGTTGTGAACCTCGCAGAGATTTTTCCAGATTGGGGTCATAATCGTGAATCGAATGATCGTGGTGCAAATTATGGCATTTTGGCCAGACAAGACGCTGACGTACCACTGGCCCTACCGCTGGTTTTCGAGGCATTTCATCGACGATTTTTGAGTCGATCGCCAAGTTCTACGGCATCAACGGTAAAATAAAATAAAAAAAGGAACTAAAATGGGCGGCATTAACAGATGGTTCAACATGACGACTACCCAGGAGGTCAGCCATCATAAGATCGCCTCGCCAAGCACGCTTAATCAAGAGTTCTCATATCGGTTGTGCCGCTGCCGCCGGAGATTTACCGCAAATTATGCTTATGCGGAACCCGTATGCGCTGCAGTAAGGCTTCGAACTAGCCAAAATCAGAGATATGGGTCCCGCCAGATATGCTTGCGACACATCTACACATCATGCGCCCCACAGATATTTTTCTTGATTGGGGTAATAATGGCGAATCAGACAATCATGCATGAAGTTATGGTGATTTTCATATGCATGAGCGTGGATCACCGCGTGGGCACTACTGTGTTTTTTCACCGAGGCATCCCATCGATGATGTTTTCTGAGTCGATCATCGAGTTCTCCGGCGTCAACGGTAAAACAAAATAAAAATAAAAGGAAATAAACTTAGCGGCATGAACACATGGCTCAACATGACGATTTCCCAAGAGGTCACCCATCATAGTACTATTTTCGCCCTAGCACGCTTAACTGAAGAGTTCTCATGTGATCTCCTGTGTTGGTGTGTTGGCACCCGTTAGAGATTTGCTGCAAATTGTGCTATTACGGAACCCATCTGTGCCGCGTTATGGCTTCGAAATAGTCAAAATCGGAGATTCGGGTCCCACTAGATAGCTTTGGCACATCCATGCCTACTAAGATCTTTTCAATTGTCATAATGAATCGGATGATCGGCGTGAAGTTATGGAGATTTTGTGTGGTTGTCACACAAGATAGAGGATCGATGCCTAACGGTCATGTTTTTTCAGGCATCCCATCTATGACATATTCGAGTCGACGCCGAAGTTCTCCCAGATCAATGATAAAATAAAAAAGGAATTAAAATGTGCATCAATGATAGTTCAACATAGGATGCAGCGGCCGTCTTACCGGAGATTTGCTCAAATTATGCTCATGCGAAAATCATTTGTGCTGCAGTAAGGCTTTATACTAGCCAAAATCGGAGATATGAGTCCCACCAAATGCGCCTGTGGCACATCTGCGCGTTGTGCGCCCTGCGGAGATCTTTCCGGATTGGGGTCATAATGGTGAATCAGACAATCGTTCACGAAGTTATGGCTATTTCTATGCGGCCTCCACACGAGATGCGTGGATCAGTTGCGTGGGCCCAAAGACACATGTTTTTCAGTTCGAGGCATCCCATTGATGAAGTTTTTGGAGTCGGTCCCTGAGTTCTCCGACATCAATGGTAAAATAAAATAAAAATAAAAAGAAATAAAATTGGCGGCATCAACAGATGGTTCAACACGATGACTTCCCAAGAGGTGACCCATCATAGTACTCCTCTCGCCCAAGCACACTTAACTGAAGAGTTCTAATGTGATCTGGTGTGTTGTTGCAAGACCCATATCTCTGATTTTGGCTAGTTTGAAGCCTTACCACGCGAGGGAGATAAGCATAAGCTTAATGGGCACCGCACAAGATCATGAGAACTCTTCATTAAGCATGCATGGGAGAAATACATGATGGGTGACCTCCTCAGAAGTCGTCGTGTTGAACCATTTATTGATGCCCCATTTTATGTTATTTTACCATTGATGCCGGAGAACTCAATGATCGACTGTGAAAATGTCATTGATGGAATACCTTGGACTGAAAAACATGAGTCATGGGGCCCACATGGTTTTTCTGTTACTCGCAGGCGCATGAAAATCACAACTTCATATCAAGTCCGATATTAATGTCCCCAATCCAAAAAAGATCTATATGACGACGCTGCAGATGAGCCACACGGGCATCTGGAGACTTGTATCCCATTTGGTGTCGGCCTTACATGCGAGAAGCATTCTAGATGATTTTATGCAAAGCTCTAGCTCACATCTGATCGATCCCACGAGAATTTATTTAAGCATGTTATGGATATGATGATGGGTGACCTCCTGGGAAGTCATCATGTTGAACCATCTGTTGAGGCTGCCCATTTTATTTCATATTATTTTTATATTATTTTACCATTGATGTGGAGAACTCGTCAATCAACAGTAAAAATGTCATTTATGGAATACTTCAAACTGAAAAACACGAGTTGTGGGACCCACGTGGCTGATCTGCTTGCCTCATGCGGAGGCCGCACGAAAATCAAAATAACTTTGCACACGATCATCCAATTTGCCATTATGTCCCTAATCCGAAAAGATCTCGGGCATGACGCAAATGAGCCACAGATTCGGCGATTTTGTATCCTCGATGCTATTTCAAAGCACCGATGGATGGGATCCGATGAGCATAATTGCGGCATAGCTTTGATCGTGATTTTCATACAGATCCCATGAGAACTCTTCGCTTAAACGCGCGCGAGTAGTACTATAATGGGTGACCTCCGAAGTCATCGTGTTGAACCATCATGCGCATAATTTATTTTTTTATTTGTATTTTATTTTAACATTCATGCGGAACCTGCAGATAGGTTCAACACGAGGATTTCCCAAGAGGTCACCCATCATAGTACTGCTCCTGCCCAAGCATGCTTAACTGAGGAGTTCTCATGGGATGGTGTGCAGGTGAGGTCGCATCCGCTAGAGTTTTGCACAAATTGTGCTCATCCAGAACCCTTCCATGCCACGACAAGGCTTCGACATAGCCTAAATCGGGGATACAAGTCTCGCCAGATGCGCCTACGACTCATCTATGCGTCGTGCGCCCCGCAGAGATCTTTTTGGATTGGGGACATAATGGCGAATCGGATGATCGTGCGTGAAGTTATTGTGATTTTTGGGCGGCCTCTGCACGAGAAAATGGATCAGCCGCATGGGCCCCACGACTCGTGTTTTTCAGTTCAAGGTTTTCCATCAACGACATTTTCACAGTCGATCATCGAGTTCTCCGGCATCAATGGTAAAATAACATAAAAATAATAGGAAATAAAATGGGTGGCATCAATAGATGGTTCAACACAATGACTTCCCAAGTGGTCACCCATAGTACTGCTCTCGCTCAAGCACGCTTAAATTAAGAATTATCATGAGCTCTGGTGTGCTGGAGTGGTCGCGACAGCTGGAGCTTTGTCGCAAATTATGCTCATCCAGAATGCTTCCGTGCCACGATAAGTCTTTGAAATAGCAAAAATTAGAGATACGAGTCCCACTAGATGCACCTGTGACTCATCTATGTGTCATGTGCCTCGCGGAGATCTTTTCGAATTAGGGTCATAATCACGAATCGAATGATCGTGCGCGAAGTTATGGCGATTTCGGTGCGGCCTCCACACGAAACGCGCGGATCAGCCGTGTTGGCCCCACGACTCAGGTTTTTCAGTCTGAGGCTTCTCATCGACAACATTTTTGGAGTCGATCGCCAAGTTTTACGACATCAACGACAAAATAAAATAAAAAAAGGAAATAAAATGGGCAGCATTAACAAATGATTTAACATGATGACTTCCTAGGAGGTCACCCATCATAGTACTGCTCTCGCCTAAACACGCTTAACTAAAGAGTTCTTATAAGATCTGGTGTGCTGGTATAGCCGCGCCCGCTAGAGATTTGCCGCAAATTATGCTTATGCGGAACCCATATGTGCCGAGATATGGGTCCCGCTAGATGCACTTCCGACACATCTATGCATCGTGTGCCCCATATAGATCTTTCTAGATTGGGATCATAATGGTGAATCAGACGATCGCACGTGAAGTTATGGTGATTTCCATGCAGCCTCTAAATGAAATGCATGGATCAGACAAATCGGTGCCACGACTCATGTTTTTCAGTCCGAGGCACCCCGTCGATGATGTTTTCAGAGTAAATTTTTAAGTTCTTCAGCGTCAATGGTAAAATAAAATAAAAACAAAATGAAATAAAATTGGCGGCATCAAAAGATGGTTCAACACAATGACTTCTTAGAAGGTCACCCATCATAATAATGCTCTCACCCAAGCATGCCTAACTGAAGAGTTCTCATGTGATCTATCGGGTGCTCACCGCTGAAGATTATGCTTATGTGGAGGAACCCATGCGCGGTAAGGCTTCAAATAGCCAAAATCGAGATACGGTCCGCAGATGCTCGACATATCGCTGGTCGCGCTCGCGGAGATCTTTTCGGATTGGGATCATAATGGCGAAATGGACAATCATGCGTGAAGTTATGATGATTTCCATGTGGCCTCTGCACGAGATGCGTGACTTAGTTGCGTGGGCCTCACAGCTCATGTTTTTTAGTCTGAGGCATCTCATTGATGATATTTTCGGAGTCGATTTCTGAGTTGTCCAGCGTCAACGATAAAATAAAATAAAAATAAAAGAAATAAAAATGGGCAGCATCAACATATAGTTCAACACGATGACTTTTCAAGAGGTCACCCATCATAGTACTGCTCTCGCTCAAGCACACTTAACTGAAGAGTTCTCATGTGATTTGATGTGCTGGTGCGATCGAGCCTGTTGAAGATTTGCTGCAAATTGCGCTCATATGGAACCCATTTGTGCCACGGCAAGGCTTCGAATTACCTGAAAAAGGAGATACGGGTACTTGCGGCACATCTTCTCTTCGTACGCCCCATAGAGATCTTTCCAGATTAGGGTCATTATGGTGAATCAGACTATCGTGCGTTAAGTTATGATGATTTCGTTCAGCCTCCGCATGAGATACGCGGACCAGCCACATGGGCCGCACCGCTCTTGTTTTTCGGTCCGAGACATCCAATCGATTACATTTTTGGAGTCGATCACCGAGTTCTCCAGTGTCAATGGTAAAATAAAATAAAAATAAAAGGAAATAAAATGAGCATCAACATATGGTTCAACACGACAACCTCCCAGAAGGTTACCCATCATAGTACTACTCTCGCCAAAGCACACTCAACTGAAGAGTTCTCATGGGATCTGGTGTCCTAGTGCAGTCACGGCTGCTAGAGATTTGCCGCAAATTATGCTCATGAACCCGCTCGTGTCGCTTAAGGCTTCAAATAGAACGGAGATACTCTCCATATAGCTGCGACATCTGCGGCGCCCGAGATCTTTTCGGATTAAGGTCATAATGACGAATCGGACGATCATGCGCAACATTATGGTGATTTTCGTGTGGCCTCCGCACGAGATGCATGGATCAACTGCGTGGGCCCCACAACTCATGTTTTTTAGTGCGAGGCATCCCATCAATGACATTTTCGGAGTCGATCGTCTAGTTTTGCGACGTCAATAGTAAAATAAATAAAAATAAATGGAAATAAGATGGGAGGAATCAATAGATGGTTCAACACGACTTCTTAGGAGATCACCCATCATAGTATTGCTCTAGCCCAAGTATGCTTAACTGAAGAGTTCTCATGGGATCTAGTGTGCTGGAGTGGTCAAACCCGCTGAAGATTTGTTGCAAATTGTACGTAACCCGTGCGCCATGGTAAGGCATCGAAAAAATCGAAGAACGGGTCCTTTTGATACACATGTATGTGATGCTATGCACATCACTGAGATCTTTCCGAATTGGGGTCATAATGGCGAATCAGATGATCGTGCGCGAAGTTATTGCGATTTTTGTGTGGCCTTCACACAAGACATGCATCAATAGTGTGGGCCCAATGGGTCATGTATTTCAGTCCGAGGCATCCCATCGATGATATTTTTGGAGTCAATCGCGAAGTTCTCCGCCAACAAGAAATAAAATAAAAAAAGGAAATAAAATAAAAGATCAATGATGATTTAACATGACGACTTCTTAGAAGGTCGCCTATCATAGTACTCCTCTCGCCCAAGCACGCTTTACTTAAGAGTTCTCATGAGATCTGTGGTACTGGTGCGGTCACATCCACTGGAGATTTGACATAAATTGTGCTCATGTGGAACCCATCCGTGCCACCACCGTAAGGCTTCGAAATAGTCAAAATTGAGATACGACCCTACAGATACACCTACGACACATCTCCGTGTCATGCACCCCATGAAGATCTTTCGGATTTAGGTCATAATGGCGAATTGGACGATCGTGGGCAAAGTTATAGTGATTTTCGTGCGGCCTCCACACGAGATGTGCGGATCAACCGTGTGGTCCTCATAGCTCATGTTTTTCAGTGCGAGGCATCCCATCAACGACATTTTTGAGATCACCGAGTTCTCTGGCATCAACAGTAAAATAAAAAAAATAAAAGGAAATAAAATGGGTGGCAATAACAAATGATTCAACATGACGACTTCCAGAAGGTCACCCGTCATAGTACTGCTCTCGCCCAAGCACGCTTAACTAAAGAGTTCTCGTGGGATGCTGGTGTGGTCGCGCCTGCTGGAAATTTGCCACAAATTGCTCATGCGAACCCGTGTCGCAAGGCTTCAAACTAGCGAAATCGGAGATGGTTCGCCAAATGCTACCGCGACATCTACACATCATGCTCCCCATGGTGATTTCCAGATTAAGGTCATAATGACGAATCAGATGATCGTGCGTGATGTTATGGCGATTTCCATGCGGCCTTCGCACGAGATGCGTGGATCAACTCTGTGGGCCACACGGCTCGTGTTTTTCACTGCAAGGCATGCCATCGAAGATATTTTTGGAGTCGATCTCTGAGTTCTCCGGCGTAAAATAAAATAAAAATTTAATGATATAAAATGAGCGGCATCAATAAATGGTTCAACACGATGAAGTCCCAAGAGGTCACCCATCATGTCGCCACGCCAAAGCACGCTAATCAAAAGTTCTCGGGGATCTGTGTCGAGCGCTCCGCCAGAGATTTATCACAAATTGTGCTCATGTGGAACCCGCCTGTGACACGATAAGTTTTTTAAATAGACAAAATCAGAGATATGGGTCCCTCTAGATGCGCCTATGGCTCATCTATACTTTGTGCGTCCCAAGGAGATCATTCTGGATTGGGGTCATAATGGTGAATCAGAAGATCGTGCGTGAAGTTATGGCATTTTTCATGCGGCCGCACGAGAAGCACGGATCATCCGCATGGGCCAAACATGCTTAATTGAAGAGTTCTCATGTGATTTCCAGATTAGGGTCATAATGACAAATCAGACGATCGTGCGTGATGTTATGGCGATTTTCATGCGGCCTTCGCACGAGATGCGTGGATCAATGTCCACCATACGTGTTTTTCACTGCAAGGCATGCCATCGAAGATATTTTTGGAGTCGATCTCCGAGTTCTCCAGCGTAAAATAAAATAAAATTTTAATGATATAAAATGAGCGGCATCAACAAATGGTTCAACACGATGAAGTCCCAAGAGGTCACCCATCATAGTGCTGCTCACGCCAAAGCACGGTTAACTGAAAAGTTCTCATGGGATCTGGTGTGCTGATGCAGTCGCGCCCACTAGAGATTTATCGTAAATTGTGCTCATGTGGAACCCGCCTGTGACACGATAAGTTTTTTAAATAAACAAAATTAGAGATATGGGTCCCTCCAGATGCGCCTATGGCTCATCTACACTTTGTGCATCCCAAGGAGATCATTCTGGATTGGGGTCATAATGGTGAATCGGACGATCGTGCGTGAAGTTATGACATTTTTCGTGCGGCCGCACGAGAAGCACGGATCATCCGCGTGGGCCAAACATGCTTAATTGAAGAGTTCTCATGTGATCTAGTGTGCTGGTGTGATCGCACCCGCTAGAGAGTTGCCATAAATTATGCTCATGTGGAACACGTCCGTGCCGTGATAAAGCTTCGAAATAGCCAAAATCGGGGATACAGGGCCCTCCAGATGGGCCTGTGGCTCATCTGCGCGTCACACGCCCACGAAGATCTTTCTAGGTTTGTGTCATAATGGCAAATCAAACGATCATGCGTGAAGTTATGACAATTTCTGTGCGACCTTACCACGAGATGCGCCGATTAACCGCGTGGGCCCCATGACTCGTGTTTTTCAGTCTGAGGCATCCCATCGATGATATTTTTGGAGTCGATCATCGAGTTCTCCGGCGTCAACCGTAAAATAAAATAAAAATAAAAGAAAATAATGGGTGGCATCAACATATGGTTCAATAAAATGACTTCCTAGGAGGTCACCCATCATAGTACGCTTAAAGGAAGAGTTCTCATTGGATCTGGTGTGCTAGTACGGTTACGCCCGCTGGAGATTTGCCGCAAATTATGCTAATGTGAAACCCATTCGTACCATAGTAAGCTTTTGAAATAGCCAAAATCGGAGACACGGGTCCTGCCAGATGCGCCTGTTTCTCATCTATGGGTTGTGCGCCCCGAGGAGATCTTTCCGGATTGGGGTCATAATGATGAATCAGACGATCGTGCAATTAATTATAGCGATTTTTATGCAGCCTCTCCACGAGACCCGCGGATTAGCAGCCTGGGCCGACGGCTCGTATTTTTCACTCCGAGACATCCCATCGATGATGTTTTCGGAGTTGATTGCCGAGTTCTCCATCATCAACATTAAAATAAAATATAAATTAAAAGGAAATAAAATGCACGACATCAACAGATAGCTCAACATGACTTCCCAGGAGGTCACCTATGATAGTACTACTCTCGCCCAAGCACACTTAATTGAAATTCTCATGGGATCTGGTGTGCTGGTGCAGTCACGCCTACTAGAGATTTGTCATAAATTATGCTCATGCGGAACCCGTCTGTGCCGTAGTAAGGCTTCGAACTAGCAAAATCAGAGATACGGGTCGCCAGATGTGCTTGCGGCTTATCTGCGTGTCGTCCGCTCCATGAAGATCTTTCAGGATTGCGGACATAATAATGAATCGGACGATCGTGCGCAAAGTTATGACGATTTTGATGCAGCCTCTGCACGAGATGCGCAGAACAGTCGCGTGGGCCCTATGGCTCGTGTTTTTCAATCTAAGGCATCTCATCGACGACATTTTTGGAGTCGATCTCCAAGTTCTGCGGTGTCAACGGTAAAATAAAATAAATAAATAAACATAAAATAGGCATCAACAGATGGTTCAACATGATGACTTCCTAGGTGCTATTGCCCAAGCACTCTTAACTGAGGAGTTTTCATGGGATCTGGTGTGCTGGTGTAGTCACGTCCGCTAGAGATTTGCAAATTGTGCTCATCCAGAACCCGTCTGCGTACATATAAGGTTTGAGATACCAAATCGAGATATGGGTCCCGCCATATGCTACACCGCACATCGTGCCCCAAGGAGATCTTTTCAAATTGGGGTCATAATGGAAAATCGAAAAATCGTGTGAGAAGTTATGGCGATTTTCATGCGGCCTCTGCACAAGATGCGTGGATCAACCGTGTCGGCCCCACGGCTTGTGTTTTTCAGTTCGAGGCATCCCATCGATAATGTTTTCGGAGTCGATCATCGAGTTCTTCGGCATTACCTATAAAATAAAACAAAAATAAAGGAAATAAAATGGTCGACATCAACAGATGGTTCAACACGACAACTTCATAGGAGGTCACCCATCATAGTACTACTCTCTCCCAAGCACGCTTAACTGAATAGTTCTCATGGGATCTGGTGTGCTGGTGCAGTCGCGCCTGCTGGAGATTTACCACAAATTGTGCTCATGTGTAACCCGTCTATGCCGCAATAAGGTTTTGAAATAGCTGAAATCAAAGAAACGAGTCCGGCCAGATGCGCATGCGGCTCATCTGCGCATCGTGCATCCCGCAAAGATCTTTCTGGATTGTGGTCATAATGATGATTCGGACGATCATGCATGAAGTTATGGCGATTTTTGTGTGGCCTCTGAACGAGATGCCTGGATCAGCCGTGTGGGCCCCAAGACTCATGTTTTTCAGTTCGAGGCATCGCATCGATGACATTTTTGAAGTCGATCGCAGAGTTCTACAGCATCAACAATAAAATAAAATAAAAATAAAAGGAAATAAAATGGGCGGCATCAACAGATGGTTCAGCATGATGACTTCTCATGAGGTCACCCAGCATAGTTCTGCTCTTGCCCAAGCACGCTTAACTGAGGAGTTCTCATGGGATCTGGTGTATTGGTGTAGTTGCACCCACTGGAGATTTATTGTAAATAATTCTCATCCGGAACCCGTCTGTGCTGTGGTCAGGTTTTGAAATAGTCGAAATCATAGATAGGGGTCCCACAAGATGCACCTGTGGCTCATTTACGCATCATGCGCCCCCATAGAGATCATTTCGGATTGGGGTCATAAAGGCGAATCAGATGATCATGCGCGAAGTTATGGGAATTTCCGTGCAGCCTCCGCACGAGACGTGTGGATTAGCCGCGTGGGCCCTATGGCTCGTGTTTTTCAGTCCGAGGCATCTCATCGACGATGTCTTCAGAGTCGATCGTCGAGTTCTCTAGCATAAATCGTAAAATAAAATATAAATTAAAGGAAATAAAATTGGCGGCATCAACAGATGGTTGAACACGATGACTTCGTGAGGTCATCCATCATAAGATCGCTTCGCCAAGCACGCTTAATCGAAGATTTCATGGGATCTAGTGCTATGCGCCACGCCGCTGGAGATTTGCCGTAATTTGTGCTCATGCGGAACCCATCCATGCAGCACTAAGGTTTCAAAATAGTCAAAATTGGAGATACATGTCCCGCTAGATGCGCCTGCAGCTCATCTGCGCGTCATCTGCCCCGTGGAGATCTTTCCATATTGTGGTCATAATGGCGAATCGGACGATCGTGCGTGAAGTTATGACAATTTTTGTGCGGCCTCCGCACTAGATTACCGGATTAGCCGCGTGGTCCCTACGACTCATGATTTCCAGTCCGAGGCATCCCATCGATGTATTTTTCGGAGTCGATCGCCGAGTTTTGAGGCGTCAATGGTAAAATAAAATAAAAATAAAAGTAAATAAATGGGAGACATCAACATATGGTTCAACATGATGACTTCCTAAGAGATCACCCATCGTAGTACTGCTCTCGCCCAAGCATTCTTAATTGAGGAGTTCTCATGAGATCTGGTGTGCTGGTACGGTCGTGCTCGTTGGAGGTTTGCCATAAATTGTGCTCATGTGAAACTCATCTGTGCCGCGGTAAGGCTTCGAAATAGCCAAAATCGGGGATACGGGTCCCGATAGATGCGCCTGTGGCTCATCTGTGCATCACGCTCCCCACGGAGATCTTTTTAGGTTGGTGTCATAATGGAGAACCGGACGAGATGTGCGGATTAGCAGTGTGGGCCTCACGGCTCGTGTTTTTTAGTACAAGGCAACCCATCGATGACATTTTCGGAGTCAATTGCTGAGTTCTCCGGCGTCAACTATAAAATAAAAAATAATAAAAGGAAATAAAATGGGCGGCATCAACAGATGGTTCCATATGACGACGTCCCAAGAGGTCACCCATCATAGTACTACTCTTGCCCAAGCAAACTTAACTTAAGAGTTCTCATGGGATCTGGTATACTGGTGCGATCGCATTCGCTGGAGATTTGCCGTAAATTGTGCTTATGAGGAACTTGTTTGTGCAGTGGTTAGGCTTCAAAATAGTCAAAATCGGAGATACAAGTCCCTCTAGATGCACCTGCGGCACATCTGCGCATCGTGCGCCTCACATAGATCTTTCCGGATTGGGGTCATAATGGCGAATTGGACGATCGTGCACGAAGTTATGGCGATTTTCGTGCGGTCTCCACACGAGATGAGCGGATCAGCCGCGTGAGCCCCACAACTCGTGTATTTTAGTCCGAGGTATCCCATCGACGATGTTTTCAGAATCGATCATCGAGTTCTCCGATGTCAACGTTAAAATAAAATACAAATAAAAGTAAATAAAATGTGCGGTATCAATAGATGGTTCAACACGATGACTTTCTAGGAGGTCACCCATCATAGTACTGCTCCGCCTAAGCACGCTTAACTGAAGAGTTCTCATGTCATCTAGTGTCGGCCGCTTCATCAAGATTTGCCCCAAATTATGCTCATCCAAACTCGTGCTGCGCCATCAGCGCGTCGCATAGATCATTCTAGATTGGGGTCATAATAATAAATCAGACGATTGTGCGTGAGGTTATGGCGATTTCCATGCGGCCTCCACACGAGACGTGCGGTGATGCCCATTAGGCCCCACGACTTGTGTTTTTCAGTCCAAAGCATCCCATCGATGACATTTTCAGAGTGGATCATTGAGTTCTCAGGTGTGAACATTAAAGTAAAATACAAATAAAAGGAAATAAAATGTGCAGCATCAAAAAATGGTTCAACATGATAACTTTCCAGGAGGTCGCCCATCATAGTACTGCTCTCTCCCAAGCATGCTTAACTGAAGAGTTCTCATAGGATCTGGTGTGCTGATGCGATCGCTCCCGTTGGAGATTTTTCATAAATTGTACTCATGCAAAACCCGTCCGTGTCATGGTAAGGCTTCGAACTAGCAAAAATCGGAGATATGTGTCCCTCTAGATGACATATATGGACATCAAAAAATGGTCACCCATCATAGTACTTCTTTCGCCCAAGCACGCTTAAGCTTAATTGAAGAGTTCTCATGGGATTTGGTGTGCTAGTGTGGTCACGCTCGTTGGAGATTTGCCACAAATTAAGCTCATGTGGAACCCTTTCGTGATGCGGTAAGGTTTCGAAATAGCCGAAATCTGAGATACGGGTCCCGCTAGATACGTCTGTGGCCAATCTGCACGTTGTGCGCCCCCACAGAGATTTTTTTGGATTGTGGTCATAATGGTGAATCAGACGATCGTGCGTGAAGTTATGGTGATTTTCGTGCGGCCTCCACACGAGATGTGTGGATCAGCCACGTGGGCCCCACCACTCGTGTTTTTTAGTCTGAGGAATCCCATCGACGACATTTTCAGAGTCCATCATCGAGTTCTGCAGCATTAATGGTAAAATAAAAAAATAAAAAGAAATAAAATGGGTGGCATCAACAGATGGTTCAACACTATGACTTCCATGAGGTAACCCATCATAATACTAGTTTGCTTAAGCATGCTTAACTAAAGAGTTCTCATGGAATCTGGTGTGCTGGTCACGCCCGCTAGAGATTTGCTGTAAATTATGCTCATGTGAAACTCATACGTGCTGCAATAAGGCTTTGAAATAGCCAAAATCGGAGATACGAGTCCCATCGATGCGCTACGGCCATTCGCACATCGTTCTCGGAGATCTTTCCGTGAAATGTGAATGGCGACCGTCACGTGAGTGAAGTTATGGAGAGTTTCGTGCGGCCTCCGCACGAGAAGCGCAGATCAACTGCGTGGGCCCCACAACTTGTGTTTTTCAATCCGATGTATCCCATCAATGACATTTTCAGAGTTTATCTTTGCGTTCTGCGGCGTTAATGGTAACATAAAATAAAAAAATAAAATAAAATGGGCGGCATCAACAGATGGTTTAACACGACGACTTCCCAGGATGTCCCCCATCATAGTATTGCTCGCCCAAGCACGCTTAAATGAAGAGTTCTCATTGGATCTGGGTGCTGGTGCAGTCGCTCCCGCTGGATCTTTGTCAAAATTATGCTCATGCAGAACCCATCCGTGCTGCGATAAGGCTTTGAAATAGCTGAAATCGGAGATACGGGACCTTCCAAATGAGTCTATGGGTCATCTGCGCGTCTTGCGCCCCGCAGAGATCTTTCCGGGTTGGGGTCATAAAGGCAAATTGGATGATCGTGCACAAAGTTATGGTAATTTACATGCGACCTCCACACAAGACGTGCAGATCAGTCTGGTGGGCCCCACAGCTCATATTTTTTAGTCTGAGCCATCCCAGCAATAACATTTTTAGAGCCGATCTCCTAGTTCTCTAGTGTCAACGGTAAAATAAAATAAAAATAAAAGGAAATAAAATGGGCGGCATCGAGAGATGGTTTAACACGACGACTTCCTAGGATACGCGTGGATCAGTCGGATGGGCCCCAGGCTCATGTTTTTTAGTTTGAAGCATCCCATCAACAATGTTTTTAAAGTCGATCTCCTAGTTCTCTAGTGTCAACGGTAAAATAAAATAAAAATTAAAGGAAATAAAATGGGCGACATCGACAGATGGTTCAACACGACGACTTCCTAGGAGGTCACCCATCATAATACTGCTCTCGCCCAAGCACGCTTAACTGAAGAGCTCTCATGGGATCTGGTGTGTTAGTGCGGTCACGCTCGCTGAAGATTTATCGTAAATTGCGCTTATCCATAACTCGTCTGTGCCACGGTAAGATTTAAAAATAGTCAAAATTGGAGATACGGGTCTCGCCATATGCGCCTGTGGCTCATCTACGCATCGTGCACCCCACGGAGATCTTTCCGGATTGGGGTCATAATGGAGAAATGGACGATTATGCACGATGTTATGGTGATTTTCATGCGGCCTCCATACGAGACACGCATTTCACTCGCGTGGGTCCCATAACTCATATTTTTTAGTCTGAGGCATCCCATCGATGACATTTTCAGAGTTAAACGTTGAGTTCTCCAGCGTCAACCATAAAATAAAATAAAAATAAAAGGAAATGAAATGGACGACATCAATAGATGGTTCAACACGACGACTTCCTAGGAGGTCACCCATCTTAGTATTGCTCTCGCCCAGGCACGCTTAACTGAAGAGTTATAGTGGGATATGGTGTGCTAGTGCGGTCGTGCCTGCTGGAGATATGCCACAAATTGTGCTCATTTAGAACCCTTCTGGGCCGCAGTAAGGTTTTGAAATAGACAAAATCAGAGATACGAGCTTAGCTAAATGTGCTGACTCATCTACACGTCATGCGCCCCACGGAAAGCTTTCCGGATTGGGGTCATAATGGCGAATCGAACGATCGTGCTCGAAGTTATGACAATTTCCGTGTAGCCTACATAGGAGATGAGCATATCACCCATGTGGGACCCATGGCTTGTGTTTTTCAGTCCGAGAGATCCCATCGACGACGTTTTCAGAGTCAATCACCGAGTTCTCCAACATCAACAATAAAATAAAATAAATAAAATGGGCGGCATCAGTAGATGGTTCAACACGATGACTTTCCAGGAGGTCAACCATCATAGTACTATTCTGGTCCAAGCAGGCTTAACTGAAGAGTTCTCATGGGATTTGGTGTACTGGTGTGATCGTGCCCGTGCCCAATGGAGATTTGTCGAAAATTGAGCTTATGCGGAACCCATCCGTGCCACCGTAAGGCTTCGAACCAGCCGAAATCAGAGATACGGGTCCCGCGTGATGCGCCTTTTGCACATCTACGGGTCATGCGCCCATCGAAGATCTTTCCTGATTGGGGTCATAATGGTGAATCGGACGATCGTGCGTGAAGTTATGATGGTCGGTGGTTACCGACGTCGATGGGGGGTGGCAACCGGTGGGCGGGCGGCGAGCACAACAATTTACATTGGCAGACGCTTTGGGCAACTTCCAAATACACCAAATATGGTGAATTTGGATCGAAATGCATTACATCACTTTGAAAATTTACTTTACATCCTACCAAATGCCAAAAAATGTAGAACTCCTGGATTTACTTTACTTTGGATTCCAACCAAACATCCCCTTAGTAAAATTGAAAAGTTTACTATAAAAGTATAGATCTATAAGAAGTTAAAATAAAATGCTTTGTTAAATTATAACACATAAAGCTTGTGCTATCTCGCCTACTCATTACAAGCATAAGGTCCATGAGTTAAATGAAGAGAACCTTGTGGTAAATAATAATAATAATAATAACTAAGAAAAATTTTGGTTAAATAAATAGTCCACCAATTAAGAGCACCCCACATTATCAAAACAATAACAACAATAACAAGCCTTTCTTAATATAGGTCGAATATACTACATCTACTCACTTTACAAGATCATCAGACGATTGACATTTTATATTACCAAACCATCTAAGACGACTCCTCTAATCTTATTTGCCACATTATCCCAAAAAAGAATTCTAAGTTATGATACCTACCATATCTAGCCTTTGTGAGGACCTTATTCACATAACATGAAATTTAAATAACTTAGATTTATTTTACTCTTTAAATCTATTTTTGTTCTTATTTATGTGCATGAAAACAAAAATACCACAAGGGGAAACTATCATCCCCAATTATGCATAAGTCGAGGCCACAATTATTTGGTTGGGACTACAAAGAATAGTTCATGAGATTTATCCCAACTCATTTCATTTCTCCTCACTTTTTGAAAATAATAATAATAATTACGCATGCTTTCTATTTGTCTCTTATATAAAATCCACAATTGACTTTATTACAATTTTATAAAATTTACATGAGAAAGATTTTTATCTAAGAAAAGTATGATAGGTGATTTGCTCAATAAAATAAATAACTCATACATAATATATTATAATAATGTCTTGTCCAATCAAATATAGAGAAAGCCTTTATAATATTCAATTTATAATAGTGAAATCTTTTAGACTAGGTAACGCCTAGTGATTTTTTTTCATAATTTCTTACATAAAAATCTTTGGTCATGTAAAAGTTAGTCTTAATTGATCAATATGTGTGCTAGATTTTAACTCAATGATTAAATTATAATTTTTTTTATTTATTTTCATGAGTAAGTGATCAAAATAATCTTGATATAAGTCTCTCCAAATAATAAATGTATCTATTATTTTAAGTTCTTCATTTGGGTGTCAATTAGTCTAGATTGTATGAGTTTAGAAGTTGTCAGGATCTTGGATTTGAATTTCGCCTATATTATAATGTCTCACTTATGAACTTGGGTGGACAACCAAAAAAAAAAAATGCTCTTCATGTGAAATCGTTGATCTTTCAAAATAAAAAAATTTACAACAAAGATGGTTTAAAATGTTAAGGAGATAAATATACTTTCTATATAAAGAGCAGTGCCATTAAATCCAATAAATGCCATTATGTTAAATGCTTACTGACCTAACTTTAAAAGTTTTGTTAATCATAATCCTAGACAATTTTCATCCCTTAATTTTATGCCAATAAAGCACAGTGCTGGAGTGGGGGAATCCATAGATTTCGTTGAAAAGGTGCCATCTTATCAAAGTAAAAAATCTATAATTAAGAACAAAAATCCACTAGCTTACTTCTAAAGAAGATGAAATTCTCATCAATGGTTCATATGTGCATAGGATCTAATAATTTCATGGCCACAATATGATTAGGACAAACAATTATTAACTCTCGGTTTCTTCATTAGAACAAATTTAAGTAAATATTATACTTAAAATAGAGTAAGTGCATTTGAAATAATGTAGGGATGAGTGCCCTAATCTTTATAAATGTGCCAAGAATATAATGGGCAAATATTTTTCTGAACGAATTAGCTCTTAAATTTCTTTAAAATATCTGGCCAACTCTAAGAAAAGCTATCAATATTTATAATATTGTTAAAAAATGCTACTTTGTTGACCTTTTATTTTAAAAAAAAAATCACATCACTTGAATATATTATAATTTTAATATATATTTTATTTTAATTTTATAGCATAAACTCATCTACATTTTCAACTAATTTGAAATTTAAGTAATCCTAGATTATTTTCTATTTTATTTGTGCTAATGGTCTTTACATTATCTTTTAACAAAGTTCTTTTTTGACCCATTTAAAATTTTTAACTATGTAATGGATTTTGCAATTTTCATCCTTTTAGTGTTTTTCTCCACATAAAAGAATTTTTTTAATGTCATGGAAATAAGAATAAAATTGCATTTACCGTAAAGATGAAATTATAAAAATTTGATGTGTTGACATCTTATTTCGTTAAGAAAAAAAATGAACTGTGATACATAGAGCGAGTATCATAATTTATCTTTCTCTCTTTTAGTGTCGAACACAAAATTATATATTTAATTCACTAAATAGAAATATTAACACATTACTCTTGCGGATTAATAATAAAAAAAAAGCCTTCTCGCGACGATGTGAAGGTTTGATGAGAACTCAGGAAACCGACGAGAGAGTTGATGGGATCATGAGATGATTAGTTTCGAATTGACGTGAATGAGAGAAGGGCTCGACATAATGTAAATAAATAATATCATTTTATATTTATCATGAATATTTTGAATAATATATTATAAAAAATCCAAAAATTTAATTTAATTTAATTTAATTTAATTTTACTCAAACTCTCATCCACGGAAAAAATAACTGAGGCACATTCACCATTCCAAGTAATCACAATCCAGCGTTCAATTTGTCCTTGCTTCCGACTTTAACCATGGAAGCGAGTCAAGCGACGTTGGCGCACAGAAGATCATGAGAGAGCTAAAGAGAGAAAGGAATAAGTTAATAGGGTTTTGTCGTGTAGCACAATAAGAGAAACCGAAAGCAAGGAGGCTTTAGTTTCCTTGTTTGTGATAGAGTTTTAAAGGCATGTGCAAGATGGGATTTTTGAAGGGAGGGGTCAGAGAATTTTTTTTGTTTTTATTTTTTATTTTTTATTTTTTTGGTGACGAGGTGTCCACCCCTGATCCCACCCACTTCATGACGGCGACTTCTGACGACTAATCTCCTGAGTCTAGCGCAACTAACCCACGGTTCACACTTATTTTCCGCGCTACGCCGCCTCTGGAAAGATCGAACGCGTCGGAGAAATCGCCCACACCACTGAGCTAAGCCCGGTGGGGTTGGTCAGAGAATTTTGCTGTAAAACTTAGTAAGTAGGTAAAGAGAAAATGCATAATAAGCAATGAAGGAACAAGTTGGAAGCAATCCAAGTATATTTGTGTACAGTTAGAAGCAATGAAGGAACAAGTTGGAAGCAATCCAAGTATATTTGTGTACAGTTAGAAAGCCTTTTCTGTACCTTTATGGTTGTTTGATCCTGAGCTGTGTGAATGTTGAAGGGTTTTGATTCTTTAATACTGTCTCTGAAAAAATTAAATTAATACTATTTTAACTGTTCATGTGTTGAATTGGGGTAATTCAAAATACTTCAATAGTTTTTGGGGGAAATAAAATTCATCTCTTAGTCTGAAAAAATAAGAGAGAGAGAAAGGGGTGGGCACTTCACATGAGCTCAGTTACCAAAACTAGAACAAAAGTAAATGAATCAAAAAGAGCTCTAACACAAAAGTGACGAAGTTTGTAGGGAAGAAACGAGAGAGAGAGAGAGAGAGAGAGAGAGAGAGAGAGAGAGAGAGAGAAAGTCTGATGAAAAGTTAACTATTCAAACTTAGCATGAGAGGAGAAAGGCAAATGGGAAAGAAAGGAAAGCAGCGAAACCCTAAGTTTATGCCATTATAAATGGCTAACTGAACTCTGTGCTATGCAAAACCCTAATTTTAACTACATTGCTTAATTACTTTTTAAGGAACAATGTTATATAGCCTACACTTATGAACTATATTATTATCTTAATTATTTTTTAAGGAACAATGTTACATAGCCTAGACTTATGAACCATATTCTAAAAAAAAGAAACTCTCTAACTCATCCACATCACTACCCACCATCCTTCAATATTTCATTTTTCTATTTTTTATTGCAACACATAAATATTCAAATCAGCCATCTTTTTCTTTATTTTATATTTGAGATTTTAGTTGGGAGGGAAGTTGTATTCATATTTCACATTCTACTGTTCAGTCTTTTCTATGTGCATGAGATCTCAATATCAAATTGAAGATCAAGTTATTTGCTTGATCTAATTTGCCAACTATTACATTTTACATGATCTTAACTTCTTAACAAAGAAAATTTAAACTAAATTCAGGGCCCTTCATAGACTAAAACTAGAAAGAGACTCTGCAAAACAATAAGATTAATATTTCCTTAGAGAAACAAACATGAATGAAAGATTCTTTCATATTTCTTGCATATTGAAATCTCCCGAATTTCTACTTCAAATCATGAAATCTATCATTAAATAATTTTTTCAAACAATGCAACATAATGATAAATCCATGAAACCTAAACTTGTCTTTCCTCAATTCTGAAAAAGAAAAAACAAGAACAAATGCAAGCATCACAAAGAAAACGAAGCAAGAAAATAGAATCAAAAAGAGTCTTTTTACTATGGAAAAGAAATTGGCAAAATAATTTCTTGGAAAATAATTGGCTAATGCACTGAATTATGTGTAGCTTATGCATCTCTTTCTTCCTGTTTAAACTATAAAGATCTTTTCATAACTTAGACTAGTTCTATAAATGCGTATCTAAACTGGTCTTGTTCTAGAAAAATACCTGCTATTAGAGTACTCATAGAGGCAACCTCAAGTGAAAAAGACAATTAGAGCTATTTTTGCATCCTAGAGGACTGAGAGCTCATAGGCTTTCTTTAAAAGGTCATTCATATGCTTGCAGAAAGTCACCTGGCAGTTGGTGGTATTTTCGATCCTCTTGATCTCAATTTCCCCCCTTCCCATCTCTCTTTATTCCTGGTAAAAGAAGGCAAACAAATAAAAAAAAAATTAGCAAGATCAATTAAGAAATTTTAAGGCATTTTTTAGGAGAAATCTTCCAATTTTTTCTAAGTTCTTCCGCATTTCATTGTAGGATTTAAGTTTTTGAGATCAAATATTCTAAGGATTGTATTGCTCATCATGACTCCTTTTCCTCTTGAAGTAGTCGCTTAAGAAAAAAAGATAAATTCAAAATAGGTTTAATTTAATTTATAAATCCGAGTTCGTAAGAGCCATTACTGAAATTTATAATTTGCAGCCAAACTTTTTAAAGAAATCATCACCAATAGGTAGGTCGGTCTCTTTCTTTCCAGTCTTTGATAAAGATCTTCTTTTAACAATGTTAATAATTTAAACTGTTAAATGGATATTATAATAAGTAAAACAACTCTTGGCATAAAATTTAAAAAAGAGGCGAAAGTTCTAATACTTTAAACTGCACATAGATGTTGGCTATAAAACATGTTGAAACCCTATTTTTTGTTTAGGTTTTTGAAATATCATTTAAGAACTTCAAAATACAGAAAAATCAAGGAAATATCACATTTGAAGTGCAACCAATTTTTTTCTTTTAAAGAAAAAGTAAATTAAAAGATATCCCGATGCTTAAAATTCAAAATATTTTCCCATTATTAAAAAAAAGCAAAAAAAAAAAAAAAACAAAGAACATGACAGGAAATGAAAAAAGATGAAACAATCAGAGCTTTAGAAATTAATCATGTAATTTGTCAAATCACCCAACCTATTTCTTATCTCTTCCAAGCCTCCAATATCGAACTATACATATAAATCTGCTCGGAAACTCTTACCGGAAAACAACCAAATAGTTTTTGAAGATCAGAACCATAAATTACTTACCAAAAACTATCCTTTCTTGCACCCTCTCCCAGTCAGTCAGTTTCCTCTCTCTCTCTCTCTCTGAAAATCTCGTCTAAGTATCTTTTCTCGCAGAGAAGTGCATCTCGTCATTGGGGGAATTTGGGGACTCAGAGAGCAAGAAGAGCAGAAAATGGTCAGTGCATGAGAACGCTACCGGCCCTTTTAATGAGGACTTGATTTACATTGTTCTCTGCACCGGTTAGTCCTACTCTAACGGTAAAATAATGGGATACTTTTCAAAATTTTCGTTGTTTCTTATTCCGAAAAGTAAGTTATAGCGGAGGTATATTTCACGTTTATGCAGCGAGATAGAGATTGCTGTCTATTAATTAATAGGTGCCCACACGAAAGTGATCGCGAAAGCGCTAGCTCGCACATGCCAATAGCGGTGTGATGTACTTCGGGTGCTGTGAGGTTAACTGGTTTGATGTACTTTTCATAATTAACATTATTTTTAAATTTTTATTTTTAATTTTTTTTATAATTAACTTAAGAGTGCATGATGTCAATAATTGATCTTATCTAATAATTTGATATAAATTTGAATTTTAAGATGTCAATAATTGATCTTATCTAATAATTTGATATAAATTTGAATTTTAAAAAATTAGGTTTAGATTGCCCCATTTGATTTTTTAGGATAGATTCGAGTTGATCCACCAACTTATAATTGAACCAAATTTAATCTGTCAAACTTAGATTGACCTAAATTTGACCTGACTTTGACTCAGACCTAAATTTGATTTAAAAAAAAATGTTTAATGGGCTAATCGGATTGAGTTCGGATTAGTTGAGTTCAAATTGAGTTATGTTTAGGTTAGAGTTTTCAACCTGTACAATATTAATTAGGTTCAAGTTAAATAATTTCGGATCAGATCAATTTTGGGTCAAACTCAAACCCAACTTATAAGAGATTGAAACCCTTAGTGTAGAGTGTAAGATTTGCTCACCTTATGAGAAAATCAATTGATTTGCAATAAAGAAAAGTCTCATAAATCGAAAGATCATTCAAAAGTAAAAACAATAAAAATCAATTAACTTGCAAAAACAAATTTATTTTTTAATTTAATTTTTGATTAAAAAAAATTACTTTTCTTATTCTTGCATGCTTGTAGCCTATATGCTCATAAAAATATCAAAACAATGAGGGATAAATTTTGAATGCATAGGTATCACAATCTTACATAGATCACTAAAAGCATTGCTTACCATCACCAATATTTTGTTGACTTTCGAAACGTACAATTAATTTTAAGATGATAATTATAATACCTTACAAGAGGTTTTAGACTTTCCTCTAGTTGCATTTACCATTAGAAAAAGTCATATATTAAAATTGAAAATAAAAACCTCTGTGAAAAAAAATATATATATTCATATGCATTAGCTCCTCTTCTAATATTTCTTCCTGTGATTGACAATCATAAAAATGGATATCCTTTCTAGCATTTTTGGCATGCCTTCATCCCACTTCAAGATATTGGGTCTATTTTGATAGCCATTGACGTCAAAAAAATAAAGAACATCTATTAGAGAAAAAAAATTCTACTAGATTCCAATGGCTTCTTATGCGATGGTAAAACCTATGCTGGAAATAATTTTAGGCAATAAAATTTTCTATTGGTGGCTTTTGATGGCTAAACTATCACTTCGGGTTTAGAGTGCCATCACATTATGAAATTAGTGATACGGGTTTCTCCAGATGCGCCTTTGGCACATCTGCGCGTCGTGCGCCCCGCGAAGATCATTCCGAATTAGGGTCATAATGGCGAATCGAATGATCGTGCGTGAAGTTATGGTGATTTCCATGCGGCCTCCACACGAGATTGACGGATAAGCCTCGTGGGCTCTATGACTCGTGTTTTTCAGTCCGAGGCATCCCATCGACGATGGTTTCGGAGTTGATCGTTGAGTACTCCGATATCACCAGTAAAATAAAATAAAAATAAAAATAAATAAAATGGGCGGCATCAACAAATGGTTCAACGTGACGACTTCCCAAAAGGTCAGCCATCATAGTACTGCTCTCGTCCAGACATGTTTAACTGAAATGTTCTCAAGAGATCTTGTGTGCTGGTGTGGTTGCACCCGATGGAGACTTGCCACAAATTGTGTACGCGAACGCAGATGTGCCGCTGTAAGGCTTCAAATAGAAAATAGATAGGTCAGATGCGTTCGCCGCTCATTTGCGCATTGTGTGCCCCGCAGATATCTTTCTGGATTGGGGTCATAATGGCGAATCGCACGATCGTGTGTGAAGTTATGACGATTTTCATGTGGCCTCCACATGAGGCACGCTGATCAACCGAGTAAGCCCCACGGCTTGTGTTTTTCAGTTTGAGGCATCCATCAATGACCTTTTAAGAGTCGATCGTCGAGTTCTCCGGTGTCAACGTTAAAATAAAATAAAAATAAAAGGAATAAAATGGGCGGCATCAACAGATGGTTCAACACGACGACTTCCCAGAAGATCACCCATCATAGTACTGCTCTCGTTGAAACATGCTTAATCAAATAGTTCTCATAAAATCTGGTGTGCTAGTACGGTCGTGCCCGCTGGAGATTTTTCACAAATTGTGCCCATGTGGAACTCGTCTGTGCCACGATAAGGCTTGGAACTAGCCAAAATTGGAGATACGTCTTGCCGATTCACAGAAGCACCGCGCATCATGCCCACGGAGATCTTCCCATTGTGGTCATAATGGCGAAGAACGATGGTGGAAGTTATGGCGATTTTCGATGCCTTCGACGAGATGGATCAACCTAGTGGGTCCCATGGTTGTTTTTAGTAAGCATCCTATAGATAACATTTTTAGAGTTGATCTCTGAGTTCTCTGACGTCAACAGTAAAATAAAATAAAAATAAAAGGAAATAAATTGGGCGACATCAATAGATGGTTCGACACAATGATTTCCCACGAGGTCACCGATCATAGTACTGCTATCGCCCAACCACGCATAACTAAAGAGTTCTCATGGGATCTGGTGTGCTGGTGTGGTCTCCCCCGCTGAAAATTTATCGCAAATTGTGCTCATGCGAAACCTATCTTTTCCGCAGTAAGGATTCAAAATAGCCGAAATCGGAGATACGGGTCCCGCCAGATGCATTTGCGGCTCATCTACGCGTCGTGCGCTCTGTGGAGATCTTTCCGGATTGGGGTCATAATGGTAAATCGGATGATCGTGGATGAAGTTATGATGATTTTCTCCTCCACAGAGCATGGATAAGCGCTTTCGTGTTTTTTTAGTCCAAGGCATCCCATCGACGACGATTTCAAAGTCTATCGCCGAGTTTTTCAGTGTCAACAGTAAAATAAAATAAAAATAAATGGAAATAAAATGGGCGACATCAACAAATGTTCAATGCAATGACTTCCAAGGAGGTCACCCATCATTGTACCGCTCTCACCCAAGCACGCTTAACTGAAGTGTTCTCATGTGATCTGGTGTGCTAGTGTGGTCACACCCGCTGGAAATTTGCCACAAATTGTGCTCATACAAAACCCATACGTACTATGGTAAGGCTTCAAAATAGCCGAAACCGGAGATATGTTGATGCGCTTGGCCATCTGCCACATACGCTCGCGGAGATCTGAATTGGGGTCATAATGGCAATTCAAGTGATCATGCATGAAGTCATGGCGATTTCTGTGCAGCCTCCACATGAGATGCGTGGATCAGCAACGTGGGCCCCATAGGTTGTGTTTTTAAGTCCAAGGAATCCCATCGATGACAGTTTCGAAGTCGATCGACGAGTTCTCCGGCGTCAATGTAAAATAAAATAAAGTAATAAATAAATGATCAGCATCAGATGGTGTGTTGTCTGCCTCCGAAGATTTGCCACAAATTGAGCTCATTTGGAACCCAACCGTGCTGCAGTAAGGCTTCAAAATTATTAAAATTGGAAATACAGATCCTGCCAGATGTACCGGCACATATTGCATGATCGCGCTCAAGGAGATCTTTCCATATAAATAATGGCTAATCGGCGACGGTTATGTTATTTGGCGGCCTCCACACTAGACACGGATCGGGTGGGCTCCACTACGCCAACCAGGCATCCCATCGATGACATTTTCAGAGTTGATCACCTAGTTCTCCGGCGTCAATGTTAAAATAAAATACAAATAAAAGGAAAAAAATGCGTGGCATCAACAATGGTTCAAGACGACAACTTCCGAGGAGGTCACCCATCATAGTACTGCTCTCACCTAAGCACATTTAACTGAAGAGATCTCATAGATCTGTGTGCTTGAAGCACGCCTCCCATTGGAGATTTTTTCATAAAATATGCCTATGAACACGCCCTTAGCATGGTGGGTTTCACTCTAAATCGGGAGATATCGCAGTTCCCGCCAAATGACCAGGTTCATCTCATGATCGTAACACCCCGCAGATATTTTCTGAACCTTGGAGAGGCGATCGTGCATGAAGTTATTGCGATTTCTGTGCGGTCTCCGAATGCGACGTCTTGGTCGGTATGTTTTAGTGTATCCCATCGACAACATTTTCGGAGTCGATCGTCGAGTTCTCTGGCGTCAACGGAAAAATTAAATAAAAATAAAAGGAAATAAAATGGGCGGCATCAACAACACAACGACTTCCCAGAAGGTCACCATCATATGCTTCGCTAAGCACATAGCGAAGAGTTAACATGGGATCTGGTATGTTGGTGCAGTCCCGCCCACTAGAGATTTATTGCAATTTGAGCTCATCCGAGAACCCCTTCGTGTTGTAGTAATGCTTCAAAATAGTCAGAATCAGAGATACAAGACTCGCCAGATGTGCCTACGGCTCATCGTGCTCCCCACAGACATCTTTTGGGATGTTATCCGACGTTAATGGAAAAATTAAATAAAAATAAAAGGAAATAAAATAGGAGGCATCAACAACACGATGACTTCCCAAAAGGTCACCATCATGTCTTGCTCTCGCACATAAGCGAAGAGTTCACATGGGATCTAGTTTCTTTGAGGTGCGGTCCTTGGAGATTTCTTTTAATTTGAGCTCATCCGAGAACCCCGTGTGTAGTAATGCTTCGAAATAGTCGGAATCATAGATACGGGACCCGCTAGATGTTCTGCGGCTCATTGTGCACCCCACGGACATCTTTTCGGATTGGGGTCATAATGGCGAATCGGACAATCATGAATGAATTTATGGCGATTTTCATGCGGCCTTCGCACGAGACTCACGGATCAGCCGTGTGGGCCCCACAACTCATGTTTTTCAATCTGAGGCATCCCATCTATAAAGATTTTGGAGTCGATCGCCGAGTTCTTTGGCGTCAATGATAAAAAAAGGAAATAAAATGGGCGGCATTGACAGATGGTTCAACATGACGACTTCCCAGGAGGTCACCCATCATAGTACTGCTCTCTCCTAAGCATGCTTAACTGAAGAGTTCTCATGTGATCTGGTGTGCTGGAGCAGTCGCCCCCGCTGGAGATTTTCCACAAATTGTGCTCATGCTAAACCCGTGCGTGCCGCGATAATGCTCTGAAATTATTGAAATCGGAGATACAGGTCCCGCAGATGCGCCTACCGCTCATATGCTCGTCGTGTGCCTCATGGAGATCATTTCGGATTTGAGTCATAATGGCGAACCAAAGGATAGTGCGTGAAGTTATGGCAATTTTCGTGCGACCTCCACGCGAGATGCGCAGATCAGCCGAGTGGGCCTTACGGCTCATTTTTTTCAGTCCGAGGCATCCCATCGATGACGTTTTCATAGTCGATCATCGAATTCTCCATCATCAATGTTAAAATAAAATACAAATACAAATAAATAAATTGTGAGGAATCAACAGATAGTTCAACACGATGACTTCCTAGGAGGTCACCCATCATCGTACTGCTCTTGCCCAAGCACGCTTAACTGAAGAGTTCTCATGGGATTTAGTGTGCTGGTGCGGTCACGCCCATTGGAGATTTTCCTCAAATTGTGCTTATGCG
This sequence comes from Cymbidium sinense, assembly GCA_021442155.1. Taxonomy (NCBI): domain Eukaryota; kingdom Viridiplantae; phylum Streptophyta; class Magnoliopsida; order Asparagales; family Orchidaceae; genus Cymbidium; species Cymbidium sinense. The sequence continues at coordinate 58,193,237 of CM038226.1, forward strand.
AAACCCGTGCATCTTTGCGTAAGGCTTGAACTATCAAAATCGAGATACATGTCACGCGGTCGCTGCGGCTCATCGCATCGTCGCCCGTGAAGATCTTTTATTGGGTTGGGGTCATAATTGTAAATCAAACGATCGTGTGCGAAGTTATAGCAATTTCCATGCGGCCTCCACATTAGACGTGTGGATCTGTTGAGTGGGTCCAATGGCTCGTGTTTTTCAATTAGAAGCATCCCATCGACGACATTTTCAGAGTCAATCTCTGAGTTCTCCAGCATCAACAGTGAAATAAAATAAAAATAAAATAAATAAATTGGGCGGCCTCAACAGATGGTTCAACATGATGACTTCTTAGGAGGTCACCCATCATAGTACTACTCTCACCCAAGAATGCTTAATTGAAGAGTTCTCATGGGATCTAGTGTGTTGGTGTGGTTACGCCCGCTGGAGACAAATTGTGCTTATGCGGAACCCGTCCATGCCACGACAAGCTTTCAAAATAGAAAATATCATAGACACGGGTTCCACTAGATGCACATGCGGCTCATTTGCACGTCATGCGCCCCACAAACATCTTTCTGGATTGGGTCATAATGGTGAATCAGACGATCGTGCATAAAGTTATGGTGATTTTCGTGTGGCCTTCCCTTGAGACATGCAGATCAGCCGCGTGGGCTCCATGTCTCATGTTTTTAGCATGAGACATCCCATCTACGACATTTTTGGTGTCGATCACCGAGTTCTTCGGTGTTAAGGATAAAACAAAATAAAAATAAAATGAATTAAATTGGGAGGCATTAATAGATGGTTCAACATGATGACTTCCTAGGAGGTCACCCATCATAGTACTGCTCTCGCATAAGTATGCTTAAATGAAGAGTTCTCATGGGATATGGTGTGCTAGTTTGATCACGCTCACTGGAAATTTGCCACAAATTGTGCTCATGCGGAACCCATTTGGCCCGCGGTAAGGCTTCAAACTAGCCAAAATGGAATACGGCCCCGCCGGATATGCTAACTCATACGTGCATCGTCGTCCGCAAGATCGATCAAGTGAGCCCCACGACTCGTGTTCTTTAGTTTGAGGCATCCCATCGATGACATTTTTGGAGTCGATCACCTAGTTCTCCTGGATTGGGGTCATAATGGTGAATCAGACGATCGTGCAAAATTATGGCGATTTTTGTGTGGCCTCTGCACGAGAAGAGCGGATCAGTCGTGTGGGCCCCACGATTCATGTTTTTCAGTCTGAGGCTCCCATCGATGATGTTCTTGGAGTAGATCGCTGAGTTCTCCGACGTTAACAGAAAAATAAAATAAAAATAAAAGGAAATAAAATAGGGGGCATCAACAGATGGTTCAACACGATGCTTTCGAGGAGGTCACCCATAAAGTACTGCTCTTGCCCAAGCTCAATTAATTGTAGAGTTCTCATGGGATCTGGTGTGCTGATGCGGTCACGCTTGCAGAGATTTTCCATAAATTTTGCTCATTCGAAACCCGTCCGTGTCGCAGTAAGGCTTCGAAATAACAAAAATCGAAGATACGGGTCCCACAAGATGCGCCTACGGCTCATCTATGCGTCGTACGCCCCATAGAGATCTTTCCAGATTGAAGTCATAATGATGAATTGGTTGATCGTGCTCAAAGTTATGGCGATTTCCGTGCGGTCTCCACACAACACGCGCAGATCAGTCGCGTGGGCTCCACGGCTCGTGTTTTTCAATCCGAGGCATCCCATCTATAATATTTTTGAAGTCGATCGCTGAGTTCTCTAGTGTCGATGATAAAATAAAATAAAAATAAAAGAAAATAAAATGGGTGGCATCAAGAGATGGTTCAACACGATGACTTCCCAAGAGGTCATCCATCATAGTACTGCTCTCACCCAAGCACTCTTAGCTAAAGAGTTCCCATGTGATCTTGTGTGCTGGTCCGATCGCGCCTGCTAGAGATTTGTTGTAAACTGTGCTCATGCGTAACCCGTACGTGCTGCGGTAAGGCTTCAAATTAGCTAAAATTAGAGATATGAGTCCCGCCAGATGCACCTTTGGGCGGGTTGTGCGCCCTGCAGAGATTTTTTTGGATTGGGGCCATAATGGCGAATCAGATGATCATGCATGAAGTTATGGTGATTTCTGTGCGGCCTCCCAATGAGACGCACGGATCAGCCACGTAGGCCCTACGACTAGTGTTTTTCAGTCTGAGGTATCTAGCCTGCAACATTTACGAAGTCGATCGCCGAGTTCCCAGGTGTCAACAATAAAATAAAATAAAAATAAAAGGAAATAAATTGGGTAGCATCAATAGATAGTTCAACACGACGAATTCCCAGGAGATCACTCATCATAGCACTGCTCTCGCCCTAAGCTTACTTAACTGAAGAGTTCTCATGGGATCTGGTGTGCTGGTGCGGTTGCGTCCGTTAAAAATTTATCGTGAATTGAGCTCGTGCGGAACCCGTGCACGTCTTGTCAAAACTTGAAATAGTATCGAGATATACAAGTCCACGGATGTCTGCGGCTCATCGCTTATCGCACCCATGAAGATCTTTTCGGATTGGGGTCATAATGGCGAATCAGATATGTGGGAGAAGTTATAGCAATTTCTGTGCGGCCTCCACACGAGACGCTCGGATCAGCAAGCCGAGTGGGCCTGTCGGCTCATATTTTTCAATCCGAGGCATCCCATCGATGACGTTTTTGGAGTCAATCGCCGACTTCTCCAGTGTCAACATTAAAATAAAATACAAATAAAAAGAAATAAAATGCTCAGCATCAATAGATGTTTCAACACGATGACTTCCCAGGAGGTCACCCAATCTTGCTCTGCATGCTTAATGAAGAGTTCTCATGAGATCAGTGTCTTGCACGGTCACGCCCGTTGAAGATTTTTCACAAATTGTGCTCATGTAGAACCCGTTCGTGCCACGGTAAGGCTTTGGACTAGCCAAAATTGGAGATACATGTCCCGCCATATGCGCTTGCAGCTCATCTATGCATAGTGCGCTCCACAGAAATCTTTCTAGATTGGGGTCATAATGGCAAATCAAATGATCGTGTGTGAAATTATGGAGATTTCTGTGCAGCCTCCACACGAGACGTGCAGATCAGTGGAGTGGGCCCCATGGCTCATATTTTTCAGTCCGAGGCATCCCATCGATGATGTTTTCGGAGTTGATCTCTGAGTTCTCCGACGTCAACGATAAAATAAAAAAAATAAAAGGAAATAAAATGGGTGGCATCAAAAGAAGGTTCAACATGATGACTTCCAAGAAGGTCACCCATCATAGTATTGCTGTCACCCAAGCATGCTTAACTGAATAGTTCACATGGGATCTAGTGTGCTGGTGCTATTGTGCCCGCTGGAGATTTGCCACAAATTGTGCTCATCCGGAACTCGTGCGTGCCACGATAAGGCTTCAAAATAGTCGAAATCAGATATACGGGTCCCGTTAGATGCGTTTGCGACTCATCTGTGTGACGTGCGTCCCGCGGATATCTTTCCAGATTGCAGTCATAATGGTGAATCGGACGATCGTGCATAAAGTCATGGCAATTTCTGTGCAGCCACCACGCGAGATGCGCAGATCAACCGAGTGGGCCCCACACCACATGTCTTTTAGTCTAAGGCATCCGATCTATAATGTTTTCGGAGACGATCGCTGAGTTCTTCAACATCAATGATAAAATAAAATAAAAATAAAAGAAAATAAATTGGCGACATCAACAGATGGTTCAACATGACGACTTTCCAGGAGGTCACCCATCATAGTACTGCTCTCACCCAAGCACGCTTAACTAAAGAGTTCTCATGTGATCTACTGTGCTGGTGCGGTCATTCCCGCTAGAGATTTGTCACAAATTGTCTGTGAACGTCCCACCAGTAAGGCAAATTAGAAATTGAGGAGATCTTGAGATGCGCTTATGTCTCATATCCATAGATCTTTCTGGGTTGGGGTCATAATGGCAAATCAGACGATCGTGCATGAAATTATGATGATTTATGTAGGGCCTCCACACGAGACGCGCGAATTTGCCGAGTGGGCCCTACGACTCATATTTTTTAGTCCGAGGCATCCCATCGATGACGTTTTCGGAGTTGATCGCCGAGTTCTCCTGGATTGGGGTCATAATGGTGAATCATGGTGATTTATGATTTCGGCGAGATGCCTCAGATCACCGTATTGTCCACTCATGTTTTCGGCCCAAGGCATCCCATCGATGATGTTTTCAGAGTTGATCACCGAGTATTCTAGCATCGAAAAATAAAATTAAAATAAAAGGAAATAAAATGGGCGGCATCAACATAGGGTTCAATACGATGACCTCCGAGGAGGTCACCCATCATAGTATTGCTCTTGCCCAAGCTCATTTAACTGAAAAGTTCTCATAGGATATGGTCTGCTAGTACGGTCGTGCCCGTTGGAGATTTATCACAAATTGTGCTCATCCGGAACCCGTACATGTAGCGATTAGGCTTCGAATTAGCCAAAATTGGAGATACGGGTCCCACCAAATGCACTTATAGCTCATCTGCGAGTCGTGCGCCCCACGAAGATCTTTCCGGATTTGGGTCATAATATCGAATCAGATGATTGTGTGAGAAGTTATGGAAATTTATGTGCGGCCTATGCATAAGACGTATGGATCAGTCGCGTGGGCCCCACAGCTCATGTTTTTTAGTTTGAGGCATCCCATTTACAACATCTTCGGAGTCGATCGCTGAGTTTTCTGGCGTCAACGATAAAATAAAATTTTTAAAAAATAATTAAAATGGGCGGCATCAACATATGGTTCAACACGACTTCTCAAGAGGTCACCCATTGTATTGCTCTCGCCCAAGCTCGCTTAACTGAAGAGTTCTCATGGGAGCTGGTGTGCTAGTGTGGTCGCGCCTGCTGGAGATTTACCGCAGATTGTGCTCATGCGAAACTCGTGCCACGGTAAGGCTTCAAAATAGCCGAAATTGGAGATACGAGTCTCGCCAGATGCTCCTGCAGCACACCTGCATGTCGTGCACCTGGTGGAGATCTTTCCGGATTGGGGTCATAATGGCGAATCAGACGATCGTGCATGAAGTTATGGCAGTTTTATTGCATCCTCCACATGAGACATGTGGATCAGCCGAGTGGACCCCATAGCTCATGTTTTTTAGTCTGAGGCATCCCATCAATGACATTTTTGGAGTCGATTGTCGAGTTCTTTGACGTCAACGTTAAAATAAAATAGAAATAAAAGGAAATAAAATGCGTGGCGTCAAGAGATGGTTCAACATGAGGACTTAGAGGTTACCCATCATGGTACTGCTCTCGCCTAAGCACGCTTAACTTAAGAGTTCTTATGGGATCTAGTGTGCTGATGCGGTCGTGCCCGTTGGAGATTTTCTGCAGATTTTGCTCATACGAAACCTGTTTGTACCACGGTAAGGCTTTGAACTAGCGTCGAGATCGTGTCCCGAGATCGCGTGTGGCTTATCTGGCGTTGCCGCAGATCCTTCCGTGGGGTCATTATGGTAAATCGGACGATCGTGCGCGAAGTTATAGAGATTTTCGTGTGGCCTCCACATGAGACACGCGGATCAGTTGAGTGGGGCGAATGGCTCGTGTTTTTCAATCGGAGGCATCCCATTGACGACATTTTCGGAGTCAAACTCCAAGTTCTCTGGCGTCAATGGTAAAATAAAATATAGATAAAAGGAAATAAAATGAACATCATTAACAAATGGATCAACACAACGACTTCCCAAGAGGTCACCCATCATAAGATCGCTCGCTGCTTAACCGAAGAGTTCTCATGGAATCAGTGTGTTGGTGTGGTGCCGTCAGGTGTCGTAAGGCTTTGAAGTAGCCTTTAAGAATTGTTGGTTTAAACGCGCCAGCTAATCGGCCGTCTTTGCGCTCTGTGGAGATCTTTCTGGATTGGGTCATAATGGTGAATCAGATGATCATGCGTAAAATTATGGTGATTTCCATGCGGCCTTCCCACGAGATGTGCAAACCAATCGCGTGAGCCCCACGACTCATGTTTTTCGGTACGAGGCATCCCATCTACAAAATTTTTTGAGTCGATCACCGAGTCTTCCATCATCAAAGAATGATAAAATAAAATAAAAATAAAATGAAATAAAATGGGTAGCATCAACAGATGGTTCTACACGACGTCTTCCTAGGAGGTCACCCATCATAGTACTGCTCTCACCCAAGCATGCCTAACTGAAGAGTTCTCATGGGATCTGGTGTGTTGGTGCGGTCACGCCCGCTAGAGATTTGTCACAAATTGTGCTCATGCGGAACCCGTACGTGCCGCGATAAGGCTTCAAAATTATTGAAATCAAAGATACGGGTCCCGCCAGATGTGCTTGCGACACATCTGCTCGTCGTGCGCCCTACAAAGATTTTTCAAGATTTGGGTCATAATGGCGAATCGGTCAATCATGTGTGAAGTTATGGTGATTTTTGTGTGACCTCTGCACGAGACGTGTAGATCAGCCACGTGGGCCCCAAGGGTCATGTTTTTTAGTCTGAGGTATCACATCTACGATGTTTTCAGAGTTGATCGCGGAGTTCTCTGACATCAACGGTTAAATAAAATAAAAATAAAAGGAAATAAAATCGACGACATCAACAGATGGTTCAATATGATGACTTCCTAGGAGGTCACCCATCATAGTACTGCTCTCGGCCAAGCACACTTAACTAAAGAGTTCTCAAGTGATATGGTGATCTAGTGTGCTGGTGCAGTCGCTCCCACTGGAGATTTGCCGTAGATTGTGCTCATGCAGAACCCGTACGTGTCGCGATAAGGCTTCAAAATAATAAATCGAGAGATCTTTAGATGCTGCGCCTGCGCGGCTCTTTCTGATTTTTTGTGCGGCCTCCACACGAGACACGTGGATCAGCCACGTGGGCACCTTGGCTCGTGTTTTTCACTCCTATGCATCCCATCTACAACATTTTCAGAGTCAATTTTTGAGTTCTCCGACATCAATGATAAAATAAAATAAAAATAAAAGAAAAATGGGCGGCATCAGTAGATGGTTCAACACGAAGACTTTCTAGGAGGTCACTCATCATAGTACTGCTCTCGCCCAGGCTCGCTTAACGTAGGAGTTCTCATGGGATCTAGTATGCTAGTACGGTCACGTCTGCTGGAGATTTGTCATAAATTATGCTTATGCGGAGCCCGTACACGATGCGGTAAGGGTTCGAAATAGCTAAAATCGGAGATACGGGTCCTGCTAGATGCGCTTGTGGCTTATCTGCTCATCGTGCGCCCCTTGAAGAAGTATTCGGAATGGGGTCATAATGGCGAATCAGACGATCGTGAGTGAAGTTATGAAGATTTCCATACGACCTTCACACGAGAAGCACAGATCAGCCTAGTGGGCCCACGACTCTTATTTTTTAGTCTGATGATCTCATCGATGACATTTTCGAAGTCGACCACCGAGTTCTCCATTGTTAATGGTAAAATAAAATAAAAATAAAAGGAAATAAAATGGGCGGCATCACTAGATGATTCAATACAACGACTTCCCAAGAGGTCAGCTAACATAGTAATGCTCTCGCCCAAGCATGCTTAACTGAAGTGTTCTCATGGGATCTGGTGTGTTGGCGCGGTGGCCCCCGCTAGAGATTAGCCAAAAATTGTACTCATGCGAAACCCATGTGTGCCGCGACAAGGCTTCGGAATAGCCGAAATCGGAGATACGTGTCCTGACAAATGCGCCTTTAGCTCATCTACGTGTCGTGCACCCCATGGAGATCATTCCAGATTGGGGTCATAATGGCGAATCAGACGATCGTGCTCAAAGTTATGGCCATTTTCGTGTGGCCTCCACACGAGACGTGCGGATCAGTCCGAGGCATCTCGTCGATGATATTTTTGGAGTCGATCTCTGAGTTCTCCGATGTCCAATGGTAAAATAAAATAAAAATAAAAGAAAATAAAATGTGCGTCATCAATAGATGGTTCAACACGATGACTTCCTAGGAGGTCACCCATCATGGTATTGCTCTCGCCCAAGCACACTTAACTGAAAAGTTCTCATGGGATCTGGTGTGCTAGTGCGGTCACACCCGTTGGAGATTTGTCGCAAATTGTGCTCATTCAGAACCAATCCGTGCCGTGGTAAGGATTCTAAATAGCTGAAATCGGAGATATGGGTCCCGCCAAATGTGCTTACGGCTCATCTACGCGTTGTATGCCCCACGGAGATCTTCCGGATTGGGATCATAATGGCAAATTGAACGATCATGGGCAAAGTTATGGTGATTTCCTTGTGGCCTCCGCACTGGATGTGTGCAGATCGGTCGCGTGGGACCCACAGCTTATCCTTTTCAGTCTGAGGCATCCCATCGATGATATTTTCGGAGTCGATCGTCGAGTTCTCCGGTATCAATGGTAAAATAAAATAAAAATAAAAGGAAATAAAATGGGCAACATCAACAGATGGTTCAACACGATGACTTCCCAGGAGGTCACCCATGATAGTACTGCTCTCGCCTAAGCATGCTTAACTGAAGAGTTCTCATGGTATCTGGTGTGCTAGTGCGGTCACACCCGTTGGAGATTTTTCGCAGATTATGCTCATGCGAAATCCATCCGTGCCACGATAAGGCTTCAAACTAGCCGAAATCGGTGATACATTCAGATGCGCTACGGCTCGCATCGTCGTCGCCCAGATCTTTTTTGGGGTCATAATCGCAAATCCGATGATCATGCATGAAGTTATGATGATTTCCATGCGGCCTTCGCACGAGACGCACGAATCAGCCTAGTGGGCCCCACGGCTCTTAGTTTTTAGTCCGAGGCATCCCATCGATGAAGGTTTCAGAATTGATCACCGAGTTCTCCGACGTCCATAGTAAAATAAAATAAAAATAAAATGAATTAAAATGGACAGCATTAATAGATGGTTCAACACGATAACTTCCTAGGAGACCACCCATCATAGTACTAATCTCGGCCAAACACGCTTAACTAAAGAGTTTTCATGTGATATGGTGTGTTGGTGCAGTCATGCCTGCTGTAGATTTATTGTAAATTGTGCTTCTGCAGAACCCGTATGTGCTGCAGTAACACTTAGAAATAGATGAAATCGAAGATACAAGACCCTGACACATCTGTGTGTCGTACGCCCCGCGGAGATCTTTCCGAATTGGGGTCATAATGGTGAATCGTATGATCGTTCGTGAAGTTATGACAATTTCTGTATAGCCTCCACATGAGACGTCTAGATCAGCCTAGTGGCCCCCACGGCTCGTGTTTTTCAGTCTGAGGCATCCCATCAACAATAATTTTAGAGTCGATCGTTGAGTTCTTCGACGTCAATGGTAAAATAAAAGGAAATAAAATGGGTGGCATCAACAAATTGTTCAACTTGGCGACTTCCCAGGAGGTCACCCATCATAGTACTACTCTCGCCCAAACACACTTAACTGAAGTGTTCTCATGTTATCTGGTGTGCTGGTGCGTTGTGCCGGAGATTTGCCACAAGTTGTGCTCATGCGGAACCCGTACGTGTCACGGTAAGCCTTCAGAATAGCCAAAATCAGAGATACGGGTCCCGCTAGATGCACCTACGGCACATCTGTGCATCAGGCGCCCCGCGGAGATCTTTCCAGATTGGGGTTATAATGGAGAATCAGACGATCGTGTATGATGTTATGGCAATTTTTGTGCGACCTCCACACAAGATGAGCGGATCAACTACGTGGGCACCACAGAACGTGTTTTTAAGTCCTAGGCACCCCCATCGATGACATTTTTGGAATCGATCTCTGAGTTCTCCAGCATCAATGGTAAAATAAATAAAAAATAAAAAAAATAAAATGGGCAACATCAATAGATGGTTCAATATGACCACTTCCCAGGAGGTCACCCATCATAGTATTGCTCTCGCCTAGGCACCCTTAATTGAGGAGTTCTCATGTGATTTGGTGTGTTGGTGTGGTTGCACCCGCTGGAGATATGCCGCAAATTATGCTCATGCGAAACCCGTCCGTGCCGTGGTAATGCTTCAAAATAGCCGAAATCAGAGTTACGAGTCCCGTCAGATGCGCCTTTAGCACATATGTGCATCGTGCGTCTCGTGGAGATCTTTTTGGGTTGGAGTCATAATGGCGAATCTGACGATCGTACATGAAGTTATTACAATTTTTGTGCGGCCACCTCACGAGATGCCCAAATTAGCCGCGCGGGCCCCACGACTCATGTTTTTCGGTCTGAGGCATCCCATCTACAATGTTTTCAGAGTCAATGACCGAGTTCTCCGGCGTGAATGATAAAATAAAATAAAAATAAAAGGAAATAAAATGGGCGGCATTAATAGATGATTCAACATGACGACTTCCCAAGAGATCACCAATCATAGTACTACTCTCACCCAAGAACACCTAACTAAAGAGTTCTCATACGATCTTATGTGCTAGTGCAATCGCGCCCGCTAAAGATTTGACTCAAATTGTGCTCATGCAGAACTCGTCCGTGCAGTGGTAAGGCTTTGAAATAGCCAAAATCATAGATTGATTCTGGATGCTTCGGCTCATCTGCGCGTTATCTCGCCGTGAGATCTTTAATTGGGGTCATAATGGAGAATCGGACAATTATGCATGAAGTTATGGTGATTTCTGTGTGGCCTCCACACGAGATGCATTGATCAGTCTTGTGGGCCCCATGGCTCATATTTTTCAGTCCGAGACATCTCGATGATGTTCAGAGTCGATCATCGAGTCCTCCGGCATCAACGTTAAAATAAAATAAAATAAAAGGAAATAAAATGGGTGATATCAACAGATGGTTTAACACGATGACTTCCCAAGAGGTCGACAATCATTGTAGTGCTTTCGCCTAAGCACGCTTAACTGAAGAGTTCTCATGTGATCTGGTGTGCTGGTGCGGTGACACCCGCTGCAGATTTGCTGCAAATTTGCTGCAAATTATACTCTTGTGAAACCCGTTTGTGCTGCGGTAAGGCTTCAAAATAGCTAAAATTGGAGATATAGGTCCCGCCAGATGCGCCTTTGGCCCATATACGTGTTGTACGCCACACGAAGATCTTTCCAAATTGGGGTCATAATGGCGAATCAGATGATCGTGCACGAAGTTATGGTGATTTCCTTGCGGCCTCCACACGAAATGCGCAGATTAGCCGTGTGGGCCCCAAGTCTCATATTTTTCAGCCCAAGGCATCCCATCGATGACATTTTTGAAGTCGATCGCCGAGTTCTTTGGCGTCAATAGTAAAATAAAATAAAAATAAAAGGAAATAAAATGGGTGGCATCAATAGATCGTTCAACACGATGACTCCCAGAAGGTCACCCATCATAGTACTACGCTCTCCCAAGCATACTTAACTGAAGAGTTCTCATGGGTGCTGGTGTGCTGGTGCGGTCGAGCCTGTTGGAAATTTCTCGTAAATTGTGTTCATACGGAACCAGTCCGTGCCATGGTAAGGCTTCAAAGTAACCAAAATTGGAGTTATGGGTCCTGCCAGATGAGCCTGCAGCTCATCTATGCATAGTGCACCAGGCGGAGATCTTTCCAGATTAGGGTCATAATGATGAATCAGATGATCGTGCATAAATTTATGGTGATTTACGTCGCCTCACGAGATGCACGCGGTCGGCGGTGGCTCATGTTTTAGTTTGAAGCATCCCATCTATGATATTTTTGAAGTCGTTCACTGAGTTCTCTGGCATCGATGGTAAAATAAAATAAAAATAAAAGGAAATAAAATGGGAGGCATCGACAGATGGTTCAACACGACAACTTCCCATGAGGTCCATCATTGTACTGCTATCACCCAAGCATGCTTAACTAAAGAGTTCTCATGGGATCTGGTGTGCTGGTGCGATCGCACCCGTTGGAGATTATAATTGTGCTCATCCAAACCCATCAGGCGGTTGGCTTCAAAATAGCGAATCGAAGATACAGATCCGCTATGCGCTGAGACATCAGCGTCGTGCTCCCCGCAGAGATATTTTTTGATTAGAGTCATAATGGCAAATTAGACAATCATGCATGAAGTTATGGCGATTTCTATCGTCCTCGACGAGAGATACGCCGCGCATGGGCCCCACGACTCATATTTTTTGATGCAGGCATGCCATCGATGACTTTTTTGGAGTTGATCTTCGATCTCTACGACATCCACGGTAAAATAAAATTAAAATAAAAGAAAATAAAATAGGCAACATCGACAGATGGTTCAACACGATGACTTCCCAGGAGATCACCCATCATAATACTGCTCTCACCCAAGCAGCTTAATTGAAGCATTTTTATGGGATATGGTTTGTTGGTGCAGTCAAGCCCGCTGGAGATTTGCCCTAAATTATGCTCATCTGGAACCCATCCATGCTGCGGTAAGGCTTCAAAATAGCCAAAATCGGAGATACGGGTCCCGTTAGATGCCCCTGCAACACATCTTCGCGTCGTGCACCCCACGTAGATCTTTCTGGATTGGGGTCATAATGGCGAATCAGATGATCATATGCGAAGTTATGGTGATTTTCGTGCGGCCTCTGCACGAGATGCACGGATGAGCTGCGTGGGCTCCATAGCTCGTGTTTTTATACAAGGCATGCCATTAATGAAATTTTCGGAGTCAATCTACGAGTTCTGCGACGTCAAAGGTAAAATAAAATAAAAATAAAAGAAAATAAATTGAGCGGCATGAACAGATGTTTCAACACGATGACTTCCTAGGAGGTCACCCATCATAGTACTGCTCTCGCCCAAGCATGCTTAACTGAAGAGTTCTCTTAGGATCTGGTGTGCTGGTGTGGTCATGCCTGCTGTAGATTTGCTTCAAATTATGCTGAGGAGAAACCCATTCGTGCAGCGGTAAGGCGTCAAAATAGCCGAAATTAGAGATATGGGTCTCGCAAGATGCTCCTGTGGGACAACAGCGCATCGTGTGCCCCACGGAGATCTCATGAAACTTGGCCAAACCTAATTTCTCCACATACCCAACATATCCAAATTGACAAATCAGTAAAATGACCATACTACCCATAGGCCATAGAACAAAATTTGACCTAATCCATAGATAATTTGGTCATACCCTCTTCATATCAACTTGATGCTTTCCTAATAGCTCAAGGGGACCTAATGAAGAGTGGTGCACCTAATCCAATGAGTTTGGGTCAGCCCAAATGAACCTAAAGCCAAACCTGACCCCATAGGTCAATTTGGCTCATTTTAAATCCCTCTTCCACTCAATTTCAACAACATGGGAGGTTGGCAATTCACTAAAGGCCTCAAACCGACCATGTCCAAACATCTAATAGCCAAAATAAACTCTCCATTGTGATTAATTAGATCAAAATGACAAGATAACTTGCGACCATCTGATCCTTCAAGGGGGAGATATACTCCCCCTAATTCAATTCAAATCAATCATTCCTCATTTCGATCAAGCCCTAGAGAGTGTTAGGATAGATTAGAGAGCCACCCTAAGCATTCTAAGAGGGAATTGAATTTGAGATTTCTTGATTTTCTTTATTGGAAAATAGGGGAGCTCAGTTGAACTTCCAACTTTCCCCACACTGAAAACCACTCCAATTCATCTTGCACACTTTCTCTAAAGACCGATCCAAGAACACTCAAGCTTTCATTTGAGTTCCCACAGTAAGGAGTGGAGTAATTGGATCAAAGCTGTAAGGAGCATCAAGTGGTGTTGGTCCACAGAGCAATCCATTCAACCCCAAGGCCTAAGAATTTCTATAGGACATCATCACCACTAGATGAAGCTACCTCATCGATCTCGAGCACCGGGGATCACCTCCGACGAGGTATGGAATTTTTCGACCACCATTGGATGAGACGCTTATTGGCATTAGATGGTGTGGGTTAAGTATTATTTCAATTCCAACTCAATCGAGCTTGAATCTTCTCCTAGATTATGGACGATCTCTATTGATCTAAGGGGAAGAACTAGGGAGATCTTAACCATCCATCAGCACATTTTGGATGGATGGCCGAGATTATTCCCACATTTAGAAATTTATTTATCCTTTTTAAAACTATGGGGAGATCCCTGGCCGTTAGATCTTTGATCAGATGGTAGAGATCAAAGCATGTCCCACTGCCACACCACCTTTTGGATGTGATGTTTAGTTAGGATGCTTAATTAATCCTAATTAATCTATGGATCTTTTAAAAACCATATCTCTCTCAATAAAATTTAGAAAAAATATGCAATAAAATCCTATGAAAAAGTAATTCAACCTAGAATATTTTAAAATTAATTTCAATGGATTTTGAATTATGCTTTTCTATGATTTTGGGATTTATTGGAAATTTCTTTTTGCTAATTACCTTTTAATTAATCCCAAACTTCTTGGGTATGTTTTAGGGGATGACTTTTGCCTCCCTTAATTTTCTTGGGATTTATTGAAGGTTTAATTAGGAGAATTACATATGGGTTTCCTAATTACTCACTTAACCTAATTAAGGATAATTAAGGTGTGATTAGTAGTTTTAATCCATGATTAGAATTGATTAAGGTCAGATCCAGTAGATGGGAGGTTTAGGGAATAATTTTGGGGCATTTCCCCTAAGCCTAAACCCCTTTTCTTTTCTTAATCTTCTCTTAATTAAGGGTTAATTCATTAATTATCCCCTTAATTAATTTCTAAAATTCTAAAAAACTTTTAGAACTTAATCAATCTACTTTGGGTAGATGCTTAGGTGTTTAATAGCCTAAGTTCAATTAAGGAAATCAAAACCCAATTCATATGTATGAAATGGTGTTTTGAAATTACTTAAGATAAACCCCTTAGCTTAATTAACCTTTAATCATGAGCCAAATTGCATTAGGCTTTTTTCTTATTTAGGTGCATTGCAAATTTAAATTCCTTATGAGTTTCTTTTGTGTCATCTCATTGGCTCATAATTATTTGGTTAGCTATACTAAGGTGGTGTAGGTAAGGGTTAATTAAGTTACTTAATTCATACCTTAATTAATACATAAAAATGAATCTTATCATCTAAAAATTAAACAAAAATATCAAACACATGTGGGAATGGGTTAGGAACAACAAACTCAACTCACCTTTTCAAAATTAAATCAAACTCTAAATTAAACAAAAATCACATTGAATTCACTTTGATTTATTTTAAACTTTCTTATTTCATGATAATGTCTTTAGGATTTAATTAAAGTGAATATGTTTATATGCTTTCATTGCTTTGATTCTTCCCAACATGTTAAATTTGTATGTCATGTGATTTCATGCATTCATATTTTTCAAATTCAAATTTAAAATGAAATAGTTTACTTTATGTGAAATTTGCATGTGTTGGCTAAAGTAGAAATATGAGTCACTATTATCACTACTAAATCCAAATTATTTTTAAAACATATAAATCAATTATCAAATTTGAAAGTGTGCTACTTATATTTTAATTATAATCTTACATGTGAAGGATATAAGGGTGTGCTTAGTATAGATTTTCCTTCTCTCTTATGTTAGTATAGTTTTGAATAGGATTGGGTAAGATGTAAGGTTCATTTGAAAAGAACCCTAACACTTATCTAATTTCATACCCTATTCATTCCTATGCTATCACTTAAGAAGGGTCACCTATGCTTGCACACATAAATTGCATAAACAAAATAAATCAACTAATACAACTTTTGCATTCTCTCTTTCCAATTTGTTTCTTTTGTACACATGTTTGTATTTAAGAAAAGTGATATATTAGTTTAGACAACTCCGAGATTGTGAGGCTTTAAGTAGCCCTATGTAGGTCTTGTACCTTACACCTCCGGTTAATAATGGCGTTGTACTCACTTATGCCTTTTACTTTCATGCATGTATATGAAAATTTGGATAATGAAACACTTTTCTGCTTAAAGAAAATCATGCATCTTAATCTTCTAAATTTTCTTAAATGGATTACTTAGCATTCATAATAAAGTGTGTTAAATATTCTCATTTGTATGTATAGATATGCTTAGGACTCATTCATATGCATGCTATACATGTTGGAAAAGAAATGAAGTAATGTGTGTTATGTAAATCTAGTTCATTTTATTTAATCTTAAAATGCCTTTCTTTTGAATAGGTTTGTTTAGAGTTCATCTAAACTTAAGATTAATTAAAAGATTTAATCAAAACATTCACCTAAATAAAAGTAAAAAAGTGAATCTACTTTAGAAATTACTTAGGTTAGAGAAAGAAAGAGAAGTTCTCTTCTCTTTCCATCTCTTCATAACTAAGTAATTAATTATAGGATTCACTTGAACCTAATCAAAACATAAAATAAAATCAACCCAAAATAATTAAACAACTTCAATGAAACACTCCTCTAAGTTAAACATATTTTCACACTTAGAAAATTTGAACTTAAAGTCATAGCTAAGCATACCACAGAAACCTTCAAAGAACACACATTAGCCTAAGAAATCACTTCTAGCTCTAGGTTAGGTCAGTGCATGGTTTGTTATTTATTTTGTTTTTTGATATATATTTTAGACTAGATGTTAGGGTGTATGCTCATAGAATGAATGATAGGATGCTCTTAGTCGAACTATTCTTTTCTACATGGGATTGTGCTTAAGGGGCGCTATCATAAATAAAAATATGAATGTTTTTGCTTATAGGTGCTTTATACCCCTAAGAATAATGCAATAGGCCAGGTGGACTTAGTCACCCATGTGTGGGGTGATAAGTCCAATATACATGCTTGAGATGTTTGTGATTTGTTTTAGCTAATCTCTATTTTGCAAGTGTTAGTTAGATTTCCACTTTTACTTTTTCATGTAAATTTATGTAATTATGATTTTGGAATGATTATGGGGATTAGGATGAGCATTGATCATAAGATCTTATATTATGCACCATGTGAAGCTTTGGAGCATCTACCTTCCAACCATCCAAAAGAAGGAACCAAAGAAGAAAGAAGAAGAAAGAAGAAGAAGAGAAGAAAAGAATAAAAAAAGAAATGAAGCTTGAAGACCCCCATAACAATGAATTCCTTTCTTAATTGTAATTTAATTCATTTGTAATCTGAGTTGTATAAGGGTAGAGCTCAGCTACCCAATTTGATATTTTTGAGTGTGTGGTGGTGGCCGACCACAATGGCCTTTTATTCTTTTTGCGATTAGCTTTATAAATTGATTGATGACTTATTTAGCTTTTGCATTAAGTGACATGTTTTTCCTAGTTTTTTCATTGCTTTATGTATGGTCTGGATGTGGATTAGGCTCTTTAAAAAAAATAAATCTTTTACCCAACTTAACAACTCAAAATAAAAATAAAGAACTCGTAACCTCTCCTAAAGTTTAAGTTTAAAATCAAGATAAAATAATTAGCAACCCCTCAGTTGGATGAGTATTTTTTTTTTTTTGCAATATCATGCATAAATGCATCTTATTTCACTCTTGATTAGAGGGCTTTCATTTTTTCCAGTGAAACTTGGCTTGACCTTTAAGAACCATGGTGGGAATTCACCTCCTCCCTTCTCGCTGATTTGGGCCAATAATTTTATTTCTCATGTATTAGTCATAAGAATCCTATTAGCTTGAGTCAAAATAATTGTCCAAAATTAAAAATAAAATTGAAATTTGAATTTCATTAGATTTAGGTTATTTGAAGCATACCCTTTACATGATCTAGTCTCTTTAGGGAGTGAGTTTAAGGACATAGTCTCTTTCTAAATAAATAACAGCCTAGCCATCTTGCATAAGCATAAAGACTTGTCTACATATATTTAAAATCATAGGAGGAGTTAGTTAGTAGCCACCCCCAAACGGTTGTAAGTCCAAGCTATCGAGTGATTTGTTCTCTTTTCTGGAGGCAAATCAATTACCCACTTTTTGCCATAAATTTAGGGTGTGCTTTCGGGCCTTACCAAAGCTCCATAGATTTAGGTTCTGAGATTGCTTCTCCCCTTTGCGGGCCATAAGAATAATTCCTCACATCTTAGGTATTTTCTTAATCTTGTGTTAAGGAATCAAAAGTCTTAAATTTCTAATGAAAAATGAAACTTAAACAAACTAAATCAATTTCCAAAATATAAGGCCCAACTATAGGATAGTTTGAGATGCTCGCTAGGTTTCCTAGCATCATGGGAATCTCCTACTTATCTTCCATTTTGGCTTTAATAATAACTCTTTCCCTTTGATCAATCACATTTGATCTTCAAAAATGAACTAATCGATTGATAGTTATTTCCTATTGAAATATTTGAAGACAACGATCATTTGCCTTAATCGAGAGTTTTTCTAAGGAATTCCCATTCCTGTAATTAACTATTGGGGATTGCCCCTGTAGGGAACTTAACGAACCCGGTTTAAAATAAACTTAGCTTTACTTTTTCATATAAAGTAGGGGAAGAATCTCTAGTACATATGCATACCCATTGTCCTTAAAAGTCTTTATGAAGGTGATTATGTCCATTAAAGGGTAGTGACTTCTATCTTTTGAGATAGTACACTATTCCTTGATGACGTACTCAATCACTTGAATAAGTACATTTGTAGATCCTAAAAAGATGAATTTCTATATGCTTGCCTCCTCTTTTCTTATCGACATATTTGAAAGGAGTCTCGTATAGAAAATTTTCACCACAGATTTTTCTAGTGGAGTCACTGGGGATGGTTCCTCCCTCTATCTTGGTAAATAATCATTGTCTTTGAGTATCAATAGTGGATTTATACTTTGGTATGAATTTGAGTCTATCTTTCTTTTCATTGGCGCTTAGCTTATTTCATTCTTAACTTGAGTTAGCCAACATCTTTAGGTTTTAGGACCACATTTCTTGTTGGTCTGAAAACCCCTGTTCGGTTCTCCAATGGGTAAAAGATTAAAAAGATCTAAATAAAAAGAAAATATTTTAAAAACTATAAGGAAAGGTTCATCCTAAAATAATAAAAATAAAATAAATTTTCCATAAGAACTTTGCTTTAGAAAAAGCAACTTTTCAAAAAATGCACTTAATAAAATATTTTTCACAAAATTTTATCACCTTCATTTAACAATTCTCATATTTGGTACATATATGAATTTTCAAAAGAAAACTAATAAATGTTTCCAAAAGCATAAATGAATATCTTCTTTCAACACATTTTGATGGAAATTTCATTTTCCTAATAAAATGAACAATCATCTTTTCAAAATCAAATCTAATTAGAAAGTTTTCAAAAAGCACACATGAATCTTTCCATTCAATATGTTCACACATAGTGAATGGAAGTTTCATTTTCAAATAAATTTAAATTTTCCAAAAGCACAAATGAACATCTTTGTTCAATTCACTTTGATGAAGATTTTATTTTCAAAATAAAATAAACAACCATCTTTCCAAAAATCAAAATCATAATCATAAAATTTTCAAAAAGCACACATGGTTCTTTCTATTCAATACACTCACACTTATCAAATGGAAGTTTCATTTGTAAACAAAATTAAACATTTTTAAAATACACATGAACACCTTCATTTAACATACTCAAATCTATTAAATGAAGATTTCATTCCCAACTAAAAATAAACATTATATGGAAATCCCATTTAAACATATCACACATGTGCTTAAATTGGAATTCCTCTCTTTCAAAAAAAAGCAATAATCACACTTACAATAAAATTTTTACATTTCAAAAATAAGATTGATCTCCATTCCGACATACTCAAATTTGTTGAATAGGAATCCTCTTTTCAAAAATAAAAAAATCAACAATTATATTTTCAAAATTCTAAACACATGTTGTAACTTCAATTAACATACTCAAATTTGCTATGTAAAGTTTCCAAATGCAAAATCAGAAAATCAACAATCATATTTCAAAATTTTAAACACACTTTGGAACTTCATTTAACATACCCAAATTTGTTAAGTGAATTCTCCAAATCCAAAATCCAAAAATTTTTCAAACAATATTTTGGAATTTCACTTAACATACCCAAATTTGTTAAGTGGAGTTTCCAAATCCAAAAAAAAAGAAATTTCAAACACATTTTGGAACTTCATTTAGCATACTCAAATTTGTTAAGTGAAGCTTCCAAATCCAAAATAAAAAATTAACAATCATATTTTAAATTTTTTTTAAACACATTTTAGAACTTTATTTAGCATACTCAAATTTGCTAAGTGAAGTTTCCAAATCCAAAATCAAAAATCAAAATCATATTTCAAAATTTTTAAAATATATTTTGGAACTTCATTTAGTATACTCAAATTTGCTAAGTGAAGTTTCTAAATCCAAAATCAAAAACCAACAATCATATTTTAAAAAATTTCAAACAACTTTTTGGAACCTCATTTAGCATACCCAAATTTGTTAAGTGAAGTTTCCAAAGTCAAAACCAAAAATTCTCAAACACCTTTGGAACTTCCTTCCTTAGCATACCAAATTTACTAAAGGAGAAGTTTCCATTTTTAAAACCAAAACAAATCATAAATTTTGAATACATCCTTTGGAATTTCATTTAGCATACTCAAATTTGGTAAGTGAAATTTTCATTTCACAAATTAAGTGGGACTTCATCCTTAGCATATCAAATTTGCTAAAGTAAAGTTTTCACTTTCGATCACATCAAAAACAAAATGAAACACCTTAGGACTCCCTTAGCATACCTAAATTTGCTAAGGATCCTTCCTTTTTCAAAAATCAAAATATCAAAACAAAAATAAAATACTTGGGATTTCCTTAACATACCTAAATTTGCTAAGGATCTTATTTTCAAAAATCAAATAAAAAACACTTGGGTTCTTCACTTAGCATACCTAAATTTGCTAAATGAGAACTTCAAAATTTTCCAAAATCAAAATAAATTCACAAAAAAGAGACAATCACTTTCTCAAACACTTCACTTAGCATACTCAAATTTGCTAAGTAAGTGAAATTCCAAAATGACCAAACAAAAACAAAATCAATTGGCCTAAACAAATATGAACCTATGAAAGCATCTTTATAAAAAATTTTGAATTCATATTTCAACATACCCAAATTTGTTGAAGCTGGATTCATATTCAAAATTCCTCTTTCAATCAATCTTCTTAAATCCATTTGAACCCGACTTAACACTTCCAAGTTGTTGGATGTTTGTTCAAATTTTCAAATTCAAAATTCAAAAATCTACAAAGGCAAAAATTTAATACAAACTCATTTCTCATTGCAAATTCTTATAGTCAATACAGTAGCAGTTCGTTTCAGTCTCTTATAGTTGTTGAAATGGCCAATTCTCATAAGTTCATTTTTACTTTCTCCCATGATATGGATCTAGCTTTGGATCAAGCCGACTTCCCCCGTTTGGACCATATGCATCTGATTAACTTTGGTCAGGGATTTAAGGGAGCCAGGATTACTTGTGTGGGCACTCTCCTCACTACAGTTAGTTGGACTAAGATGACTCAAGCGATCGGGATTGACTTACCCTCGACTCGATGTCTCCTCACCGAAGAGGAAAGGGTCACCACGTGTTTATAGCGTGTCGCAGTTAGCACACCACAATTGCGTGCCCTGGTTATGTCCCTAGTGAGGGCTAGCACCATCTCATTTATACCCTCAAGGGTAAGGCCCCTTGGTCTCGTGGCTTGCCTCCCCACATTTGAGTATGGATCTAGTCGACTCTCCCATCCCACCGCATAATGTGTAAATAAAAATGATCAAGTGGTACCACACCATGATGGCCAGAGAGCTGGAGGAGTTAGCTCATTCAATCGTGGATGAGTTCCCCATTGTTACTACACCACTGGTTACAAAAAATAAGTTCCATCCTCTCTCCTCTGAGAGAGATGTTAGAGGATCCATTCATCACCTCCCTGGTGCATTTTAGCCATCAATTAGAATGGAGGTCGTATGCTCTCCTCGGCTCCGCCAAGATCTTTCCGATTGAGGTCATAATGGCTAATCGGACGATCGTATGGAAGTTATGGCAATTTTCGTGCCCTCCACACGACGATGGATCGCATGTGGGCCCCACGACTCATATTTTTCAGTCTGAGGCATCCCATTTACAACATTTTCGGAGTCCATCGAAGTTCTCCGGCGTCGACGGCCAAATAAAATAAAATAAAAATAAATAAATATGGGCGGCATCAATAGATGGTTCAACACGACGACTTCCAAGGTGGTCACCCATCATAGTATTGCTCTCACCCAAGCTCGTTTAACTGAAGAGTTCTCATAGAATCTGGTGTGCTAGGGCGGCATCAACAGATGGCTCAACGCGATGACTTCCCAGGAGGTCACCCATCCCAGCACCCCAAGCACACTTAACTGAAGTGTTCTCATGTGATCTGGTGTGTTGGTGCGGTTGCTCCCGTGGAGATTTGCCACAAATTGTGCTCATGCGGAGCTAGTATGTATCGTGGTAAGTCTTCGAAATTGCTAAAGTCGGAGATACGTGTCTCGCTAGATGCGCCTTTAGCACATTTGCATCGTGCGCCCCACGGAGATCTTTCCGGATTGGGGTCATAATGACGAATAAGACGATCGTGGGCGAAGTTATGGCGTTTTCCGTGCAGCCTCCACACGAGACGCGTAGATCAGCCATGTGTGCCCCACGACTGGTGTTTTTCATTCCGAGGCATCCCATCGATGACATTTTTGGTGTCAATAGCAGAGTTCTCCGGTGTCAATGGTAAAATAAAATAAAAATAAAAATAAATAAATGGGTGCATCAAATGTATGGTTTAACATGACTAATTTTTAGGAAGTCACCCATCATAATATCGCTCGCCAAGCTCGCTTAATCAAGAGTTCTTATCGGTGTATTGGTGGTCACGCCGAAGATTTGTTGCAAATTTTGCTCATGCGAACCGACGCGGTCGCGTAAGCCAAAGCCAAATCGGAGATATGGGTCCCGCTAGATGCACCTTTGGCACATCTATGCGTCTTGCGCCCCGCGGAGATCTTTCCGGATTAGGGTCGTAATGGCGTATCAGACGATTGTGCGTTAAGTTATGGCCATTTCCGTGTGGCCTCGACAAGATGCGTGGACCATCCCCATGGGCCCCACGTCGTGTTTTCCATTCAGACATCCCATCGACGCCGTATCTCGCTTTGCGGCCAACGATAAAATAAAATAAAAATAAAAGAAAATAAATTCGGCAGCATCAATAGATGGTTCAACACGATGACTTTCCAAGAGATCACCCATCATAGTATTGCTCTCGCCAAAGCAAGCTGAAGGGTTCTCATGGGATATGGTGTGTTAGTATGGTCACACCCACTGGAGATTTGCCATAAATTGTGCTCATCCAGAACCGGTCCATGCTGCGGTAAGGTTCCGAAATAGCCGAAATCGGAGATACGGGTCCCGCTAGATGCGCGTGCGGCTCATCTGTATGACATGCGCCCCGCGGAGATCTTTCTGGATTGAGGTCATAATGGTGAATCGGTCGATCGTGCGCAAAGTTATGGTGATTTTCATGCGGCCTCCGCACGAGGCGCGCGGATGAACCAAGTGGGCCCCACGTTTCGAGGTATCCCACCGAGCACCGCATCACATCACGATGTCGCCGGAAATCTTTCCGGATTAGGGTCATATTGGCGAATCGAAAGATCGTGTGTGAAACTATGATGATTTTCGTGCGGCCTCCGCACGACATGAGTGGATCAGCCACGTGAGCCCTATGGCTAGTGTTTTTCAGTCCAAGGCCTTCGATCGACGATGTTTTTGGAGTCGATCTCCGAGTTCTCCGGTGTCAACGGTAAAATAAAATAAAAATAAGAGGAAATAAATTGGACGGCATCAACAGATGGTTCAACACGACGACTTCCCAAGAGGTCACCCATCATGGTACTACTCTCGCCCTAGCATGCATAACTGAAAAGTTCTCATGGGATCTGGTGCTTTGGTGCGGTCGCCCCCACTGGAGATTTGCCATAAATTGTGCTCATGCAGAACCTGTTCGTACTATGGTAATGATTCGAAATAGCCAAAATCGGAGATACGAGTCCTTCCAGATGTACCTATGGCTCATCTAGGCATCGTGCACCCGGCAGAGATCTTTCCGGATTGGGGGCTTAATGGCGAATCGGAAGATCGTGCTCGAAGTTAAGGCGATTTTCGTGCGGCTTCCACACGAGACACGTGGATCAGCCTTGTGGACCCCATGGCTCATGTTTTTCAGTCGGAGGCATCCCATCGATGACTTTTTCGGAGTCAATTGCAGAGTTCTCCGTCAACGGTAAAATAAAAGAAAAATAAAAGGGAATAAAATGGGCGGCATCAACAGATGGTTCAACACGAATACTTCTTAAGAGGTCACCCATCATAGGACTGCTGTCGCCCAAGCACGCTTAATTGAAGAGTTCTCATGGGATCTTGTGTGCTGGTGCGGTCGCGCCCATTGGAGATTTGCCACAAATTGTGCTTATGTTGGACTCGTTTGTGTTGCGTTAAGGCTTCGAGGTAGTCAAAATCGGAGATATGGATCCCGCCAGATGCGCCTTTACATCTGCATGTCGTACACCTCGTGAAGATCTTTCCGTATTAGGGACATAGTGGCGAATCGGACGACTGTGCAAGTTATGGCGATTTTTGTACAGCCTCCACACGATATGTGCGGATCAGCTGCGTGGGCCCCATAACTCATGTTTCTCTGTCCGAGGCATCCCATCTACAATGATTTTGGAGTCGATCGTCGAGTTCTCCGGCATCAATGGTAAAATAAAATAAAATAAAAATAAAAGGAAATAAAATGGGCGGCATCAACGTATGGTTCAACACGACGACTTCCCAAGAGGTCCCTTAACATAAGATCGCTTCCTCGCTCTCTCTTAGTCAAGAGTTCTCATGGGATCTGTGTTGGTGCGCTACCCGGAGATTTGTCGCAAATTATGCTCATCCAGAACCCGACCGTGTTGTGGTAAGGATTCAAAATTGTCAAAATCGAGAGGTCCCCGGATGCGCCAAAAGACATTTATCGTTCCCCGCGGAGATTTTTCGGATTGTGGTCATAATGGCGAATAATCGGATGATTGTGAAGTTATGGCATTTTCGGTCTCTAACTGACGCGGACGACACGCTGGCCCCACAGATTGTGTTTTTCAGTACGAGGCATGCCATCGATGATATTTTCGGAGTCGATCTCCGAGTTCTGTGGCGTTAACGATAAAATAAAATAAAAATAAAAGAAAGTATAATGGGTGACATCAATAGATGGTTCAACACGACGACTTCCCAGGCGGTGACCCATCATAGTACTGCTCTCGCCCAAGCACACTTATCTGAAGAGTTCTCATGGGATCTGGTGTGCTGGTGTTATCACGCCCGTTGGAAATTTACCATAAATTGTGCTCATCTGGAACCCGTCCGTGTGGCGATAAGGTTTCAGAATAGCTTAAATCGGAGATATGAGTCCCGCAAGATGCGCCTGTGGCACATCTACGCGCCGCGGACATCTTTTTGGATTGGGGTCATAATGGAGAATCAGACGATTGTGCACGAAGTTATGACGATTTCTTTGCGACCTCCACAGGCCACGTGTGGACCAGCCACGTGGGCCCCACAACTTGTGTTTTTCAGTACAAGGCATGCCATCGACGACATTTTCAGAGTCGATCTCTGAGTTCTGCAGCGTCAACGGTAAAATAAAAAAAAAAGAAAATAAATTGAGCAGCATCTATAGATGGTTCAACATGAAGACTTCCCAAGAGGTCAGTCATCATAGTACTGCTCTCACCCAAGCATGCTTAACTGAAGAGTTCTCGTGATCCGGTGTCGGTTGACGCCGCCGAGATTTACCGTGAAGTAATTTGTCGAACTCGTGCGCCGGTAAGGCTTTGAAATAGCCAAAATCGGAGATACGGCTCCTGCAGAGATCTTTCCGGATTGGGGTCATAATAGTAAATCAGACGATCGTGCATAAATTTATGGCAATTTTTATGCGGATCAGCCACGTGGGCCCCACAGCTCATGATTTTTTGTCCGAGGCATCCCATCTATGACGTTTTTAGAGTCGATCATCGAGTTCTCCAGCGTCAACTGTAAAATAAAATAAAAATATAAGGAAATAAAATGGGCGGCATCGACAAATGGTTCAACACGATGACTTCCCAGGAGATTTCTCATCATAGTACTCCTCTCACCCAAGTATGCTTAACTGAAGAGTTCTCATGTGATCCGTGTACCGCGCGGCCGGTGGAGATTTATCGTATTATGCTCATAATGAATCGCTCCGTAAAGGCTTCAACTAGACAAAATCGAGATAGTCCAAATTCGCTTTGGCACATACACGTGCACCCCACGAAGATCTTTCTGGATTTGGGTGATAATGGCGAATCGAATGATTGTGTGAATTTATGGAGACTTCCATGCAGCCTCCACACGAGACGCACGGATCAGCCGCGTGGGCCCCATGGCTTATATTTTTTAGTCTGTGACATCCCATCTACGACGTTTTCAGAGTTGATCACCGAGTTCTCCGGTGTCAACAGTAAAATAAAATAAAAATAAAAAGAAATAAAATGGGCAGCATCGACAGATGGTTCAACACGATGACTTCCCGGGAGATTACCCATCATAGTACTGCTCTCGCTTAAGCACACTTAAATGAAGAGTTCTCATGTGATTTGGTGTGCTAGTGCAGTAAGGCTTCGAAATAGCTGAAATTGGAGATACGGGTCCCACCAGCTGCACTTGTGGCACATCTACGTGTCGTGCACATTATGGCGAATCGGGCGATCGTGCGTGAAGTTATGGAGATTTCTGTGCGGCCTTCATACGAGACGTGCAGATCAGCCGCGTGGGCCACACGACTCGTGTTTTTTAGTCCGAGGCATCCCATCGATGATGTTTTTGGGGTTGATCGTCGAGTTCTTCGGCATCAATGATAAAATAAAATAAAAATAAAAGGGAATAAAATGGGCGGTATCAACAGATTGTTCAACACGACGACTTCCAGGAAGTCACCCATCATAGTAATGCTCTCGCCCAAGCAAGCTTAACTGAAAAGTTCTGATTGGATATGGTGTCCTGGTGCGGTCATGCCCGTGAAGATTTTTCGTCGATTGTGCTCATGCGGAACCCGTCATCACTAATAAATTTGAACTGAATTCAGCGGAAGATCAACAACGTGTCTTTGAAAGTCATAATGGCATAATCGGATGATCATGCGTGAATTTATGGTGATTTTCATTACGCGAGATGCAATCCATACCCCACACACTCGTGTTTGTCTATCCGAGACATCACATCTACAATGTTTTCAGAGTCGATCACCGAGCTCTCCGGTGTCAACGGTAAAATAAAATAAAAATAAAAGGAAATAAAATGGGCTGCATCAACAAATGGTTCAACACAATGACTTCCCACAAGCTCACCCATCATAGTATTGCTCTTGCCCAAGCACGCTTAACTGAAGAGTTTTCATGGGATCTGGTGTGCTGGTGCGGTCGCATCGGCTGAAGATCTGCTACAAATTGTGCTCATCCAGAACCCGTCTGTGCCACAGTATGGCTTCGAAATAGCCATAATCAGAGATACAGGTCCCGCTAGATGTGCTTGCAGCTCATCTGCACGTCGTGCGCCTCGCTGAGATCTTTCTGTATTTGGGTCATAATGGCGAATCAGATGATCCTGCGCAAAGTTATGGCGATTTCCGTGTTGCCTCGACACGAGATGCGCGGACCAGCCGTGTGGGCCACACAGCTCGTGTTTTTCTGTACGAGGCATGCCATCGATGACATTTTCGGAGTCGATCTCCAAGTTCTACGACGTCAATAGTAAAATAAAACAAAAATAAAAGAAAATAAATTGGGCAGTATCAACATATGGTTCAACACAATGACTTCCCAAGAGGTCACCCATTACTGCTCTTGCCCAAGCACGCTTAACTAAAGAGTTCTCATGGGATCTAGTGTGCTAGTGCAGTCGCACCCGCTGGAGATTTGTCGCAAATTATGCTCATGCGAAACTCGTCCGTGCAGCAGTAAGTCATCGAAATAGCTAAAATCAGAGATACAGGTCCCGCTAGAAGCGCCTGCAGCACATCTGCGCATCGTGCACCCCATGAAGATCTTTCCAGATTCGGGTCACAATGGAAAATCGGACGATTGTGCGTGAAGTAATGGCAATTTCCATGTAGCCTGTGCACGAGATATGCGGATCAGCCTTGTGGACCCCATTGCTCGTGTTTTTCAGTCCGAGGCATCCATCCCATCGACAATATTTTTGGAGTCGATCGCCAAGTTCTCAAGCATCAACGATAAAATAAAATAAAAATAAAAGAAAATAAATTGTGCAGCATCAACAGATGGTTCAACACGACGACTTCCTAGGAGGTCACCCATCATAGTACTGCTGTCACCAAGCACGCTTAAATGAAGAGTTCTCATGGGATCTGGTGTGCTGGTGCAGTCGCGCCCACTGGAGATTTATCATAATTTATGCTCATGCTGAACCCATCTGTGCAGCTGTAAGCCATCGAACTAGCTGAAATCGGAGATATGGGTCCTGCCAGATGCGCATGCAACACATCTTCGCTTCGTCCGCCTGCAGAGATCTTTCCAGATTAGGGTTATAATGGCGAATCAGACGATCGTGCGTGAATTTATGGCGATTTTCGTACGGTCTCCGCACGAGACATGTTTTTCAGTCCGAGGCATCCCATCGATGACATTTTCGGAGTCGATTGTCGAGTTCTTCGCTGTCAACGATAAAATAAAATAAAAATAAAAGGAAATAAAATTGACGGCATCAACAGATGGTTCAACATGACTTTCCAAGAGGACCCCATCATATCGCTCTCGCCTCAAGCACGCTTAAGCGAAGAGTTCTCATCGATGGTGTATTGCTCTGCGGTCGTGCTCTTGGAGATTTGCATAAATTATGCTCATGTGAAACCCATACATGCCACGGTAAGGCTTCGACATAGCTGAAATAGGAGTTACGGGTCCCGCCAGATGTGCCTACAACTCATCTGCGTGTCCTAAGCCCCGCGGAGATCTTTCCGGATTGGGGTCATAATGGTGAATCGAACGATCGTGCGTGAATGTATGGAAATTTTCGTGCAGCCTCCGTACAAGACGCGCGCATCAGCCGTGTGTGCCCCACGACTCGTGTTTTTTAGTCTGGGGCATCCCATCAATGACATTTTCAGAGTTGATCGTTGAGTTCTCCAGCGTCAGCGGTAAAATAAAATAAAAATAAATGAAAATAAAATGGGCGACATCAATAGATGGTTCAACACGACGACTTCCCAAGAGATCACTGTCATAAGATCTATCGCCAAGCACGCTTAATCAAGAGTTCTCATGATCTGTGCTAGCGCGCTACCGGAGATTTATCTCAAATTGTGTTTCGAGCACGTCCGTGCTACCTTAAGGCTTCAAAATAGAAATGAGATACAGTCTGAGCGCGCAGGCTATTCGCATCGTCGAGATCTTTCCGGATTGGTGTCATAATGGTGAATAGGATGATCATGCACGAACATATGACAATTTCCGCGTGGCCTCCACACGAGATGCGTGGATCAATCGAGTGGGCCCCACGACTCGTGTTTTTCAGTTCGAGGCATCCCATCGACGACATTTTTGGAGTCGGTCGCTGAGTTCTCCGGCGTCAACGATAAAATAAATAAAAAATAAAAGAGAATAAAATGGGCGACATCAACAGATAGTTCAACACGATGACTTCCTAGGAGGTTAGCCATCATAGTACTGCTCTCGCCCAAGCACGCTTAATGGAAAAGTTCTCATGGGATTTGGTGTGCTGATGCAGTCTCGCTCGCTAGAGATTTCCCGCAATTTGAGCTCATCCAGAACCCCTCTGTGTCGTAGTAAGGCTTCGAACTAGCCGAAATCAAAGATATGTGTCCTGCCAGATGTAATATCCAATTAGCTTACTTCCTAATTAATTTTGTTTTAGCTAATCAAGCCGTTATCGAGTACATCAGAGCACCTAAGCATGCGTTGGATTAAAGCATTCGACGCCATGGCCGGATCGATCGAAAGAACCGCCACCCTCGCCGCCGCCTTCGACAAATACCGCCGTGGCGCAATGTACGCCGAAGTGATCGCGTCTCCGCTAGAACCGCCGCCTCGTCGATCCTCCTTCCTTGATCGTCGCCGACGATCGCCGATGCTGAACCATCACATCCAAAGCCTTTCTGCAAATCTGGTGAACCATCGGCTAGGGATTTCCTATTCGACGGGAAACGGGAGTTTTGTGAGTTGCTGAATTTCTTTCCTATTCTTTTCTTCATCTTCCCTTGGTGTCAAATGGATTATGGAGTTCCAAAATTTAAGTTAGAGTTACGTAATTATTATGTATTAAAATGAAGATTGGCATTTTGTTAATTTTAGTTTGTTAATTTAATCGGTAATTAATACGTTAGTAGATTACTTTCATGCCCAAGATTTAAAGATTATATGAGGAGACATAAATTTAAGATTGTAGTTTGTGGTGATACTAACGTGTTAATTATGAGTTTCATTTATGAGTTTCAGAAGTATTTAGAAGAGTTATTTCATTATAGGTTGTGTACTGAGGAGGAATCGGAGCACATCACTACATTGGTATAGACACCGAGAGACATAATTGCTAATTTAAATTCGTTTCTATAGTCCCATGAATGCCATTGTTTCTACCAATTTTTATAAATTGTAAAATGAATACATATATATAATGCCATTACCAATGAATGACATACATATAGATATTCTGTCAGTATGACATTATAACCGTCAATGATTATATAGTTCATTTTCTTTATTTGCATATGATTGTTGCATATAGAAATATTTTAAAATATGTTGTTAAATGCGAATGATAAACAGGAAATGTCGTTATGATAGAAGGCTATGTGATAGAAATCAAATATGCAAAAGTTCGATGAGATGAGTAGAGGATCTTAGTATCCCGATCGACAGGTTGGAGCCAAGTCGCCCAATCGGGTTTTAGGTAAGTAGTATGGTTCCTACCGCTTGCCTTTAGCGATGGGTCGTAATTTTGTTATGAAGTCAAAACCTATGCAATTATAAATGACATTTCTAGAAAAATGATTTGATATAGAACTGAAATGACTTTCATTAAATAACTGCTCCAATGACATGATATTGATACAGCACAAATCTACAGCATCTTGTTCAGTTACATTGTTACATTTCTGCAGCATTGTTTACCAGTTTTACTCTTCTTCAAATTTAAATGTACATGTACGATTATTCCTACTATCTTGTTCTGAGCTTACTTTAGCATTCTTGTCTCACAAAGCTTTAGCTTATGATGCTACCGTTGATAATTTCAGGAAAAGACGAGGTGGGTAGAAGCTAGTCCGTTTTGTTGATTTGTACAGTTTTGGGGTGTATAGTTTTGAGAAGATTGGGAAGATTAAAGGCTTTTTGGGTACGTACAAAATTTTAATACTGATGCCTTTAGTTGTTCTGTATTTATTTACAAACTTAAAGATTTCATGCTTCTAAATTTTGTGATACGAATTACGTAGTATATGAATTTTAAATTTTGTGATGATTTGATGATGCTAATTTCACTTTCGCTCCACGAGTTGGAACGGTCGATGGAATATAATCCTATTCTGTTTTTACACTCGATTGACCCTAGAATAAGGGTAGTCATCCGGAAAGTGATATCGAGCACTAAGGTTGAGAATAGAGCAAAAAGATTGATGATAATAGAATGGAAGCATGGATTTATAATAAGTGTTGAATTGATCAATACAGAACTATATGATGATTAATTTTGGGCTAGGAATCCATATGTTCTTATTTTCATGCATGTATGGTATTTAATAAATATGTATCAAATAAATAATTCTTGTAATTACAGATTAATTTGCCTGAAGAAATGCCAGAAAGGTTAGATGGTTTCAAGACTAAATGACTCGAACTCCATGTCGGAGATAATTCTAACAGTGAAATACAACCTAAAGCAAGTGGTGAAGGTAGACCGATGAATTGTAAGGGGTAGTTCGCTTGATTTCCATTGTTGATAAGCTAGCATCTATGGAAAATCACGGGCAGATCGAGTTTGGTTCTGTGGATCAACATTTGAGGATATTTCAAACGTTCAAACCACCAGCATTCAAGGGAACCAGTGATCCTATAGTGGCGGAAGATTGGTTGCTTAAAATTGAAAAAAATTTGGATGAGATGATTTGCCCAAAACGAAGAGTAGATGCTACTTTTGTATTAGAAGGGGCATAAAGGTGGTGGCTCAACACAGGAAAGATTTGAAATGATACATATTACTCGATCAAATGGGATGAGTTTGTCAAAGTATTCAAAGATTTTATTCCTCCATCACCGACTTGCTTTACAAGACAAATTTTTCAATCTAACTCAAGGATCAAAACTATAATGCATGAAGCCGAGTTCACTTCTCTTCTGGATATGCTCCACATTATATCAAATACAGGAAGAGAAATGTCATAGATTTCTTTGAGGCCTCGAGATCACTATTTTAAGCACCATTTGATATCGAGTTCTCGTTGGTTGAAAGGGCTAGGAGAATTGAAAATGAGTTGAATTTTTCTAAGCAATAGTGGGTTTTCTGTGAGCAAACCAAAGCTTTGAAAGAAGGCCGATTTCAGCAAGAAATTTAAGTTTGATGATAGACAGAAACAAATTCAGTTGGAGAAACTTATTTGTGATAAGTGTGGAAAGCGACATTTTGGACAATGTTTGGTTGGATCAGGGAAATGTTACAGATGTGATCAAGTTGGACATCGTGCAACCGATTGCCCATTGGAGAAGAAGAAGGATATAAAATCATATAATTATCAGGGACAGGGTCAACAAAGAAAATTTTTGGAAGCCATGAAGCCAGGTAACACACAATTTTTGGGAAAACCTTCAATTCAAGAGAAAGGAGAAACTTCAGAACGAAAAATCAACCCTCCAGTAAAAGCCAGAGTTTTGCTATCACTCCGCAAGAAGCGAAGGAATCAAATGAAGTGGTGTCAGGTATGCTTAAAATTTCAGATCATTTGGCCATTTGATTCGTGCTTCATTCATTCATTTCGATTCCTTTTACCGATGCTATTAATTAATTTTGTTTTAGCTAATTAATCCATCGTTATCAGAGTACATGTAGCACCTAAGCATGCGTGGTTGGAAAGCATTCGACGCGTATGAGGGATCGATCGAAGAAACCGCCATCGCCGCCATCGGCTTCGATAATCCGCTTTCGTGCGCGGTGATCCGCGGCCGGAACCGCCGCCTCCGTGTGATCCTCTTTCCGTAGTCTTCGCCGACGCCTTTGATTCGCCGGAACCGTCGATCCGTAAGCCTTGCTTGGGAAATCCCGTGAACCGATCGGCTCGGCTAGGGATTTCCTGTTCCTGGCCGATCGGGGAAACCTAGGGAGTTTTGTGAGTTGCTGAATTTCTTTCCCTATTCCTTTTTCTTTCAGCCGGCAGCCTTCCTTGGTGTTGAAATGCGTGATTATGGAGTTCCGAAATCTGTTTTGGCTGTTAGGTGAGTTGCAGAATTATTGTGTATTAAAATGGGGGTTTAGGATTGGCATTTTTGTTAATTTTAGTTTGTTAATTTAATCAGGTAATTAATATTGGCGTTAGTAGATTACTTTGAGTCGCTCTTATTTCAAAAGATTATATGAGGAGACATAAATTTCAGGTAAGATTGTAGTTTAAGCTGGTGATACTAACGTGTTAATTATGAGTTTCATTTATGAGTTTCATGTAGAAGTATTTAGAAGAGTTATTTCATTATAGGTTGTGTACTCGAGGAGGAATCGAGGAGCACATCACGACACTGGTATAGACACTGAGGTGAGACATAATTGCTAATTTAAATTCAGTTTCTATAGTCCTATGAATGCCATTGTTTCTACCGATTTTTATAAATTGTATGAATGACATACATATAGATATTCCTGTCATATTGTATGCCATTATGAATGACATACATATAGATATTCCTGTCATATTGTATGCCATTACAACTGCTCAATGATTATAAGCCAGTTAGTTCATTTTCTTTAATAGCATATGATTTCGTTGGGCATATAGAAATATTTTAAAATATGTTGTTAAATGCAGTAATGAGATAAACAGGAAAATGTCAGGAAAATTGTGATATGAATGCTATGTGATAGAAATCTGCGCAGATAGGCAAAAGTTCGACGAGACGAGTGGGATCTTAGTATCGACTGACATTGAGGTTGGATTAGTAGCGTCCAACCTGTCGTGGGGCGCTAGGTAAGTATGGTTCCTACCTTACCTTCATTTTAAAAAGTGCAACCACTTTGTTATGAAGTCAAAACCTATGCAATTATAAATGACATTTCTAGAAAAATAATTTGATATAGAACTGAAATGACTTTCATTAAATAACTGCTCTTATGACATGATATTGATATAGTATGAATCTACAAAGATATTATTGATACATACATTTCGCAACATTGTTTACTACTCTTTCCGCAAATTTAAATGTACATGCACGATTGTTCCTACGTCTGTTCGAGCTTACTTTAGCAATCTTGTCTCACAAAGCTTTAGCTTATGATGCTACCGTTAATAATTTCAGGAAAAGACGAGGTGGGTAGAAGCTAGTCCGTTTTGTTGATCTGTAAAGTTTTGGGGTGTATAGTTTTGGAAAGATTGGGAAGATTAAAGGTTTTTTGGGTACGTACAAAATTTTAATACTGATGTATTTAGTTGCTCTGTATTTATTTACGAACTTAAAGATTTCATGCTTCCAAATTTTGTGATACGAATTACATAGTATATGAATTTTAAATTTTGTGATTATTTGATTAGATGCAAATTTCACTTGCTCGTTCCGCAGTTGCACATGTTGGAACGTGGAATCAGATCTAATCGAGTCATCCCGCTACACTGATTGACCCTAGAATTGGTAGGGTCATGGGGTGTGACACCGATTTACATTGCCTCTGAGATCTTTCCTGATTGGGGTCATAATGGCGACCTGACGATCGCGTGAAGTTCATGTGCCTCCAAACGAGACGTGCGGATCAGCCGCGTGGGCCCCATGACTCTTGTTTTTCAATCTGAGGTATCCCATCGACGATAGTTTCCAAGTCGATCGCCGA
Organism: Cymbidium sinense; assembly: GCA_021442155.1. Lineage (NCBI taxonomy): Eukaryota > Viridiplantae > Streptophyta > Magnoliopsida > Asparagales > Orchidaceae > Cymbidium > Cymbidium sinense. The sequence goes on from CM038226.1 coordinate 58,228,240, forward strand.
GTTCTCCAGCGTCAATGAAAAAATAAATTAAAAATAAAAACAAATAAAATGGGTGGCATCAATAAATGGTTCAACACGATGACATCCCAAGAGGTCACCCATCATAGCACTGCTCCCACCCAAGCTCGTTTAACTGAAGAGTTCTCATGGATGGTGTGCGGTGCCGCGTGCCGGAAAGTATCCAAAATTGTGCTCATCCGAACCCCGCCGGTAAGGCATCGACGTAGCCAAAATTAGAGTTACGGGTCCTGCCAGATGCGCCTAAAGTTCATCTGCGCATTGTGCCCACCGCGTAGATCTTTTTGCATTGCGATCATAATGGCGCGACGACGTGCACTTTATGGTGATTTCGCGCGCACAAGACACACTACGATGTGGGCCCCACAACTCTTGTTTTTAGCCTGAAACATCCTATCAACAACATTTTCAGAGTCGATCGTCGAGTTCTCCGGCGTCACCCGTAAAATAAAATATAAATAAAAGGAAATAAAATGGGTGGCATCAACTGATGGTTCAACACGATGACTTCCCAAGAGGTAACCCATCATAGTACTGCTCTCGCCTATGCACGCTTAACTAAAGAGTTCTCATATGATCCGGTGGCCGGTGTCATCATACTAGAGATTTGCCATAAATTCTTGCGAACCCATCCGCTCAGGTAAGGCTTCAAATAAACGGAGACACGGGTCCCTCCAGATGTGCGTTTAGCACATCTCCGCATCGTGTGCCCCGCGGAGATTTTTTCGGATTGGAGTCATAATGGCGAATTAGACGATTGTGCATGAAGTTATGGCGATTTCCGTGCAGCCTCCATACAAGACACGCGGATCAATCGCGTGGGCCCCATGGCTCGTGTTTCTTAGTCCGAGGCATCCCATCGACGACTTTTTTGGAGTCGATCACCGAGTTCTCCAGCGTCAACGACAAAATAAAATAAAAATAAAAGGGAGTAAAATGGGCGGCATCTACAGATGGTTCAATACGATAACTTTCTAGGAGGTCACCCATCATAAGATCGCTTCGCCAAGCACGCTTAATTGAAGATTTCATGGGATCGGTGTGATGGTGTGCGCCCACCGGAGATTTGCCTCACTGGTCATGGAACCCGTCCGCGCCGCGAAGCCTTCGAACCAGAAGATACGGTCCCACCAGATGCGCGCAAGACATCTCGCTGCCTTGCGCGGAGATCTTTTTGGATTGGGGTCATAATGACAAATCAGACGATCATGCGTGAAGTTTTGGCGATTTCGTGGCACACACGAAGCGCGGATCACTCATGTGGCCCCACCCATGTACTTTTCACCGAGGCATCCCATTAACGACGTTGAGTCGATCGCCGAAGTTCTCCGGGCCAATGGTAAAATAAAATAAAATTGAAGGAAATAAAATGGGCATCAACCAATGGTTCAACGCGACTTCAGAGGTCACCCATCATAAGATCGCTCGCCCAAACATGCTTAATCAAGAGTTCTCATGTCCGGTGTGTGTGGTCTCCCCGCTAGAGATTTGCCGCAAATTGAGCTCATCTAGAACCCGCTCGCGCGCAAAGAAGATTCAAAATAGTCAAAATTGGAGACGGGTCCGCCAGATGCGAAGGCGGCACATGTTCAGATCGCGGCGCCACGCGGAGTTCTGATTAAATAATGGAGAATCGACGATCATGCGCGGGTTATGATGATTTTCGGCGATTGAACGAGCGCTGATCACCGATTGGCCCCACGATTCATGGTTTTCAGTTCGAGGCATCCCATCGATGACGTTTTCGAAGTCAATCGCCGAGTTCTCCAGCGTCAACATTGAAATAAAATACAAATAAAAGGAAATATAATACGCGGCATCAACAGATGGTTCAACAAGACAACTTTCCATGAGGTCACCCATCGTAGTATTGTTCTCGCCTAAGCATGCTTAACTGAAGAGCACTCATGGGATCTGGTGTGGTCAACATTGAAATAAAATATAAATAAAAGGAAATATAATACGTGGCATCAACAAATGGTTCAACACGATGACTTTTCATGAGGTCACCCATCATAGTATTGTTCTCGCCTAAGCACGCTTAACTGAAGAGCACTCATGGGATCTGGTGTGCTGGTGTGGTCGCATCTGTTAAAATTTTTTCACAAATTATGCTAATGCGGAACCCATCCGCGGCCGCAGAAGCTTCAACTAGTCAAAATCGAGATACGTCCGCCAGATGCTCCGCTCATCTGCGTCGTGCGCCTACGAGATCTTTTCGAATTTGAGTCATAACGGTGAATCGACAATCGCGTGCACAAATTAGTATGCGACACCTCGCGACGACGACGCCTCTATGGGTCCCATGGCTCGTGTTTTTTTAGTCCGACGCATCCCATCGATGACGTTTTCGGAGTCGATCGCCGAGTTCTCCGGCTTCAATGGAAAAAAAAATAAAAGGAAATAAAATGGGCGGCATCAACAGATGGTTCAACAAGATGACTTCTCAAGAGGTCACCCATCATAGTACTGCTCTTGCCCATGCACGCTTAAGTGAAGAGTCGACCGGTGTCACGTGCGGTCACCGGAGATTTGCCGCTCTTGCGAACCCGCATGCCACGGTAAAGCTTAGAAATAGCTGAAATCAGAGATACGGGTCTCGCCAGATGCACCGCCATCCGTCGGCGTCACGGAGATCTTTCCGATTAATGTCATAATCGTAAGCGCGGTTATGGCGATTGCGGCCTCCACAGACGCGGGTGAAACCACGACTTGTATCCATCTCTCGATGACATTTTGAGTCAATTCTCGGCGCAATGTTAAAATAAAATACAAATAAAAGGAAATAAAATGGGCGGCATCAACTGATTGTTTAACGCGATAACTTTCCAAGAGGTTACCCATCGCTGCTAAAGCACGCTTAATCAAGAGTTGGATTCGGTGTCTTGCCGCTGGAGATTTACAAATTGTGCTCATGCGGAATTCATCCGTGCCGCAGTAACGCTTCGAAATAGCCGAAATCGAAGTTGTGGGTCCCGACAGATGCGCCTATGGCACTTGTCCGCATAGTGCGCCTCGCGGAGATCTTTTCGGATTGCGGTTACAATGGAGAATCGGATGATCGTGCACGAAGTTTTTGCAATTTTTGTGCGGCCTTTGCACGAGACATGCGGATCAGCCGAGTGGGCCACATGGCTCGAGTTTTTCTGTCCGAGGCATCCCATCGATGATGTTTTCAGAGTCGATTGTCGAGTTCTCCGGCATTAATGTTAAATTAAAATACAAATATAAGGAAATAAAATATGTGGCATCAATAGATGGTTAAACACGATGACTTCCCATGAGGTCACCGATCATTGTACCGCTCTCGCCTAAGCATGCTTAACTGAAGAGTTCTCATGAGATTTGGTGTGCTGGTGCGATCGCGCCTGTTGGAATTTTTCGCAAATCGTGCTCATGCGAAATCCATCCATGCCACGGTATGGCCTCGAACTAGTCGAAATCGGAGATAAGTGTCCCGCCAAATGCTCGGCCATCGTGAGTCATGCTACTAAGATCTTTCATAATGGAACGATCGCGGTGCGGTTCTAGTGATTTTTGTGCGCCCTTCGAGACGACAGACGTCACGATGAGCACGGCTCATGTTTTTCAGTCCGAGGCATCCCATCGACAACGTTTTCGGAGTCGATCATCGAGTTCTCCAGCTTCAATGAAAAATAAAACAAAAATAAAAGGAAATAAAACTAGCGGCATCAACAGATGGGTTAACACGACGACTTCCTAGGAGATCACCCATCATAGCAAGCTCGCTTAACCAAGAGTTCAGGATCTGCGTTATGGTGCGATCACCGGAGATTTGATGCAAATTTTGCTCATCCCGATCCCATCCGTGCTGCGGTAAGGCTACGAAATAACAAACGGAGATACGGATGTGCATGCGCATGATCGCGTCGCCCATGGAGATCTTTTTTTAAGGTCATAAGGGCAGACGACGGGCGTGAAGTTATGACGATTTTGGTGCGGCCTTCACATTAGATGCGCGGATCAGCCGCGAGGGCCCCACAGCTCGTGTTTTTCAGTCAAAGGCATCCTATCTACAATATTTTCAGAGTTGATCGCCGAGTTCTACGGTGTCAACGATAAAATAAAATAAAAATAAAAGGAAATAAAATGTGCAGTATCAATATATGGTTCAACACGATGACTTCCCAGGAGGTCACCCATCATAATAATGTTCTCCACGCTTAACAAGAGTTCTCATGTGATCCGGTGTGCCACGGGAGAGTTGCCATAAATTATGCTCAATAATGTGTAGTGTACTATATAGTGTATTGTATATTGTACTACATATAATATAGTGTGTAGTATATTATACTATGCACTACTTATACACTACACTACACTAGTAATATTATAGTGTATTGTATAATATAGTATGTAGAAAGTAATGTATAATATAGTATATAATATCGTGTATTATATAGTATAGTATAGTATATAGTATAGTATAGTGTAGTATATAGTGTATAGTATAATATAGTGTATATAGTATGTAGAATATAATAATAGTATACTATATATGTCATTATACTATACTATACCATACACTATACAATTGACAACACACTATACTATACCGAAGCCTTACTACGGCAGGAACGGGTTCTGCAAGAGCACAATTTGCGATAAACCTCGGTACCACACCAAAGACACCGCATTACATGAGAACTCTTCAGTTAAGCTTGCTTGGGAGAAAGCAGTACAATGATGGGTGACCTCTTGGGAAGTCATCATGTTAAACCATCTGTTGATGTCGCCCATAGTATTTCCTTATATTTTTATTTTATTTTACCGTTGACGATGGAGAACTCAATGATCAACTCCGAAAATGTCATTGATGGGATGCATCGGACTGAAAAACACGAGCCATGGGGCCCATGCGGCTGATCTGCACGTCTCGTGCGAAGGTCACAAAGAAATTGCCATAACTTCACGCGCGATCATCCGATCCGCCATTATGACCCCAATCCGGAAAGATCTCCACAGCGATGACGATGGCCGCAGCGATTTGGCATCACCAGATCTTCGATTTTGACTACCACTGTATGGACAGGTTTCTCATGAGCATAATTTGCGGCAAATCTTCACGCACGCAATTACACCAGCACACCGCATCCTATGAGAACTCTTCGCTAAGCATGCTTTGGAGCAAAGACAATGATGGGTGACTTTCTAGGAAGTCATCGTGTTGAACCATCTGTCAATGCCACCCAATTAATTTTCTTTCATTTTTATTTTATTTTACCATTGATGCCGTAGAACTCGGAGATCGACTCCGAAAACTTCATCGATGGCATGCCTCGTACTGAAAAACACGGCCTGTGGGTCCCACACAACTTGTCAGCACGTCTCATGCGGTGGCTGGATGGAAATCGCCATAACTTCGCACACGATCATCCGATTGGTCATTATGACCCTAATCCAGAAAGATCTCCACAAGGCGCATGACGCATAGATGTGCTGCAGGCGCATCTAGAGGGACCCGTATCTCCAATTTCGGCTATTTCGAAACCTTACCGCAACACGACTGGGTTCCAGATGAGCATAATTTGAGATAAATCTCCAGCGGGCAAGACCACACAAGCACACCAGATATCATGAGAACTCTTCATTTAAGTGTGCTTGGGTGAGAGCAGTACTATGATGGGTGACCTCTAGGGAAGTCGTCGTGTTGAACCATCTATCGATGCCGCCCATTTTTATTTTCTTTTCTTTTTATTTTATTTTACCATTGACACCATAGAACTTGGAGATTAACTCCGAAAATATTGTCGATAGCATGCCTTGTACCAAAAAACATGAGCTGTGGGGCCCACGTGTTGGTCCGCGCATCTCGTACGGAGGCCGCACAGAAATTGCCATAACTTTGTGCACGATCGTCTGATTTGCCATTATGACCCCAATCTAGAAAGATCTTCATGGGGCACACGATGCGCAGATGAACCACAAACACATCTGGCAGGACATGTTTCTCCGATTTCATCTATTTTGAAGCCATACCGTGGCATGGACGGGTTTAGCATGAGCATAATTTTTAGGAAATCTCAAGTGGGGGAGACCACACCTACACACCAGATCCCTTGAGAACTCCTCATTTAAGCGAGCTTGGGCGAGAGCAGTACTATGATGAGTGACCTCCTAGGAATTCGTCGTGTTGAACCATTTGTTGATGCCGCCCATTTTATTTCCTTTTTATTTTATTTTATTTTAATGTTGATGCCGGAGAACTCAAAGATGGACTCTGTAAACATCATTGATTGGATACCTCGGACTGAAAAACACGAGCTGTGAGGCCCACAAGGCTGATCCATCTGTCTCGTGTGGAGGCCGCACAAAAATTTCCATAACTTCACGCACGATCATTCGATTCGCCATTATGACCCCAATCATGACATAACTCCGATGTGCCGTGCACATCGGTGGGACCGTATATTCAATGTTGGCTATTTTGAATTCTTACCGCGGCACAGACGGGATCCGCATGAGCACAATTTAAGGCAAATCTCCAGCGGGGGAAACCGCACCAGTACACCAGATCCGATGATATCTCTTCCGTTATGCGTGCTTGGGCGAGAGCAGTACTATGATGGGTGATATCTTAGGAAGTCTTCATGTTGAACCATCTGTTGATGCCGACCAATTTATTTTCTTATATTTTTATTTTATTTTACTTGTGAGTACTCGTGAGATCGACTCAAAACATCATCGATGGGATGCCTCTGACGAAAACACGAGCCATAGGGCCATCATGGTCGACCGCGATCTCGTGGAGGTCGCACAAAATTACCATAACCGCAGATCTTCTGATTTGCTAATATGACCCCAATTCGGAAAGATCTTCGTGGGGCGCACGACGCGTAGATGTGCTGCAGATGCATCTAGCAGGTTCCATGTCTCAAATTTCGGCTAGTTCAAATCCTTACCACAGCACATACGAGTTCTGCATAAGCATAATTTGAGATAAATCTCTAGTGAGCGCGACCTCACCACCACACAAGATCTTATGAGAACTCTTCAGTTAAGCGTGCTTGGGCGAGAGTAGTACTATGATGGGTGACCTCCTGGAAAGTCGTCGTGTTGAACCTTCTATTGATGCCCCCATTTTATTTACTTGTATTTTTTATTTTATCATTGATGTCGGAGAACTCGGCGATCGACTCTAAAAACGTCGTAGATGAGATGCCTCGGACTGAAAAATATGAACTGTGGGGCCCATGCGGCCGATCCACACGTCTCGTAGGGAGGCCGCACGAAAATCACTGTAACTTCGCGCACGATCATCTGATTCGCCAATATGACCAAATTTCAGAAAGATCTCTGCTGGGCACACGACGTGTAGATGTGCCAAAGGCGCATTTGGCAGAACCCATATCTCCGATTTCAGCTATTGCGAAGCCTTACCGCCATGTACGGGTTCTACATGATCACAATTTATGGAAAATCTCCTACGGGCGCGACAACACTAGCACACCTCATCACATGAGAAATCTTCAGTTAAGCGTGCATGGGTGAGAGCAGTACTATTATGGGTGACCTCCTCGAAAGTCATCGCGTTGAACCATATGTTGATGCCGCCCATTTTATTTCCATTTATTTTTATTTTATTTTAATGTTGACGCTAGAAAACTCGATGATTGCCTCCGAAAACTTTGTAGATGGGATGCCTCGGACTGAAAAATATGAGTCATGGGGCCCACACGATTGATCCACATGTCTCGTGCGGAAGCCGCACAAAAATTGCTATAACTTCACGCACGATCGTCCTATTCGCCATGATGGCCCAATCCAGAAAGATCTCCGTGGGGCATACAACGCGCAGAAGTGCCAAAGGCACATTCAGCGGGACCTGTATCTTTGATTTTGACTATTTTGAATCCTTACCGTGGCACATACGGGTTTCGCATGAGCACAATTTGCAGCAAACCTCCAGCGGACGTGACCACAACAACACACCAGATCACATGAGAACTCTTCAGTTAAGCATGGTTGGGCAAGTGCAGTACTATGATGGGTGACCTCATGGGAAGTCGTCGAGTTAAACCATCTGTTGATGCCACCCATTTTATTTCCATTTATTTTTATTTTATTTTACTGTTGACGCGGAGAACTCGGCGATCGACTCTTAAACCGTCGTTGATGGGATGCCTCGGACTGAAAAACATGAGTCATGGGGCCCACGTGGCTGATCCACGCGTCTCGTGCAGAGGCACACGAAAATCACCATAACTTTACGCACGATCATCCGATTCTCTGTTATGACCCCAATATGGAAATATCTCCATGGGGCACACGACAGACAGATGTGTGAAAGGCACATTTGGCAAGACCCATATCTCTGATTTTGGCAATTTCGAAGCCTTACCGCGATAAGTACGGGTTTCGCATGTGCACAATTTGCGGCAAATCTCTAATAGGACGACCAAAGACACCGATCACTTGAGAATACCGCTTAATCGGTGAGAGCAATACTTTGATGGGTGACATCATGGGAAGTCATCACGTTGAACCATCTATTGATGCTGCCCATTTTATTTCCTTTTATCTTTATTTTATTTTACCGTTGATGCCGGAGAACTCGGCAATCTACTCCAAAATTATCATCGATGGGACGCTTTAGACTAAAAAACACGAGCTAATGGGCCCATGCGGCTGATCCGCACGTCTTTTGTGGAGGCCACACAGAAATTGCCCTAACTTCACGCATGATCGTCCGATTTGCTATTATGTCCCCAATCTAGAAAGATCTCTATGGGGCGCACGATGCGCAGATGTGCCAAAGGCACATCTAGCGGGACTCGTATCACCGATTTTGGCTAGTTCGAAGCCTTACTGCGACACAGACGTGTTCCGCATGAGCACAATTTGCAAAAAATCTCCAACAGGCGCGATCACTCCAGCACACCAAATCCCATTAACTCTTCGCTGCTTGCCTCATCGACTATAGTCGACCTATTGGGAAGTCATCGTGTTTAACCATCTATTGATGCCGCCAATTTTAATTCCTTTAATTTTTATTTTATTTTACCGTTTACGTCGGAGAACTCGGTGATTGACTCTGAAAACATCATTGATGGGATGCCTCGGACTTAAAAACACGATCCATCGGGCCCACATGGCTGATCCACATGACTCGTATGTAGACCGCACAGAAATTGTCATAACTTCATGCATAATCGTCTGATTCGCCATTATGACCCCAATTTGGAAAGATCTCCGCGGGGTGCACGACACGTAGATGAGTCACAGACACATCTGGCGGGACCCGTATCTCCGATTTTGGCTATTTTGAATCCTTACCGCGGCATAGATGGGTTCCACATGAGCACAATTTATGACAAATCTCCAGCAGGGGTGACCACACCAGCACACCAGATCCCATGAGAACTCTTCAGTTATGCGTGTTTGGGCGAGAGCAGTACTATGATGGGTGACCTCGTGGGAAGTCATCGTGTTGAACCATTTGTTGATGCTGCCCAATTTATTTCCTTTTATTTTTATTTTATTTTACCATTAATACTGGAGAACTCGGCTATCAACTTCAAAAATGTCATCGATGTGATGCCTTGGACTGAAAAACACTAGCCGTGAGGCCCACTAGGCTGATCCACACGTCCGGTGCGAAGGCTGCGCGAAAATTGCCATAACTTTGCGCATGATCGTCCGATTCGCCATTATGACTCCAATCTAGAAAGATCTCTATGGGGTGCACGACGCACAGATGTGTTGCAGGCACATTAGGCTAGACCAGTATCTCCAATTTTGGCTAGTTCGAAGCCTTATTGCGTCACGAACGAGTTTCACATGAGCACAATTTGCGGTAAATCTCCAACGGGCGCGACCGCACCAGCACACCAAATCCTATGAGAACTCTTCAATTAAGCGTGCTTTGGCGAGAGCAGTACTTTGACGGGTGTCGTCCTGGGAAGTCATCGTGTTCAACCATCTGTTGATGTCGCCCATTTTATTTACTTTTATTTTATTTATATTTTATCGTTGACGCCGGAGAACTCGGCGATCGACTCCCAAAACTTCATCGATGGATGCCTCGGACTAAAAAACATGAGCTGTGGGGTCTACTCGGTTGACCAGCGGGTCTCACGTGGAGGCCGCATAAAAATTGTCATGAATTCTCGCACGATCATTTGATTCGCCATTATGACCCCAATCCAGAAAGAACTCCGTGGGGCGCAAGACGTGTAGATGAGCCGGAGGCGCATCTAGTGGTACCCATATCTCCGATTTCGGCTATTTTGGAGCCTTATCGTGGCACCAACAGGTTCCGTATGAGCACAATTTATAGAAAATCTCCAACGGGTGCGACTGCACCAGGACACCAGATCCCATGAGAACTATTCAGTTAAGCATGCTTGGGCGAGAGCAATACTATGATGGGTGATCTCCTGGGAAGTCATCGTATTGAACCATCTATTGATGCTGCGTATTTTATTTCCTTTTATTTGTTTCTTATTTTAACATTGACGCTGGAGAACTCGGCGATTGATGACAAAAATGTCATCGATGGGGTGCCTTGAACTGAAAAACATGAGTCGTGGGGCCCACTATGCTGATCCGCGCATCGCATGTGAAGGCTGCACGAAAATCGCCATAACTTCGCGCATAATTGTCTGATTTGTCATTATGACCCCAATCTAGAAAGATCTCCATGGGGCGCACGATGCGCTGATGTGCCGTAGGCACATCTGGTTGGACACGTATCTCTGATTTTGGCTATTTCAAAGCCTTACCGCTGCACAGACGGGTCCGGATGAGCTCAATTTGTGACAAATCTCCAGCAGGTGTGACCGCACCAGCACACTAGATCCCATGAGAACTCTTCAATTAAGCGTGCTTGGGAGAGAGCAGTACTATGATGGGTGACCTCGTGGGAAGTCATCGAGTTGAACCATCTGTTGATGCCGCCCATTTTATTTTCTTTTATTTTTATTTTATTTTACCGTTGACGCCAGAGAACTCGGCGATCGACTCCAAAAATTTCATTGATAGGATGCCTCGGACTGATAAACACGACCGGTGGCGATCATGAGGCTGATCCGTGCATCTTGTGCGGAGGCTGCATGGAAATCGCCAATACTTCATGCACGATCGTCCGATTTGCCATTATGACCCCAATCCGGAAAGATCTTCGCAAGGCCCATGACGAGCAGATGAGCCGTAGGCACATCTGGCGGGGCCCATCTCTCTGGTTTCGACTATTTTGAAGCTTTACCACGGTACCTATGGGTTTCACATGAGCACAATTTATGGCAAATCTCTAGCGGGCAAGACTGCACCAGCACACTAGATCATATGAGAACACTTCAGTTAAGCATGCTTGGGTGAGAGCTGTACTATGATGGGTGACCTCCTCGGAAGTCATCGAGTTGAACCAATTGTTGATGCCGCCCATTTTATTTCCTTTTATTTTTATTTTATTTTACTGTTGAAGACGGAGAACTCAGCGATTGACTCCGAAATCGTCGTCGATGGGATGCCTCAGACTAAAAAATATGAAAATCCCCATAACTTCACGCACGATCATCTGATTTGCCATTATGACTAAAATCTAGAAAGCTCTCCACAAGGTGCACGATGCACGTGGCGGCCCATTCTATCTCTGATTTTGGCTATTGCCTTACCATGTACGACGTTCCGCATGAGCATAATTTGTGGCAAACCTCCAGCGAGCATGACTGCACCAGCACACCAGATCACATGAGAATTCTTCAGTTAAGCGTGCTTGGGCAAGAGCAGTATTATGATGGGTGACCTTTTGGGATATCGTCACGTTGAACCATATGTTGATGCCACCCATTTTATTTCCTTTTATCTTTATTTTATTTTATCGTTGACGCCAAAGAACTCAGCGATCAACTCCGAAACTATCATCGATGACATGCCTCGATCAAAAAACACGAGTCACTAGCGATCCGTCTCTTGTGGAAGCCACACGAAAATCACCATAACTTCGCACATAATCTTTCGATTTGCCAATATTACCCCAATCCAAAAAGATCTCAGACGACGCTGCTAGATGTCCCCGCACATACGGATGAGCTCAATTTGCGAAATCTGAGGAGGAATCACCAAAGACACCGATCCATGAGAACTCTTCGCTAAGCGGCGAAAAGATTTATGACGGGCGACCTCCTACAAGTCATGGTGTTGAATAATCTATTGATGCCGCCCATTTTATTTCTTTTTTTATTTTGTTTTAATATTGACGCCAGAGAACTCATCGATCAACTCCAAAAACATCATCGATGGGATGCCTCGGACTGAAAAACATGAGTCGTGGGGCCCACTAGGATAATCCGCACATCTCGTCTGGAGGTTGCACGTAAATTGCCATAACTGCATGATGATCGTCGATTGCGATTATGACCCAATCCAAAGATCTCCGGGAGCATGACGCTAGATGAGTGAAGCATCAAGAGACATGTATCTCCGATTTCGGCTATTTCGAATCCTTACCATGGCATGGACGAGTTTCGAATGAGCACAATTTGCTTCAAATCTCCCAGCACGCACCAAAGACAGCATCCCATAAGAACTCTTCGAAGCTGCTGAGAGCAAGATATGATGGGTGACCTCCTGGGAAGTCATCGTGTTGACCAATCAGTTGATGCCGCCCATTTTATTTCTTTTTATTTTTATTTTATTTTACCGTTGACGCCAGAGAACTTAGATATCGACTCCGAAAATGTCATCGATGGGATGCCTCACATTGAAAAAAATGAGTTGTGGGGCCCACTCGACTGATTCGAGCGTCTCGTGTGGAGGCCACACAGAATTTGCCGTAACTTCGCGCTCGATCATCCGATTATCCATTATGACCCCAATTGAGAAAGATCTCCATAGGGCCCATGACGCACTCAGATTCTAATTTTAGATATTTCAGCCTACCGCATGTACTGTTCGCATAGCATAATTTACGGCAAATCTCCAATGGGCGTGACCACACCAAAGACACCGATGAGAACTCTTCGCTAAGCTGCTGAAAAGATTATGATGGGTGACATCCTGTGAAGTCATCATGTTGAACCATCTATTGATGTCGCCCATTTTATTTCCTTTTATTTTTATTTTATTTTATCGTTAACACCGGAGAACTCAACAATCGACCCCAAAAATGGCGTTGATGGGATGGCTCAGACTGAAAAATATGACTCGTGGGGCCCACATGACTGATCCGCGTGTCTCGTGCGGAGGCCACATGGAAATCACGATAACTTTGTGCACGATCATTCGTTTCGCCCTTATGAACCCAATCTAGAAAGATCTCCGCGAGGCGCACGACGAGCAGATGTGCTGCAGGCCCATCTAACAGGACTCATATCTCCAATTTCAGCTATTTCGAAGCCTTAACATGACACGTACGGGTTCCACATGAGTATAATTTCTGGAAAATCTCCAGGGCGCATACACCAAAGACTATATCCCATAAGAACTCTTCATTTAAGCGAGCTTGGACGAGAGCAGTATAATGATGGGTGACCTCCTCGAAAGTCGTTGTATTGAACCATCAGTTGATGTCACTCATTTTATTTCCTTTTATTTCTATTTTATTTTTTCATTGACACTGGAGAACTCGACGATCAACTCCAAAAACTTTGTTGATGGAATGCTCAACCGAAAAAAAACATGATTCGTGGCCCACGCATCGACGCGCTGTGTGGAGGCCACACTAAAATCGCCATAACTTCACGCACGATCGTTCGATTAACCATTATGACCCTAATCAGGAAAGATCTCCGTGGGACACATGCTGCATAGATGGGCCAAAGGCGATCGGACTCAGATATCTCGATTTTGGCTATTTCAAAGCCTTACTGGCAATGGGTTCGCATGATACTATGACAAATTACAAAACCGCACAAAGACTGATCACATGAGAACTTTTCGCTAAGCGTTTGGGTGAGAATAAGATATGATGAGTGACATTCTAGGAAGTCGCCGTTGAACTATCGCTGATGCCATTTTATTTTATTTTTATTTTATTTTAATATTGACGTCAGAGAACTCAGCAATCGACTCTGACAACGTCATCGATGGGATGCCTCGGACTGAAAAACATGAGTCACGGGGCCCACTAGGCTGATCCGTGCATTTCGTGTGGAGGCCGCATAGAAATCAACATAACTTCGGGAAAAATCGTCTGATTCGCCATTATGACCCCAATTTAGAAAGATCTCTGTGGCACACACGACGCGCAGATGTGCCGCAGTAGGACTTGTATCTTTGATTTCAGCTATTTTGAAGCCTTATTACGACACAGGTGGGTTCTACATGAGCATAATTTGCAAATCTGGGTACTACCACGCACACACCGCATCACACGAGAACTCTTTAAGCGTGCGGAAGAGTAGTACTATGATGGGTGACCTTCTAGGAAGTCGTAGTGTTGAACCATCTGTTGATGCCACCATTTTATTTCCTTTTATTTTTATTTTATTTTATCGTTGATGCCAGAAAACTCAGCGATCGACTCCGAAAATGTCATTGATGGGATGACTCGGACTAAAAACCACGAGTTGTAGGGCCCATGTGATTGATCTGTGCATCTCGTGCGGAGGCCGCACGAAAATTTCCATAAGTTCATGTACGATCGTCTGATTCTTCATTATGACCCCAATCCTAAAGATCTCGTGGGACCCATGACACTGGAAGAGCCGCAGCTCATTTCTAGACTATCTCGATTTTGGCTATTTCAAGTCTTACGTGACGGGTTCGATGAGCACAATTTAGTAAATTTCTAGACGCCGCGCACCAACACACCAGATCCCATGAAAATTCTTCATTTGAGCGTGCTTGGGCGAGAGCAGTATTATGATGGGTGACCTCCTGGGAAGTCGTTGTGTTGAACCATCTGTTGACACCACATATTTTATTTTATTTTATTTTATTTTTATTTTTATTTCATTTTATCGTTGACGCTGCAGAACTCGGAGATCGACTCCGAAAATGTCGTCGATGGGATGCCTCGAACTGAAAAATACGAGCCATTGGGCCCATATGGCTTGTTTGTGTGTCTCATGTGAAATCAACTTGGAAATCGCCATAACTTCATACACGATCATCTGATTCTCCATTATGACCCCAACCTAAAAATATCTTCGCGGGGCGCACGGTGCGTAGATGAGCCATAGGCATATCTGGCGACACCCGTATCTTTGATTTTGGCCATTTCAAAGCCTATGAAGGTTCTTGATGAGCACAATTTAGAAAAGCAGCGACCGCACTGAACACCGTGATCCCATGAGAACTCTTCAGTTAAGCGTGCTTGGGCGAGAGCAGTATTATGATGGGTGACCTCCTAGAAGTCATCGTGTTGAACCATCTGTTGATGCCACCCATTTTATTTCCTTTTATTTGTATTTTATTTTAACGTTGATGGTGAAGAACTCGGCGATTTACTCCAAAAGCGTCGTTGATGGGATGCCTCGGACTCAAAAACACGAGTCGTGGGGTCCACTAGGCTAATCCGTGCATCTCATGTGGAGGTCGCACGGAAATCACCTTAACTTCGTGCACGATCGTCTAATTCACCATTATAACCCCAATCCAAAAAGATCTCAGCTGGGCACATGATGCATAAATGTGCCACATGGGCATCTATCTATCGACCTATTTCGATTTCATTTTGGCAACATGGACGGACTATGAGCACAATTTAAGGAAAATCTCCATCGAGCACGACCGCACCAGCACACTAAATCCCATGAGAACTCTTCAGTTAAGCGTGCTTGAGCAAGAGCAGTACTATAATGGGTGACCTCCTAGAAGTTGTGTTGAACGATTTTTTGACACCGCCTATTTTATTATCTTTTATTTTCATTTTATTTTATCGTTCATGCCGGAGAACTCTACGATCGACTCCGAAAACATCATCAATGCGATGCCTCGGACTAAAAAACACAAGCTGTGGGCCCACTCGGCTGATCCGCGCCTCTCGTGTGGAGGCCGCACGAAAATCGCCATAACTTCGTGCACGATCATTCGATTCACCATTATGACCCTAATTCGAAAAGATCTCCGCGGGGCGCACGACTCGCAGATGAGCCATAGGAGCATCTGGCAGGACCCTTATCTCCGATTTCGGCTATTACAAAGCCTTACCGCGACATGGACGTGTTTCACATGAGCATAAGTTGCGACAAATCTCCAGCGGGGCACACCAGCACACCAGATCCCATGAGAACTCTTTAGTTAAGAGTGCTTGGGCGAGAGCAGTACTATGATGAGAGATCTCATGGGAAGTCATTGTGTTGAATCATCTGTTAATTCCGCCCATTTTATTTTATTTTACCATTGACGCTAGAGAACTCATCGATCGACTCCGAAAATTTCATAGATGGGATACCTCGGATTGAAAAACACGAGTCCTAGGGCCCACACGGCTGGTCCTCGCGTCTCGTGTGGAGGCTGCACAAAAATTACCATAACTTCGCGCATAATCATCCAATTTTTCATTATGACTTCAATCCAGAAAGATCTCCACGGGGTGCCAAAGTCACATCTTGGACTGATTCCGATATTTGAAGCCCACGACACGGATGGGTTCCGCATAAGCACAATTTATTGCAAATCTCCAATGGGTGGGACTGCACCAGCACACCTAATCACAAGAGAACTCTTCAGTTAAGCATGCTTGCGTGAAAGTAGTACTATGATGGGTGACCTCCTGGGAAGTCATCATGTTTAACCATCAGTTGATGCCACCCATTTTATTTTCTTTTATTTTATTTTACCGTTTGACCGGAGAACTTCAAATCAAAATCTCATGATGCAATGCCTCATTGAAAACACTACGAGGTAGCATTCACGTTCATGCAGGCCACATGTAAATCACCATAACTTCATGCACGATTGTTCGATTCGCCATTATGATCCCAATCCAGGAAGATCTTCGTGGGCATACGAGCGATGATGCAGCATGCATGTGTGAGACCGTTTCTCGATTAATTAGTTCAAGCCTTACCGCGGCACGGACGGGTTTCACATGAGCATAATTTGCAGCAAATCTCTAGCGGGCGCGACCTCACCAGCACACTAGATCATATGAGAACTCCTTAGTTAAGTGTGCTTGGGCGAGAGCACTACTATGATGGGTGACCACTTTGGAAGTCATCATGTTGAACTATCTGTTGATGCCCCCATTTTATTTTACTTTAATTTTATTTTATTTTACCATTGACGCCACAGATCTCGACGATCAACTCCAGAAACGTCATCGATGGGATGCTTCGAACTAGCCGTGGGGCCCACATAGCTGATCTGTGCATCTCGTGTGGAGGCCGCATGGAAATCACAATAACTTCATGCACGATCATCCGATTTGCCATTATTATCCCAATACGGAAAGATCTCCGCAGGGCGCATGACGAGGAGATGAGCCATAGGCACATCTGGTGGGACCCATATCTCCGATTTTAGCTATTTTGAAGCCTTACCGTGGCACATATTGGTGCCACATGAACACAATTTGCGGTAAATCTCCAACGAGGGCGACCTCACCAGCACACCAGATCTCATGAGAACTATTCTGTAAAGCGAGGTTACACGAGAGTAGTACTATGATGGGTGACCTCTTGGGAAGTCATCATGTTGAACCATCTATTGATGCTGCTCATTTTATTTCCTATTAATTTTATTTTATTTTATCGTTGACGGGAGAACTTCGGATCGACTCAAAATGTTATGGGATGCCTTGAAAAACACAAGTCTTGGGGCGCACCGGGTCGATCTCGTGTCTCATCTGGAGGCTGCACAAAAATCGCTATAACTTCACTTACGATCGTTCGATTTGCCATTATGACCCCAATCTGGAAAGATCTCTGCGAGGCGCCCAATGCGCAAATATGCCAAAGGCACATCTGGCGGGACCTGTATCTCCGATTTCAGCTATTTCAAAGCATTGCTACAATACGGACGAGTTCAGCATGAGCACAATTCAATGCAAATCTCCAGCAGGGGCAACCACACCAGCACAACAGATCCCATGAGAACTCTTCAATTAAGCGTACTTGGGGGAGAGTAGTACTATGATGAGAGACCACTTGGGAAGTCGTCGTGTTGAACCATCTATTGATGCCACCCATTTTATTTCCTTTTATTTTTATTTTATTTTGCCGTTGACGTTGGAGAACTCATCTATCAACTACGAAAATGTCATAGATTGGATACCTTGAATTGAAAAATATGAGTCGTGGGGCCCACATAGTGGATCCGCACGTCTCATGTGGAGGCCGCACGAAAATCACCATAACTTCATGCACAATCATCCAATTACCCATTATGACCCCATTTCAAAAAGATTTTCGTGGGGCGCACGATGCGCATATGTGCCAAAATCATATCCGACGGGACCCGTTTCTTCGATTTTGGCTATTTCGAAGCCTAACTGTGGCATGAAAGGGTTCCACAAAAGCACAACTTATTGCAAATCTCCAATGGGCGCGACCGTACTAGCACACCTGATCACATGAAAACTCTTTAGTTAAGCATACCGTTGACGCCGAAGAACTCGGAAATTGACTCCAAAAATATTGTCAATGGGATGCCTTAGACTGAAAAATACGAGCCGTGGGTCCCACATGGCTGATACGCATGTTCGTACGGAGGCCGCACGAAAATCATCATAACTTCATGCATGATCGTTCAATTCACCATTATGACCCCAATCTAGAAAGATCTCCGTGAGGCGCACGACTTGCAAATGTGCCAAAGGTGCATCCAGCGGAACCTTTATCTCCGACTTTGGCTATCTCGAAGCCTTACCATGGCACGTATGGGTTCCACATGATCACAATTTGCGGCAAATCTCCAGCGGGCGTGACCGCACTAATACACCAGATCACATGAGAACTCTTCAGTTAAGCGTGTTTGGGCGAGAGTAGTACTATGATGGGTGACCTCATGGGAGGTCATAATGTTAAACCATCTGTTGATGTCGCCCATTTTATTTTCATTTATTTTTATTTTATTTTACTGTTGACGCTGAAGAACTCAGTGATTGACTCCGAAAATATCATCGATGTGATGCCTCGGACTGAAAAAACATGAGCCGTCGGGCCCACGCGGCTGATCCGCTCATCTCGTGTGGAGGCCGCATGAAAATCTCCATAACTTCGCGCACGATCGTCTGATTCGACATTATGACCCCAATCCGGAAAGATCTTCGTGAGATGCACGACGAACAGATGTGCTGCAGGCTCATCTAGCGGGACACATATTTCTAATTTTGGCTAGTTCGAAGCCTTACTGCGGCATGGACGGATTACGCATGAGCATCATTTGTGGAAAATATCCAACAGACGTGACCGCACCTACACACCATATCACATGAGAACTCATCAATTATGCGTGCTTGGGAGAGAGCAGTTCTATGATGCGTGACCTCCTGGAAGTCATCGTGTCAAACGATCTGTTGATACCGCACATTTTATTTCCTTTTATTTATATTTTATTTTACTGTTAACGGTGGAGAAATCGGTGATCAATTCCAAAAATGTCATTGATGGGATTCTTCAGACTAAAAAATACAAGCCGTGGAGCCCACTCGACTGATCCGCTTGTCTCGTGTGGAGGCCGCACAAAAATCAACATAACTTCGTGAAGGTCATCTGATTTAGCATTATGACCCCAATCCAGAAAGATGTCTGTAGGGAGCATAACTTCGGCGCGCCAGTGCATCTTCGGACCAGATTCGACCTATTTCAAGCCTTACCATGGCACAGATAGGTTCCGGGTAAGCACAAGTTGTGGCAAATCTCTATTGGGCATGACCGCACTAGCACACTAGATCACATGTGAACTCTGCAATTAACTGTGCTTGGGCGAGAAAAGTACTATGATGGACCTCCTCCTGGGTAGTCATCGTGTTGAACACTCTGTTGATGCCACCCATTTTATTTCCTTTATTTTTTTTACCATTGAAGCTGGAGAACTCGGTGATAGACTTCAAAAGTGTCTTGGATGGGATGCCTCATACTGAAAAATAGGAGCCGTGAGGCCCATATCGATCTGCCTGTGGAGGCCGCACAAAATCTCCATAACTGCATTACCATCATTCACTGCCATTATGACCCAATCAGGAAGATCTCTGGGTACAAGACGCAGATGAGCCGCAGCGATTGGGACTTGAGCATAAATGGGTTCCACTTGAGCATAATTTGCTGCAAATCTCTAGCGGGCGTGACCGCAATAGCACCCTAGATCACATGAGAATTCTTCAGTTAAGCGTGCTTGGGTGAGAGCAGTACTATGATGGGTGACCTCCTAGGAGGTCGTCGTGTTGAACTATATGTTAATGCCACCCATTTTATTTCCTTCTGTTTTTATTTTATTTTACCATTGATGTCGGAGAACTCGACGATTTACTCCAAAAACATCATTGATGGGATGCCTCAGACTGGAAAACATGAGCCGTGGGACCCACGAGACTGATCCGCACATCTCGTGCATAGGCTGCATGAAAATCGCCATAACTTCATGCACGATCGTCCAATTTGCCACTATGACCCCAATCTGGAAAGATTTCCGCAGGGCGAACGACACACAGATGAGTCGCAGGCATATTTGGAAGGACCCGTATCTCTGATTTCAGCTATTTTGAAGTCTTACCATATCACGATCGGGTTCTGCATGAGCATAATTTATGGCTAATATTCAGCGTGCACTACCGTACCATTACTCCATATCACATGAGAACTCTTCAGCTAAGTGTGCTTGGGCGAGAGCAGTACTATGTTGGGTGACCTCCTAGGAAGTCATCGTGTTGAACCATCTGTTGATGCCGCCCATTTTATTTCCTTTTATTTTTATTTTATTTTACCATTGATGCTGGAGAACTCAAAAATTGACTCTAAAAACATCATTGATGGGATACCTCGGACTAAAAAACACAAGCCATGGGGCCACGCAATGACGCATCTCGCGGAAGCCACAAAAAATTACTATAACTTCGCACGATCGCCCGATTTATGACCCCAATGAAAGATCTTCAGGCGACGTGTAGATGAGCTACTGCACATCTGGCGACCGATTCCATTTTGACTATTTCAAAGCCTTATCGTGACATGGATGGATTCCGGATGAGCACAATTTGGTACAATCTCCAGCGAGCGTGACTCTACCAGCACACCAAATCCCATGAGGACTCTTCAGTTAAGCGTGCTTGGGAGAGAGCAGTATTATGATAGGTGACCTTCTAGGAAGTTGTTGTGCTAAACCATCTGTTGATGCCACCCATTTTATTTTATTTTATAGTTGACACCGTAGAACTCAGAGATCGACTCCAAAAACGTCATCGATGGGATGCCTTGGACTGAAAAACATGAGTTATGGGGCCCACGCAACTAGTCCGCGCATCTCGTGTGGAGACCACACAAAAAATGCCATAACTTCACGCACGATCGTTCGATTCGCCATTATGACTCCAATCCAGAAAGATCTCTGTGGGGCACATGATGCGCAGATGAGCCGCAAGCGCATCTGGCGGGCCCCGTATCTCCATTTTCAGCTTTTTCGAAGCCAAAGCAGCACGAAAGGGTTCAAGATAAGCACAATTTATTCAAAGCTGGTGGCGACCGCACAGACACCGCATCACATGAGATTCGCTATGTGCAAAAGAGCATATGATGGGTGACCTCTGAAGTCGCCATGTCAACAACTGTTGATGAACCATTTTATTTCCTTTTATTTTCATTTTATTTTACCATTGACGTCAGAGAACTCAGCGATCGACTGCAAAAATGTCATTGATGGAATGCTTCAGACTAAAAAATACGAGTCGTGGGACCCACGCGGCTAATCCATGTATCTCGTGCGGAGGCTGAACGGAAATCACCATAACTTTGTGCACAACCATTCGATTCGCCATTATAAATCCAATTGAAAATCTTCAGAGAGACAGATGAGCCGCCGCAAAGTGCATCACGGACCCATATCTCCAATTTATTTCAAGCCTTATTACGACGCACGGGTTCGAATGAGCACAATTTTCGGCAAATCTCTAGCGAGTGGGATCATACCAGCACACCAGATCCCATGAGAGCTCTTCAGTTAAGTGTGGTTGGGCGAGAGCAGTACTATGATGGGTGACTTCCTTGGAAGTCATCGTGTTGAACTATCTGTTGATGCCACCCATTTTATTTCATTTTAATTTTATTTTATGTAACCGTTGAAGCCAGAGAACTCGACGTGTTGTACTATCGTGTTGTACTATCGTGTTGAACTATCTGTTGACAGGCTCCGAAAATGTCATTGATGGGATATCTCGGACTGAAAAACATGAGTCGTAGGGACCATGCGAGTGATCCACGCATCTCATGTGGAGGCCGCATGAAAATTGCCATAACTTCGCGCACGATCGTCCGGTTCGCTATTATGACCCTAATCTGGAAAGATCTTCGCTGGGAACACGTGTAGATGAGCCGGTGCATCGCTAGACCCGATTCCGATGGCTATTTCTATTTTACCGTGTAATGAACAGGTTCTGCATGAGCACAATTTATGGCAAATCTTCAATGGGCGCATTGGCACTAGCACACCAGATACCTTGAGAACTCTTCAGTTAAGCGTGCTTGGGAAAGAGCAGTACAATAATGGGTGACCTCCTGGGAAGTCGTCGTGTTAAACGATCTGTTAATGCTGACCATTTTATTTCCTTTTATTTTTATTTTATTTTACCGTTGACGCCCCATAACTCAGAGATCGACTCCGAAAATGTCATGAGATGCCTCGGACTTAAAAATAAGAGTCGTAGGGCCCATGCGGCTGATCCACGCATCTCATGCGGAGGCTGCACGGAAATTATCATAACTTCATGCAAGATCATCTGATTCGCCATGATAACCCCAATCCAAAAGATCTCGATGAGATACGACATCGGTGGAACCCGATCTCGATTTTGGCTATTTGAAGCCTTACCAGAAGTTCCTGAGAAAAATTCGACAAATCTCCGAAGGCGACCGCACAGATCACATGAACTCTTCAAGCTGCTTTGGGTGAGAAAGCATTATAATGGGTGACCTCCTGGGAAATCATCGTGTTGAACCATTTGTTGATGCTGCCCATTTTATTTCCTTTTAGTTTTATTTTATATGATGTCAAGAACTCGACTCGAAAAATGTCATCGGCGAGATGCCTGCCGAGAAATATGAGCCATGGGGCATGATCTGCATCTCGGAGGCAAAATTGCCATAACACCGCGCACGATCATTTGATTAGCCATTATGCCCCCAATCCGGAAAGATCTCCGTGGGGTGCACGACGCATAGATGAACCACAAGTGCATCTGGCGGGACACGTATCTTCGATTTTGTTGGGCCTTACCACTGACGCGGGTTCCACATGAGCACAATTTACGGAAAATCTCCAACGAGCATGATCGCACCAGCACACCAGATTACATGAGAAATCTTCAATTGCTTGCGAGCATGATGGGTGACCTTCAAAAGCCGCCGTGAAACGATCTGTTGATGCCACCCATTTTATTTCCTTTTATTTTTAATTTTTTTTACCAATGATGCC
This sequence comes from Cymbidium sinense, assembly GCA_021442155.1. NCBI lineage: Eukaryota > Viridiplantae > Streptophyta > Magnoliopsida > Asparagales > Orchidaceae > Cymbidium > Cymbidium sinense. Next base: position 58,251,790 of record CM038226.1, read on the forward strand.
AGAGAACTCGGTGATTGACTCCAAAAACATCATCGATGGGATGCCTCGGGCTAAAAAACATGAGGGGCCCACTATGATCCGTGTCTCATGTGGAGGCCGAAAAAATAATCATAACTGCAGTCCCATTTGACCCAAAAATCTGGAAAGATCTCTTCGGGATGCACAACACGTGGATGAGCCGTAGGTGCATCTGGCGGGACCCATATATCTATTTTTGAATATTTCAAAGCCTTATTGTGGCATGGATGGATTTTGGATGAGCACAATTTGCGGCAAATCTCCAGTGGGCGTGACCGCACCACCACACTAGATCCCATGTCAACTCTTCAGTTAAGCGTGCTTGGGCGAGAGCAGTACTATGATGGGTGACCTCCTAGGAAGTCGTCATGTTGAACCATTTATTGATTCCACCCATTTTATTTCCTTTTATTTTCATTTTATTTTTTTTATCGCCAGGAACTTCGGTGATCAACTCAAAAGTCGTAGATGGGATACCGATTGAAAAATACAAGTCAAAATATACATCCGGCCCTCGTAAGTGCATCTACAAATATCACCAGAACTTCATGCAAGATCATCTGATTCGCCGTTATGACCCAAATCCAGAAAGATCTCAGAGGGCATGAGCGCTGAGATCCAGCGAGCCATATCTCCAATTTGGCTATTTCAAGCCTACGCAACATACAGTTCGAGCATAATTTGTAGCAAATCTTTAGCGGGCTCGACCGCACCAACAAACCATATCCCATGAGAACTCTTCAGTTAAGCATGCTTGGGTGAGCTGCTTATGATGGGTGACCTGGAAGTCATCCATGTTGATGCCACCCATTGTATTTTCTTTTATTTTTATTTTATTTTATCATTGACGCCAGAGAACTCGGTGATCGACTTCAAAAATGTCATAGATGAGATGTCTCGTACTAAAAAATAAGAGCCATGGGCCCACGCGGCTGATCCGCATGTCTCGTTGGGAGGCCGTACGAAAATTTCCATAACTTCGTGTACGATCGTCTGATTTGCCATTATGACCCAATCCAAATAGATCTCCGAGAGGCGCGATGATGAGTGATGAAAGCATCTATCAGATCTTCTATTTCGAAGCCTTACCATGGCACAACAGGTTCCGCATGAGCACAATTTGCAGCAAATCTCTAGCGGATGCAACCGTACCATCACACCAGATCCCATGAGAACTCTTCAGTTTAGCGTGCTTGGGTGAGAGCAATACTATGATGGATGACCTCCTGGAAAGTCATTGTGTTGAACTATCTATTAATGCCGCCCATTTAATTTCCTTTTATTCTTATTTTATTTTATAGTTGATGTTAGAAAGCTCGGTGATCGACTCCGAAAATTTCGTCGATCGGATGCCTTGGATTGAAAAACATGAGCCATTGGGCCCACACAACTGATCCGCATGTCACATGTGGAGGCCACACAAAAATCACCATAACTTCTTGCACGATCGTCCGATTCACCGTTATGATCCCAATCCAGAAAGATCTCTGTCGGGCGCACGATGCGCAGATGTGCTGCAGGTGAATCTAGCGGGACCAGTATCTATGATTTTGGCTATTTAGAAGCTTTACTGCGACACATACGGGTTCCACATGAGCACAATTTACGACAAATCTCCAGTGGGTGTCACCGCACCAGCACACTAGATCCCATGAGAACTCTTCAGATAAGCATGATTAAGCAAGAGCAGTACTATGATAGGTGACCTTCAAGGAAGTCATCGTGGTTAACCATCTGTTGATGCTGCTCATTTTATTTACTTTTATTTTTATTTTATTTACCATTGATGACGAAGAACTCGACGATCGACTCCAAAAATGTCATTGATGGGTTGCCTCAGACTGAAAGACACGACTAGTGGTGCCCACTCGGTTGATCCATGCATCTTGTGTGGAGCCCACACAAAAATTGCCATAACTTCGCACACGATCGTCCGATTCGCCATTATGACCCCAATCCCGAAAGATCTCCATGGGTCCAAGATGAACAGATGAGCTGTAGGCGCATCTGGCGGGATATGTATCTCCGATTTTGGCTATTTTGAAGCCTTACTGCGGTACGTACGGGGTTTGTATGAGCCTAATTTACAGCAAATCTCTAGAGAACTCTTCAGTTAACTGTGCTTGGGACAGAGTAATACTATGATGGGTGACCTCCTAGGAAGTCATCGTGTTGAACCATCTGTTGATGCCACCCATTTTATTTTATTTTATTTTATTATCATTGATCTTTGGAGAACTCACATCGACTCAAAATGTTGTAGATGGGATGTCTCTGGCGAAAAACACGAAGTCGGCCACACTGTTGATCTGCCCATCTCATGTGGAGGCCGCACAAAAATCTCCATAACTTCATGCACGATCGTCCGATTCACCATTATGACCCTAATCTGGAAAGATCTTCGTGGGTCGCATGATGCACAGATGTGCCGTACGTGCATCTGGCCTGACCCATATCTCCAATTTTAGCTATTTCAAAGCCATACGACGCAGAGTTCAATGAGCACAATTTGGCAAATCTCCGGCACACTGCATTTAGTACACTAAATCTCATGAGAACTATTCAATTAAGCAAGCTCTAGCGAGAACATTACTATGATGGGTGACCTTATAGGAAGTCATCGTGTTGAACCATCTATTAATGTCTCCCATTTTATTTCCATTTATTTTATTTTATTTTTTCATTGATGTTGGAGAACATGATGATCGACTCTGAAGATGTTATCGATGGGAAGCCTCGAACTGAAAAACATGAGCCATGGGGCCACGTAGCTGAAACTCGTGTCTTGTGTGGAGGACGCACAGAAATCACATGAACTTCGCACACGATCATCCAATTTACCATTATGACCCTAATCTGGAAAGATCTCCACAGGGTGCACGACGTGCAGATGAGCCGCAAGCGCATCTGGCGGGACACATATCTCCGATTTTGGCTAGTTTGAAGCTTACCGTGGCACAGACGGGTTTCACATGAGCACAATTTGCAAAAAATATCCAGCGTGCTCGCACCAGCACACCATATCCCATAAGAACTCTTCAGTTAAGCTTGCTTGGGCGAGAGCAGTACTATGATGGGTGATCTCCTAGGAAGTCGTCATGTTAAACCATCTGTTGATGCCGCCCATTTTATTTCTTTTTATTTTTATTTTATTTTATTTTATCATTGACGCTGGAGAACTCGGTGATCAACTATGAAAATGTTATAGATGAGATGTCTCGGACTAGAAAACATGAGCCATGGGGCCCACATGGCTGATCCACGCATTTCGTGTGGAGGCCACACGGAAATCGCCATAACTTCACACACGATCATCCGATTTGCCACTATGACCTTAATCCAGAAAGATCTCCACGGGGTGCACTACACACAGATGAGCCACAGACGCATCTTGCGGGACCCATATCTCCGATTTCAACTCTTTTGAAGCCTTACTGCGGCACATACGAGTTCCGTATGAGCACAATTTATGGCAAACTTCCAGCAGGCGCGACCACACCAGCACACTAGATGTCATGAGAACTCTTCAGTTAAGCGAGCAAAAGATATGATGGGAGACAATCTGGAAGTTGTATGTTGAACCATCTGTTGATGCCGCCCATTTTATTTCCTTTTATTTTTATTTTATTTTTCCATTGACGCTAGAGGACTCGGTGATCAACTCCAAAAATGTTATCGATGGGATGCCTCAGACTGAAAAACATGAGCCGTGGGGCCCACTCAGCTGTTTTTCCTTTCTAGTGCGGAGGCCACACGAAAATTGCCATAACTTTATGCACGATCATTTGATTCACCATTATGACCCCAATCCGAGAGAACTCGGTGATTGACTCTGAAAATGTCATAGATGGGATGTCTCGTACTAAAAAACATGAGCCGTGGGGCCCATGCAACTGATCAGCGCATCTCTTATAGATGCCGCACGAAAATCACCATAACTTCGTGCACGATCGTCCGATTCGCCATTATGACCCAAATTCGAAAAGATCTTTGCAGGCTCACGACGAGCAGATGAGCCGCAAGTGCATCTGGCAGGACCCGTACCTCCGATTTCGGCTATTTTGAAGCCTTACCGTTGCACATATCGATTTCGCATGAGCATAATTTGAAGCAAATCTCCACCGGGCATGACCGAACTAGCACACCAGATCACATGAGAACTCTTCAGTTAAGCGTGCTTGGGTGAGAGCAGTACTATGATGTGTGACCTCCTTGGAAGTTGTTGTATTGAACTATCTATTGATGCCGCCCATTTTATTTCCCTTTATTTTTATTTTATTTTCTCGTTGATGTCGGAGAACTTGGCGATCGACTTTGAAAACGTTGTAGATGGTATGCCTCAGATTGAAAAAACATGAGCCGTGGGGCCCACGCGGCTGATCCATGCATCTCGTATGGATGCCACACGGAAATCACCATAACTTCACACAAGATCGTTCGATTTGTCATTATGACCCCAATCCGAAAAGATCTCCGCGAGGTGAACGACACAAAGATGAGCGATCTGGACTGATCTATTTCTATTTCAAGCCTTACCACGACATGGATGAGTTCCGGATGAGCACAATTTACGGTAATTCTTTTGCGGGCGCGACCGCACCTGCACACCAGATCCCATGAGAACTCTTCAATTAAGCGAGCTTGGGCGAGAGAAGTACTATGATGGGAGACCTCCTGGGAAGTCATTGTGTTGAACCATCTGTTGATGCCGCCCATTTTATTTTCTTTTACTTTTATTTTATTTTATCGTTGACATCGGAGAACTTGGAGATCGACTACGTAAACTTCATCGATGAGTTGCCTCACACTGAAAAACATGAGTCATGGGGCCCACGCGGTTGACCCACGCATCTCGTGCGGAGTCCGCACGAAAATTGCCATAATTTCATGCACGATCGTCCGATTCGCCATTATGACCTAATCCGAAAAGATCTCTGCGGTGTGCACGATGCGCAGATGAGCCGCAGGTTCATCTAGCGGGACCCGTATCTCCGACTTCAACTATTTTGAAGCCTTACCTCGGCATGGACGGGTTCCACATGAGCAAAATTTATGGCCTGGCTGACGCATCAAAGACTCCAGATCACATGAGAACTCTTCAGTTAAGCATGTTTGGGTGAGAGCAGTACTATGATGGGTGACCTCTTGGGAAGTTATCGTGTTGAACCATATGTTGATGCCACGCATTTTATTTCCTTATATTTGTATTTTATTTTAATGTTGATGCCAGAGAACTCGGAGATCGACTCCGAAAATATCAACGATGGATGCCTCGGACTGAAAAACATGAGCTGTGGGACCCACTAAGCTGATCAGCACATCTCATGTGGAGGCCACATGAAAATCTCCAAAACTTCACGCATGATCATCTGATTCACCATTATGACCTCAATCTGAAAAGATCTCTGTGGGGCACATGACTCGTAGATGAGCCGCAGACAGATCTGACGGGACTCGTATGTCTAATTTTGGCTATTACGAAGTGTTACCGCGGCACAGGAAGGTTTCGTATAAGCATAATTTGCGGCAAATCTCCAACGGGGGCGACCGCACCATCACACCAGATCCCATAAGAACCCTTTAGTTAAGCGTGCTTGGGAGAGAGCATGACAAAGATGGGTGACCTCTTAGGAAGTCATCGTGTTGAACCATCTGTTGATGTCGCCCATTTTATTTTATTTTACCGTTGACACCAGAGAACTCGACGATCGACTCCAAAAATATCGTAGATGGGATACCTTGACAAAAAACATATGAGCGTTGATGGGGCATATGCGGTGTGTCGCATGGAAATCTCCATGACTGCTCGCACGATTGTCTGGATCGCCATTATGACCCCAATATGGAAAGATCTTCGTGGGGCCCATGATATGCAGATGGCTAAAGGCGCATCTTGCATAATTCATATCTCTAATTTTGGCTATTTTGAAGCCTTACCATGGCACAGACGGGTTCCACAAGAGCACAATTTATGATAAATCTGCACGACGCATCAAAGACACCGCATCACATGACAACTCTTTAGTAGTTTACTTGACGAGAGCGATTTATGATGGGTGACATCTTAGGAAGTTATCGTGTTGAACCATCTATTGATGCTGCCCATTTTATTTTCTTTTATTTTTTTTATTTTATCATTGACGACGAAGAACTCGGCGATATGTCCTAGATGGGATGCCTTAGACTTAAAAACATAAGCCGTGGGGCCCACGTGACTGATCCACGCGTCTCGAGCGGAGGCCACATAGAAATCACCATAACTTCATGAACGATTGTCCAGTTTTCCAATATGACCCAAATCAAGAAATATCTCTATAGGGCGCACGGTCGTAGATGGGATGCCTAGGATTGAAAAACACGAGTTGTGGGGCCCACACAGCTGATCCACGTGTCTTCTGAGGAGGCCGCACGAAAATCGCCATAACTTCACGCACGATCATCCGATTTGCCATTATGACCCCAATTTGGAAAGATTTCCATGGGGCGCATGACACATAGATGAGCCGCAGGTGCATCTAGAGGGACCCGTATCTCTAATTTCAGCAATTTTGATGCCTTACCGCGGCACGGACAGGTTTCGCATGAGCACAATTTGTGGCAAGTCTCTAGCAGGGGTGACCACACCAGCACACAAGATTATATGATAAATATTCAATTAAGCGTGTTTAGGAGAGAGCAGTACTAGGATGAGCGACCTCCTAGGAAGTCATCATGTTGAACCATCTATTGATGCAGCCTATTTTATTTCCTTTTATTTTTATTTTATTTTATCGTTGACGCCGAAGAACTCGGCGATCGACTTTAAACGCCATCAGAGATGCCTCGATGAGAAACATGAGCGTGGCGCCGATCCGCTTCATGCGAGGTGATCAAAATCTCTATAACTTCACGTACGGTCGTTCGATTCGCCATCATGACCTCAATCCGAAAAGATCTCCGTGGGGCGCACAATGCACAGATGAGATGCAGGCGCATCGGGAGGGACACATCTCGAATTTCAGTTATTTCAAAGCCTTAACGTGACAGCACTAGTACACCAGATCCTATGATAACTCTTCTATTAAGTGTGCTTAGGCGAGAGCAGTACTATGATGGGTGACCTCTTGGGAAGTCATCGTGTTGAACCATTTATTAATGCCCCCCATTTATTTCCATTTATTTGTACTTTATTTTATCATTGACGCCACAGAACTCGGCGATCGACTCCAAAAATAACGTCGATGGGATGTCTCCAACTGAAAAACATTAGTCGTGTAGCCTACACGATTGGTCCATGCGTGTCATGTGGAGGCTGCACAGAAATTGCCATAACTTTGCGCATGATCGTCCGATTCGCAAATATGACCCCAATCGAAAAAGATCTTCGCAGGGTGCACAATGTGCAGATGTGCCAAACGTGTATCTAACGGGGCACGTATCACCGATTTTGGCTATTTAGAAGCCTTACGGGGGCACGAACGGGTTTCAGATGAGAACAAGTTACGACAAATCTTCAGCTGGCGCGACCGCACTATCACACGAGACCACATGAAAACTCTTCAGTTAAGTGTGCTTGGGCAAGATTAGTACTATGATGGGTGACCTCTTGGGAAGTCATCATGTTGAACCATCTATTGATGCCTCCCATTTTATTTCCTTATTATTATTATTTTTATTGTTGATGTCGGAGAACTCAACGATCGACTCCAAAAATATCGTTGATGGGATGCCTTGAACTGAAAAACACGAGCCGTGGAGCCCAGTGGCTGATCCGCACGTCTCGTGTGGAGGCTGCATGGAAATCGTCATAACTTCGTGCACGATCGTCTGATTCGCCAGTATGACCCCAATCCAGAAAGATCTCCGCGGGGTGCACGATGTGCAGATGAGCCACAAGTGCAACTGGCGGGACCCATATCTCCGATTTCAACTAACTAGTTCGAAGCCTCACTGCGGCACAGATGGATTCCTTATGAACATAATTTACAGAATTCTAGGAGGCATCGCACTCAAAGACACCGATCCCATGAGAACTCTTCGCTTAAGTGTATGCGAGCAATACTATGATGGGTGACCTCTTGGGATGTCGTCGTGTTGATGCTGCCAATTTTATTTCTTTCTTATTTTTATTTTATTTTACCTTTGACGCTGGAGAACTCGATGACGGACTTCGAAAATGTCATCGATGGGATGCCTCGGACTGAAAAATATGGGCCGTGGGGCCCACTTTCGACCGCATCTCGCGGCGGAGGGCGAATGAAAATCGACATGATCGCCCTGATGCGATTTGCCATTATGACCCCAAATACGGAAAGATCTGGGAGCATGACATGATAGAAAGATCAGCGCACTTGTATCTCCAATCTTAGCTAGTTCGAAGCATTACCGTGGGACAAGTTCTCAGACGACAATTTACGAGAAATCTTCAGTATAATCATACCAACACACCATATCCCATGAGAACTCTTCGCTGCAAGCTTTTGAGAGCATCTATCATGGGTGATCACCTAGGAAGTCGTTGTGTTGAACCATCTGTTGATGCTTGTCCATTATATTTCCTTTTATTTTTATTTTATTTTACCGTTAATGCCGGAGAACTCAGCGATCGACTCCAAAAATGTCATCGATGGGATTCCTCGGATTGAAAAACATGAACTGTGGGGCCCACATGGCTGATCCGCGCATGTCATGCAGAGGATGCATAGAAATTATCATAACTTCGCACACGATCATCTAATTTGCCATTCTGACCCCAATCAAAAAGATCTCCGTGGGGTGCACGATGCATAGATGAGCCACAGACGCATCTTGCCGGAACCATATCTCTGATTTCGGCTATTTCGGAGCCTTACTGCGGCACATACGGGTTCCACATGAGCACAATTTGAGACAAATCTCTAACGGGCGTGATCGCACTAGCACTACTCTAGATCCCATGAGAACTCTTCAATTAAGCATGCTTGGGCGAGAGCAGTACTATGATGGGTGACCTTTTGGAAAGTCGTCGTGTTGAACCATCTGTTGATGCCGCCCATTTTATTTCCTTTTATTTTATCGTTGATGTCAGAAAACTTAGCAATGGACTCTGAAAGGGTCATCGATGGGATGCCTCGAACTAAAAAATATGAGTCGCGGGGTCCACGCAGCTGATCTACAAGTCTCGTGTGGAGGCCATACGTAAATCATAATAACTTTGCGCACGATCATCCGATTCACAATTATGACCCCAATCCGGAAAGATCTTCGCGGAGAGCACGATGTGCAGATGGCCAAAGGCGCATATTGCGGGGCCCGTATCTTCGATTTATACTATTTCAAAGTCTCACCCCGGCATAGATGGGTTCCACAAGAGCACAATTTGCGTCAAATCTCTAGCGGGAGCGATCGCACCAGCACACAAGATCACATGAGAACTCTCCGCTAAGCGTGAAGAAAGATTTACATGGGTTCTCGAAGTTGTCATGTTGAACCATCTGTTGATGCCGCCCATTTTATTTCCATTTAATTTTATTTTATTTTATCATTGACGCCAAAGAACTCGGTGATCAACTCCAAAAATGTCATAGGTGGGATGCCTCGGACTTAAAAACACTAGCCATGGGGCCTACGTGACTGAGCCGCGCGTCTCGTGCAGAGGCCGCATGAAAATTGCCATAACTTCGCACACGATCATCCAGTTCACCAATATGACCCCAATCCAGAAAGATCTCCGTGGGGGCGCATGACATGCAGATGTGATGAGCATAGCGGACTGATATTTCTCAATTCAAGCCTTATCACTGCACAAATGAGTTTCGTATGAGGAAAATTTATGACATCTTCAGCGGGCACAACCGCACCAACACACCAGATCTTATGAGAACTCTTCAGTTAAGCATGCTTGGGCGAGAGCAATACTATATTGGGTGACCTCCTAGGAAGTTATCGTGTTAAACCATCTGTTAATGCCATCCATTTTATTTTTTTTATTTTTATCTTATTTTACCATTGATGCCGCAGAACTCGAAGATTGACTCCAAAAATATCATAGATGGGATGCCTCATATTGAAAAATATGAGCCATGGGCCCCACGCAGCTGATCCGCACATCTCGTAAGGAGGCCACACGAAAATCGTCATAACTTCACGCACAATCGTCAGATTCGCCATTATGACCCCAATCCGGAAAGATTTCTGTGGGGTGCACGACGCGCAGATGAGATGCAGGCACATCTAGTGGGACATGTATCTCTGATTTTGTCTAGTTTGAAGCTTTACCGCGACACGGACAAGTTTCTCATGAGCATAATTTATGACAAATCTCCAGCGGGCACGACCGCACTAGCATAGCAGATCCTATGAAAAATCTTCAGTTAAGCATGCTTGGGTAATACTATGTTGAGTGACATCCTGGGAAGTCGTCGTGTTGAACTATCTGTTGATGCCGCCCATTTTATTTTCTTTTATTTTTATTTTATTTTACCACTGACATCGTAGAACTCGTTGATCTACTTCAAAAATGTCATAGATGGGATGCCTCATACTGAAAACATGACCCGTGGGGCCCACGTAGCTGATCTGTGCATCTCGTGAGGAGGCCACACAGAAATAACTATAACTTCATGCACGATTGTCTGATTCGCCATTATGATCACAATACGGAGAGATCTTTGCGACACGCGATGTGTCATAGCATCTCGCTAAAACTCGATCTCTCGATTTGAAGGCTTACCCCGACTTGGATGGGTTCCAAGATGAGCTCCATTTGCGGCAAATCTCCAGCAGGCACGATCGCACCAGCACACTAGATCCCTTGAGAACTCTTTAGTTAAGCATGCATGGGCAAAAAGAGTACTATGATGGATGACCTCCTGGGAAGTCATCGTGTTGAACGATCTGTTGATGCCGCCAACTTTATTTCCTTTTATTTTTATTTTATTTTGCTGGAGGGAAGGATCGAATTCAAAAAATGTCATCGATGGGTTGCCTCGGGTTGAAAAACACAAGTCGTGGGCCCACGCGACTGTTCTCCGCATCTCGTGTGGAGGCCATATGGAAGTCGCCATAACTACATGCACGATCGTCTGAATTTCCATTATGACCCCAATTCAGAGAGATCTCCACGAGGTGCACGATGCGCTGATGTGCATCTGGCGGGACCCGTATCTCCAATTTCAGCTATTTTGAAGCCTTACTACATCACAGACAGGTTTCGCATGAGCACAATTTGCGGCAAATCTCTAGTGGGCGTGATCGCACTAGCACACCAGATCACATGAGAATTCTTCAGTTAAGCATGCTTGGGAGAGAGCAGTATTATGAAGGGTGACCTCCTGGAAGTTGTTATGTTGAACCATCTGTTGATGCCACACATTTTATTTCCTTTTATTTATATTTTATTTTATTATTGACATCGAAGAACTCAATGATTGACTCTGAAAATGTCATAGATGGGATGCCTTGGACTGAAAACATGAGCCATGGGGCCCACGTGATTGATCTGCATGTCTTGTGAGGAGGCCGCACAGAAATCGCCATAAATTCATGCACGATTGTTTGATTTGCCATTATGACCCCAATCCGAAAAGATCTCTTTAGGGTGCCCGACTCGCAAATGAGCTGCAGGCACATATCACGGGACCCGTATCTTCGATTTCAGTTATTTCCATGCCTTACCACGGCACGGACGGGTTCCCCATGAGCATAATTTGTGGCACAAAAATCATAATAACTTCACGCACGATCATCCGATTTGTCAATATGTCCCCAATTCAAAAGATCTCGATGACAGTGATGTGCCGCAAGCACATCGTGGGACTGATCTTTGATTTCAAATAGTTCAAAGCCTACAAAGACGGACGAAGTATGAGCACAATTTTACAAGAAATCTTGGGTGTGATCGCACCAACACATAAGATCCTATGAGAACTCTTCAGTTAAGGATCCTTGGGCGAGAGTAGTACTATGTTGGGTGACCTCTTGGGAAGTCGTCATGTTGAACCATTTGTTGATGCCACCCATTTTATTTTACCGTTTACATCGCAGAACTCGCAGATCGACTCCAAAAATGTCATAGATGAGATGCCTTGACAAAACATGAGTCGTGGGCCCAGAGCTGTTCGATGTGTTCTGAGGAGGCCGCATTGCCATAACTTCACGCATGATTGCCCCACCATTATGACCCTCTATCCGAAAGTTTCCTGAGACGACGCTAGATGAGCTCATCTTACGGGACCCGTTCTCCGATTTCAACTATTTTGATGCCTTACCGTATTACGGATGGGTTCCACATGAGCACAATTTGTGGTAAATCTCCAGCGGAGGTGACCACACCAACACACCAGATCATATGAGAACTTTTTAATTAAGCGTGCTTAGGCGAGAGCAGTACTATGTTAGGTGACCTCCTGGGAAGTCATCGTGTTGAACCATCTGTTTATCCCGCCTATTTCATTTCCATTTATTTGCATTTTATTTTTTTTGTTGATGCTAGAGATCTCGACGATCCACTCCTAAAATGTCATCAATGTGATGCCTCTCACTGAAAAACACCAGCCGTGGGGCCCACTCGACTGATCCACGCATCTCGTGCGGAGGTCGCATGAAAATCGTCATAACTTCACGCACGATCGTCCGATTCACCAGTATGACCCCAATTTGGAAAGATCTTCGCGGGACGCACGACACACAAATGAGTCGTAGGTGCATCTAATAGGACACATATCTCCGATTTCAGTTATTTTGAAGCCTTACTCCGGTAAGGATGGATTCCGAATGAGCATAATTTACGACAAATCTCTAACGGGCATGACAGCATTAGCACACTAGATCCTATGATAACTCTTTAGTTAAGCGAGCTTGGGCGAGAGCAATACTATGATGAGTGACCTCCTGAGAAGTCGTCGTGTTGAACCATCTGTTGATGCTGCCCATTTTATTTCCTTTTATTTTAATTTTATTTTTTCATTGATGCTGGAGAACTCGGTGATCGACTCTGAAAATGTCATCGATGGGATGCCTCGGACTGAAAAACATAAGCCGTTGGGCCCACACGGTTGATCCACACGTCTTGTGTGGAGGCCGCATGGAAATCGCCATAACTTCGCGCACGATCATCCGATTCACCATTACGATCCCAATATGGAAAGATCTCCGTGAGGCGCACGACGCGTAGATGTGTCGTAGGTGCATCTGGTGGGACCCATATCTACGATTTTGGCTATTTTGAAGCCATACCGTAGCACAGATGGGTTACACATGAGCATAATTTATGGCAAAAGGTGAATCGCACACACTAGATCCCATGAGAACTCTTAAGTGTGCTTAAGAAGATGATGGGTGACCTCCTGAGAAGTCATCATTTTGAACCATCTATTGATGCTGCCCAATTTATTTTCTTTTATTTTTATTTTATTTTACTGTTGACACCACAAAACTCGAAGATTGAGTCTGAAAACATCATAGATAGGATGCCTCGGTCTGAAAATATGTGCTGTGGGGCCCACGCGACTAGTCTGCGAATTTCGTGCGGAGACCACACGAAAATTACCATAACTTCACGCATGATCGTCTGGTTCGCCATTATAACCCCAATCCAGAAAGCTCTCCGCGGGGTGCACGCTGATGTGATCTGCGATTTTGCGTGACCCGCACCTTCGAAGTTATTTCAAAGCTTTACCACGGGATGAGTAAAGTTTGTGGCAAATCTCTAGCGGGCGCGACTACACCAGATCTCATGAGAACTCTTCAGTTAAGCATACTTGGGCTAGAGTAGTACTATGATGAGTGACCTCCTTAGAAGTCATCGCTTTAACCATATGTTGATGCCGCCCATATTATTTTCCTGTATTATTATTTTATTTCACCATTTACGCAAGAGAACTTGGTGATCGACTTCGAAAATTTCATAGATGGGTTGCCTCAGGCTGAAAAATAAGTGTCGTGGGGCCCACGTGGTTGATCCGCGTATTTTGTGCAGACGCCGCACAAAAATCTCTTTAATTTTGCACATGATCGTCCAATTCGCCATTATGACCCCAATCCAAAATGATCTCGCACGCAATGTGCCAGACTGGTGGGACCCGTACCTCTGACAATAGCATAATTTATGACAAATCTCTAGTAGGCACAGCCGCACCAGCATACCAGATCCCATGAGAACACTTCAGTTAAGCGTGCTTGGGCGAGAGCATTACTATGATGGATGACCTCTTGGAAAGTCATCGTGTTGAACCATCTATTGATGCCACCCATTTTATTTTCTTTTATTTTTATTTTATTGTACGGTTGACACATGAGAACTCGGCGATCGACTCTAAAAATATCATTGATGGGATGCCTCAGACTGAAAAAAATGAGCTATGGGGCCCACGCGACTGATCAGCGCATCTCGTGTGGAGGACGTACGGAAATCTCCATAACTTCATGCATAATCGTCTGATTCGCCATTATGACCCTAATCCAGAAAGAACTTTGCGGGGCACACGACTCGCAGATATGATGCAGGCGCATCTGGCGGAATCTGTATATCCAATTTTGACTATTTCAAAGCTTTACCACAGGATAGATGGGCTCCGGATGAGCATAATTTATGTCAAATCTTTAGTGGGCATGACCGCATCAGCACACCAGATCCCATGAAAACTCTTTAGTTAAGCGTGAGAGCAATTCTATGATGGGTGAACTCCTAGGAAGTCATTGTATTGAACCATCTGTTGATGTCGTCCATTTTATTTTCTTTAATTTTTATTTTATTTTACCGTTAATGCCGGAGAACTCTGTTATCGATTCTGAAAACATCATAGATGGGATGCCTCAGACTAAAAAACATGAGCCGTGGGGCCCACACAGCTGATCCATGCATCTTGTGCGGAGGCTGCATGAAAATCACCATAACTTCTCGCACGATCATCCGATTTGCCATTATGACCCCAATCCAAAAAAAATCTCTGTGAGGTGTACGTAGATGTGTCGTAGGTGCATCTGGTGGGACCCGAATCTTCGATTTTGGCTAGTTCGAAGCCTTATCGCGACACGAATAGGTTCTGCATGAGCATAATTTGCGACTAATCTCTAGTAGGCACCGCCGCACCAACACACCAGTTCCTATGAGAATTCTTCGCCAAGCTTAAAGCGAAAGCGATTATGATAGGTAACCTTCTAGGAAGTTGTCGTGTTGAACCATTTGTTGATACTGCCCATTTTATTTTCTTTTATTTTTATTTTATTTTATCATTGTTGCCGGAGAACTCGATGTTCGACTACGAAAATGTCGTACATGGGATTCCTTGGACTGAATAATATAAGTTGTTGAGCCCACACGGTTGATCTGCGTGCCTCGTGTGGAGGTCGCACGGAAATCGCTATAACTTTGCGCACGATCATTCAATTCGTCATTATGACCCTAATTCGGAAAGATCTCTGCGAGCGCATGATGCGCAGATGGCCGCAAGCACTTTTGGTGGGACCCACATCTCCAATTTTGGCTATTTCGAAGCCTTACAGTGGCACGAATGGGTTATGCATGAGCACAATTTACGTCAAATCTTTAGCGAAGAACCAAGACGGATCCCATGAGAACTCTTCGTAACCGGCTATGACTATGATGGGTAACCTCTTGGGAAGTCATCATTTTGAACTATTTATTGATGTCGCCCATTTTATTTCCTTTAATTTTTATTTTATTTTACCATTGACGCCGGCGAACTCGGTGATCAACTCCAAAAATATCGTAGATGGAATGCCTCAAACTGAAAAACACGAGTCGGTGGGGTTCGTATGCACATCTCGTGTAGAGGTCGCACAGAAATCACCATAACTTTGTGCACGATCGTTCGATTCGCCAATATGACCACAATCCAGAAAAATCTCCGCGGGGCGCACGCATGTCGGTGTTGCATCCGGTGACCAGATCTCGATTTCGCTAGTTCAAAGCCTTACCGGCACGAACAGTTCGAGCATATTTTTCGCTAAGCTCGAAGGGACGCCGCACCGACACCAATTCCTACGAGAACTCTTCGCTAAGCGTTGGTAGTATTATAATAGGTAACCTCCTAGGAAGTCGTTGTGTTGAACCATCTGTTGATGTCGCCCATTTTATTTCCTTTTATTTTTATTTTATTTTATCATTGATACTAGAGAACTCGATGATCGACTACGAAAATGTCGTACATGGGATGGCTTGGATTGAAAAGCATTAGCCGTTCGGCCCACGCGGTTGATCCGTGTGTCTTATGTGAAGGCAGCATGAAAATCACCATAACTTCTTGCACAATCGTGTGATTCACCATTATGACCCTAATCCGAAAAGATCTATGCGGGGCGCACGATGCACAGATGTACCAGTGCATTCCGATTTCAGCTATTTTAAAGCCTTACCGCAGCACGGATGGGTTATGCATGACAATAATTTGTGGAAAATCTCCAGCAGGTGTGAGTGCACCAGTACACCAGATCCCATGAGAACTCTTCAGTTAAGCGAGCTTGGACAAGAGCAGTACTATGATGGGTGACCTCTTGGGAAGTCATCGTTTTGAACCATATGTTGATGCCGCTCAATTTATTTCTTTTATTTTTATTTTATTTTATAGTTGACGCTACAAAACTCGGAGATCGACTCTGAAAATGTCATCGATGGGATGCCTGATAAAAAAACACAAACTTTTACATGGTTTTGGCATCTCATGCAAATTACAAAATTACCATAACTTCACTCAATGACGATTCGCCATTATGACCCCAATCCGTAAAGATATCTGGGATGCACGACGTGCGTGATGCAAATGTGATTTGCTAAACCAGATCTCTTTCGCTATTTTGAAGCTTTATCGCAGCATAAAAGGGTTCAGGATGAGCACAATTTGCGGCAAATCTCTAGTGGGTGTGACCACACCAGCACACCAGATCCCATGAGAACTCTTCAATTAAGCATGCTTGGGCGAGAGCAGTACTATGATGGGTGACCTCATCGAAAGCCGTCTTGTTAAACTATCTGTTGATGCCGCCCATTTTATTTCCTTTTATTTTTTATTTTATTTTACCATTACCGCAATAGAACTCGGTGATCGACTCCAAAAATGTCATAGATGGGATGCCTCAGACTGAAAAACATGAGCCGTGGGGCCCATATGGTTGATCCGCGCATCTCGTGCAGAGGCTGCATGATAATCACCATAACTTTGCATACGATCATCCAATTTTCCATTATGACCAAATCCGGAAAGATCTCTCGGCCACGATGTGATGCAAGTGGCAAACCTCCAATTTCGGCTAGTTCAAAGCCTTATAGCGGTACGGACGGGTTCCGTATGAGCATAATTTATGACAAATCTCCAACAGGCGTGGCCGCACCAGCACCCCAGATCCCATGAGAACTCTTCAGTTAAGCATGCTTAGGCGAGAGAATTACTATGATGGATGACCTAATGGGAAGTCATCATGTTGAACCATCTGTTGATGCCGCCCATTTTATTTTATGGTTGACATTGGAGAACTCGGCGATCGACTCCGAAAACATCATCAATAGGATGTCTCAGACTGAAAAACACGAGTCATGGGGCCCGCAGGGCTGATTTGCGCATCTCGTGCGGAGGCTGCGTGAAAATCGCCATTACTTCATGCACGATCATCCGATTTGCCATTATGACCCCAATCTGAAAAGATCTCTGCGGGGCCCATGACACGCAAATGAGCTGCAAACGCATCTGGCGGGACCTGTATCTCCGATTTTGGCTATTTTGAAACCTTACCGCATCACGGACGGGTTCCGGATGAGCACAATTTGCGGCAAATCTCCAGCGGGTGTAACTACACCAGGACACCAGATCCCATGAGAACTCTCCATTTAAGTGTGCTTGGGCGAGAGTAGTACTGTGATGGGTGATCTCCTAGGAAGCCGTCATGTTCAACCATCTGTTGATACCACCCATTTTATTTTACCATTGATGCCGGAGAATTCGGGGATCGACTCCGAAAATGTCATCGATGGGATGCCTCGGACTGAAAAACACTAGCCGTGGGGCCCACTCAACTGATCCGCGTGTATCATGTGGAGGCCGCACGGAAATCCCCATAACTTCACACCATTGTCCGACTATCATCGACTCAATAAAAGATCTCCAGGCACACGCAGATGAGCCGCAGCATCTCCGAAACCTATCTATGATTTCGGCTAGTTCGAAATATTACCACTTGAAGGATGAGTTCCACATGAGCACAATTTACGTAAAATCGAATAATGCTACCGCAGACACCGCATCCCGTGAGAACTCTTGTGTTAAGCGTGCTTGGGTGAGAGAAGTATTATGATGGGTGACTTCCTGAGAAGTCGACGTGTTGAACCATAGGTTGATGCCGCCTATTTTATTTCCTTTTATTTGTATTTTATTTTAATGTTGATGCTGGAGAACTTGGTGATCGACTCTGAAAACATTATTGATGGGATGCCTAGGATTGAAAAACATGAGTCGTGGGCCCCAAGGCTGATCCACGTGTCTTGTGGGGAAGCTAAATGAAAATCGCCATAACTTTGCGCACAATCGTCTGATTCGCCTTTATGACCCCAATCCGAAAAGATCTCCGTGGGGCGCACGATGCGCAGATGAGCCTCATGCGCATTTGGTGGGACCCATATCTTTGATTTCAGCTATTTTAAAGCCTTATCGTGGCACGTACGAGTTCCGCATGAGCACAATTTGAGAGAAATCTCTAGTGTACGCGACCGTACCATCACACCAGATCCCATAAGAACTCTTCAGTTAAGTGTGCATTGGCGAGAGCTATATTATGATAGGTGATCTTTTGGGAACTGGATGCCGTCCATTTTATTTATTTTTATTTTTAGTTTATTTCACCGCTATGCCACGAACCGCCGACTTCAAAATGTTATCGATGGAATGTCTTGGACTAAAAAACACGAGCCGTGGGGCACCCACGGATTATCCATGCATCTCGTGTGGAGGCCACATGCCATAACATCGTGCACGATTGTCTGATTTGCCATTATGAACGCAATCCAGAAAGATCTCCATGGGGCCCACGACGCGCACATGAGCTGTAGATGCATCTGGCAGGACCCGTATCTCCGATTTCAGCTATTTCAAAACTTTATCGCGGCACGAATGGGTTCTACATGAGCATAATTTGCAGCATATCTCCAGTGGGCATGACCGCACCAACACACCAGATCCCATAAGAACTCTTTAGTTAAGTGTTCTTAGGTGGGAGCAGTACTATGAAGGGTGACCTCCAGGGAAGTCGTCGTGTTGAACCATCTGTTGATGCTGCCCATTTTATTTTATCGTTGACGCCGGAGAACTCGACGATCGACTCCAAAAACATCATCGATGGAATGCCTTGGATTGAAAAACATGAGCCGTGGGCACATGTGACTACTCCGCGCATCTCGTGCAGAGGGCACACAAAAATTTCCATAACTTCGCACACGATCATTCTATTCGCCATTATGACCACAATCCGGAAAGATCACTGGAATAGACGATAATGAAAGCGCGCTCTGCTGACCTATCTCGATTTTGGCTATTTCAAAACCTTACCGCGACACAGACGGGTTTCACATGAGCACAATTTGCAGAAAATCTCCAGTGGACATGACCGCACTAGTACGACAGATCCCAGGAGAACTCTTCAGTTAAGCGTGCTTGGGCGAGAGTAGTACTATGATGGGTGACCTCTTGGGAAGTCGACGTGTTGAACCATCGGTTGATGTCGCACATTTTATTTTCTTTTATTTGTATTTTATTTTAATGTTGTCGCAGGAGAACTCGAGGATCGACTCCGAAAATGTCATCGATAGGATGCCTCAGATTGAAAAACACGAGTCATGGGCTCCCTCTGATTCAGCGAGTCTCGGAGAGGTCAATGTAAATCGCCATGACTGTGCCGCATCATCATCTTTTATAACCAAAAGATCTCCGGGGGCACACATGCACATGATGACGCGATCTGGTGGGACCTGCATCTCCATTTCGCTATTTCAAGCTCACACATATGGTTTTGCAGCACAATTTGTCGAAATTCTAGTGGACCGACCACACCATCACACAAGATTCCATGAGAACTCTTCAGTTAAGCGTGCTTGGGCGAGAGCTGTATTATGATGGGTGACCTCCTGGGAAGTCGTCGTGTTGAACCATCTGTTGATGCTGCCCATTTTATTTCCTTTTTTTATTTTATTTTACCATTAACGTCGCAGAACTCTGCGATCGACTCCGAAAATATCGTTGATGGAATACCTCGGACTAAAAAAACACGATCCATGAGGCACACACGGTTGATTAGGGCATCTCGTGCGGAGGCCGCATAAAAATGTCCATAACTTTACGCATGATCGTCTGATTCGTCATTATGACCACAATCCATAAAGATCTGCGCGGGGCGCACGATGCTCACATTAGCTGCATGCGCATCTGGTGGGAACTGTATCTCTGATTTTGGCTATTTTGAAACCTTAATGTGACACAAACGTGTTGCACATGAGCATAATTTGTGACAAATCTCCAGTGGGCACGACTGTACCAGCACACCAGATCTTGTGAGAACTCTTCAGTGAAACATGCTTGGGAGAGAGCAGTACAATGATGGGTGACCTCCCGGGAAGTCGTTGTGTTGAATCATCTGTTGATGCCGCCCACTTTATATCCTTTTAATTTTATTTTATTTTATTTTATTTTACTATTGATGACGGAGAATTAGGAGATCGACTTCAAAAATGTCATCGATGGGATGCCACGAACTAAAAAACATGAGTCCTGGGGCCCACTCAACTGATCCACGCGTCTCGTGTGGTGGTCGAACGGAAATTACCATAACTTCGTGCACGATCATTTGATTAACCTTTATGACCTCAATCAGGAAAGATCTCCGCAGAGCGCACGTGCGAAGATGAGCCATAATCGCATATGGCGGGACCCGTATCTCTGATTTCGGCTATTTCAAAGCATTATCACGGTACAGATGGGTTCCGCATGAGCATAATTTATGGAAAATCTTCAGCGGACGTGACCGCACCACCGCACCAGATCCCTTGAGAACTCTTTGATTAAGCGTGCTTGGGCAAGAATCATGATGGGTGACTCATGGAAGTCATCGATTGAACCATCCGTTGATGCATTCTTTAGATTTTATTTTATTTTATTTTACAGTTGACGATGGAGAATCCGCATCGACTCAAAAAATGTCGCCGACGGATTACTATAAAACACGCATGGGGCCCACTTCAGATGATCGCGATCTCGTGGAGGTCGCAAAAACCACCATAACTTCCCCGAACGACGCGATTTTATGACCCCAATTGGAAAGATCTGAGGCTCATCTGGCCACCAAGATTCTCATCCCTATTTCTCAAGCCTTCTTGTGGCATGGAATTCTAATTCTATGAGCACAATTTATGGAAATCTCCAAATGGGAACGACGCACGACACCAAATCCCATGAGAACTCCTCAGTTAAGCATGCTTGGGCGAGAGCAGTACTACAATGGGTGATCTCCTGGGAAGTCATCGTGTTGAACCATCTCTTGATGCCACCCATTTTATTTTATTTTATCATTGACGCCACAGAACTCGACGATCGACTCTGAAAATGTCTTCGATGGATGCCTCATACTGAAAACCACAAGGCGCACATCTACATGCATCGCACGGTATCTTTGTTCTAGAATGAAAAATGGATAACTTCAATGACGATTTTCCATTTTCCATATGACCATGAATATGAAAGATGAGGCGCGACATGCCCAGGAGCCCCCCCCGATTTCAACTATTTTGAATCCTTACCACATGACGTATGGGTTCCACATGAGCAAAATTTATGGAAAAATTGGCAATGCACCACACCAAAGACACCCCATCTCACAGAACACTTTAGTTAAGGTAATTGGTAATGAACAGATTACTATGATGGGTGACCTCCTGGAAGCCATCGCTTTGAAACTAATCCATTGATGCCACCCATTTTATTTCTTTTTATTTTTATTTTATTTACAGCTGACGCTTGAGAACTCGGATCGACCAAAAACATCATCGATGAGATGCCTTAAACTATGAGCCGGGGATCCACTGGATGGATCCGCTGCCTCGCAGGTGCAAAAATTTCCATAAGCACACGGTCGTCTAATTTTCCATTATGACCCCAATCAGAAAGATCTCTGCGGGGTGCACAACGCGCAGATGAACCGCAAGCACATCTGGCGGGACCCATATCTCTGATTTAGGCTTTTTTGAAGTTTTACTAGCTGACGCACTGACACCGTGATCCCATGAGAACTCTTCGCTAAGCATGCTTGCGAGAGCATTGATGGGTGACCTCGAGAAATCATCGTTGAACCATCTGCTGATGCCACCATTTTATTTCCTTTATTTTATTATTTTATTTTACCATCGACGCTGAGAACTCGATTGACTCAAAATGTCGATGGGATGCCTCAAAAAAACACGAGTGCACGCCGGGCCGTGATCTCGTGGAGGCCGCATTAAAAAATCACCATAACTTCATGCACCATCATCCGATTCGCCATTATGACCCTAACCAAAAAAGATCTTCGCTGGCACACGCGATGTGCGTAGTGATCTCGGACCGATCTTTGATTTGGCTATTTTGAAGCCTTACCGTGAACGGATGGGTTCTATAAGCATAATTGCAGAAATAACGGGCGACCGCAGAACACCGCATCCATGAGAACTCTCGCTTAAGTGTGCAGAGCAAGACTATGATGGGTGACCTCGGAAGTCGTGTTGAACCATCTATGATGCCATTTTATTTCCTTTATTTTTTTATTTTACCGTTGATGCGAACTCGATCAATCCAAAATGTCATCGATGGGATGCCTCGAATAAAAAACATGAGTCGTGGGGCCCACGCACCGACACGATCTCGGAGGCCGCACAAAATTGCCATAACTGTGCATCATCGATCATTATGACCAATCCGAAAAGATCTCCTGACGTGTGATGAGCCGTATGCATCTAGCAGACCGTATCTCCATTTTGGCTATTTTGAACCTTACCGCACATGCATGTTCCGTGATGAGCACAATTCAAATCTCCAACGGCGACCGCACTATCTGATCCATGAGAACTCTTCGCTAAGCATTCTTGGGCGAGAAGCATTATGATGGGTGACCACCGAAAGTCATATTGAACCATCCGTTGATGTCGCCCCATTTTATTTTTTTTATTTTTATTTTATTTTAATCGACGCCGGAGAACTGATCGACCAAAATGTCAATGGGATGGACTAAAAAAACATGAGTCATGGGGCCCACGCTCGACGCATCTCTCGTGAGGCCATGATGAAAATCGCCATACATCTTGCGCATGATTGTCCACCGCCATTATGACCCAATCCGAAAGATCTTGTGGTGCACCACACATAATGAAAGATCCGGGGATCTATCCCATTTCGCTATTTCAAAACCTTACCGTAGCACGGATGGGTTCCGCATGAGCACAATTTGCGGCAAATCTCTAGCAAGTGCGACCGCACCAACACACCAGATCCCATGAGAACTCTTTAGTTAAGCGTGCTTGGGTGAGAGCATTATAATGATGGGTGAGCTCATGGGAAGTCATCGTGTTGAACCATCAACTAATGCCGCCCATTTAATTTCCTATTATTTTATTTTATTTTACGATTGACGTCGGAGAACTCGCATCGACTCTAAATTGTCGTCCGGGGATGCCTTCGATCAAAACACAAGCCGTGGGGCCCACGTCGATCCGTGTTTCCTGTAGGCCGCACGAAAATCGCTATAACTCGCGCATAATCCGCCTGGCCATTATGACCACAATACGGAAAGATCTCTTCGGGCGAGATGTAAATGACCCGCAGGACATCTCACTGATTTTATTTTTATTTTATTTTATCGACGAGAGAACTGAGATCGACTCAAAATGTCACAATGGGATGCTCGATCAAATGAGCCATGGGGCCCAGACCGACTCGATCTCGTGTTGAGGCCGCAAGAAAATCGCCATAACTTCATGCACGATCACTCGATTCAACATTATGACCCCAATAAAGATCTCGTATGACACGCATGTGCCAAGCATATCTCGGACACGATGATTTTCGCTATTTCAAGCCTTACATGCACGGGGTTCGCATGAGCAAATTTGCAAAATCTCCAATGCGGACCGCAAAAGACACTAGATCACATGAGAACTCTTCGCTTGTTTGAGTGAGAGCAAGACTATGATGGGTGACCTCGAAGTCAATGTTGAACCATCTGATGCGCCATTTTATTTCCTTTTATTTTATTTTATTTTAACGCTGATGCCGGAGAACTCGATCGACTAAAAAAATGTCATCGATGGGATGCCTGAGAAAAAACATGAGCCGTGGGGCCCACGCATCGCCGCCCTCGTGGAGGCCGCACAAATCGCCATAACTTCACACACGATCGTCGATTCACCATTATGACCCCCTAAAGATCTCGTGGGGCACGACGCATGATGAGCCACAAGCATATGGTGGGACCATATTCCGATTTAGCTATTTCAAGCCTTCTGCGGGACACGGGTTCCATGAGCACAATTTAGAAAATTTGCGACGCACACAAAGATCCATGAGAACTCTTCGCTAAGCTGCTTGGCGAGAGAATGATGGGTGACCTCTGGGAAGTCATCGTGTTGAACCATCTGATGCCCCATTTTATTTCCTTTATTTTATTTTATTTTATCTGAAGCCGGAGAACTCGCGATCGACTCAAAATGTCATCGATGGATGCCGACTGAAAAACAAGCCACCAGCATCACACGCCTTGTGTGGAGGCCGCATGGAAATCGCCATAACTTCACGTACGCTGGCGATCATCTGATTCGCCATTATGACCCCAATCCGGAAAGATTCGGGTCACACGACGCGCAAATGCCGCATCTGGGACCAGATCTCCAATTTTGCTATTTAAAGCCTTACCGTAATGGATGGGTTCCACATGAGCACAATTTATGGTAAATCTCCACGACCGCACCAAAGACAAGATCCCATGAGAACTCTAGTTAAGCATGTTTGGGCGACAACACTATGATGGGTGACTCCTGAAGTCATCGTGTTGAACCATCTGCTGATGTCCCATTTTATTTCCTTTTATTTTATTTTATCATCGCCACTGAACTAGATCGACTCAAAATGTCATGGGATGCCTCTGGCTAAAAAACATGAGCCGTGGGGCCCACTCGATCCGCGCCTCGTGGAGGCACGAAAATCGCCATAACTTCGCACGATCGCCGATATTATCTAAAGATCTTCGCGGGCGATGACGTAGATGAGCTATGCGATTCGGGACCCAGATCTGATTTCTATTTCAAGCCTGAGTGCACCTGACGGGTTCGATGAGCACAATTTGAAATCTCCAGGCGTGACGCACCAAAGACACCATCCCATGAGAACTCTTCGCTAAGCTGCTTTGAGCAAGACTATGATGGGTGACCTCGGAAGTCACGTGTTGAACCATCTGATGCCACATATTTTATTTTATTTATTTTTTTATTTTAATGCTGATGAGAACTCGATCGACTCAAAAATTCATCGATGGGATGCCTAAAAAACATAAGTGGGGCCCACACCTACCGATCACATCTCGTGTTGAATCGCATAACTTCATGCATGATCGTCCGATTCTCCTTTATGATCCCAATCCAGAAAGATATTTGTGGGGCCCACGATGCGTAGATGAGCCACGCATTCTGAGACCCGTTGATTTGGCTATTTTGAAGCCACCGTGACATGGGTTCGGATGACATGCACAAATTTCCAAGCGGGCGACGCATCACAATCCCATGAGAACTCTTCGCTAAGCGTTGGGCGAGAGCAAGATTATGATGGGTGACCTCTTGAAGTCATCGGTTGAACCATCTTGATGCCGCCATTTTATTTCCTTTATTTTATTTTATTTTATCGCGCCGGAGAACTCAATCGACTAAAATGTCATCGATGATGTATCACTGAAAACACGAGATGGGGCCCATTGGCGATCCATGATCTTGTGTGGAGGCACTAAATCACCATAACTTCACGCATGATCGTCTGATTCATCATTATGACCCCAATATGGAAAGATCTCAGGGCGACGATGCGCAGATGTATGCGATCTGAGGGACCAGATTCCAATTTGGCTATTTCAAGCCTTACCGGGCATGGACAAGTTCCATGAGCACAATTTGTAGAAATCTCCAGACGGACCGCACCACTAGATCCATGAGAACTCTTCGCTTAAGAATGCTTCGAAGCGAGAGTACTATGATGGGTGACCTGGGAAGTCGTGGTTGAACCATCATTGATGCCCATTTTATTTCCTTTTTATTTTATTTTACCATCATAGAGAACTCGATTGACTCAAAATGTCGATGGGATGCCTGATCAAAAAACACGAGCCGTACACGCTGATCCGTGGTCTCGTGGAGGCCGCACGAAAATCTCCATAACTTCACGCATGATCGTCATATTCGCCATTATGACCTCAATCCGGAAAGGTCTTCGCGGGGCGCATGATGCATAAATGTGACATAAGTGCATCTGGAGGGACCCGTGTCTCCAATTTTGGCTATTTAAAATCCTTATCAAGCATGATGGTTCCGCATGAGCATAATTTGCAAATTCTAGCGGATGCACGCACCAAAGACACTAGATCCCATGAGAACTCTTCGCTAAGCGTGTTTAAGAGGCATTATGATTGACCTCCGAAGTCATCGTGAACCATCTCGTTGATGCCGCCATTTTATTTTTTATTTTATTTTACCATTAACGCCGGAGAACTCATCGACTCAAAATGTCATGGGATGCCTCGATAAAAAAAACACGAGCCGTGGGGCCCACGCGCCGATCCAGATCTCATGGAGGCGCACAAATCACCATAACTTCGCGATGATCGTCCGATTCGCCATTATGATCCCAATATAGAAAGATCTCCGGGCAATGCATGTGCGATGTGCGCAGCGCATCTAGACATGTATCCTATTTCGCTATTTCCTTTACCGCACACGACGGGTTCATGAGCACATAATTTACAAATCTCCGGGACGCACAAAGACACCGGATCACATGAGAACTCTTCGCTTAAGTGCTTGGGTGAGAGTAGACTATGATGGGTGACCTCGGAAGTCATCGTGGAACCATCCGCTGATGCTCCCATTTTATTTTTTATTTTTATTTTATTTTATTTGAAGCCGAGAACTCGAGATCGACTCAAAACATGTCGATGGGATCCTCGAAAAAACACGAGCCGCGGGGCCCATGCGATCTGCATCTGTGGAGGCCACCTAAAAACCATAACTTCACGATCGAATTGACCCATAAAAAGATCTTCGCAGGCACACGATGTGCGATGAGCCGTGCGCATCTAGGACCCGTATCTTCGATTTTGCTATTTACCGCTGACGCACGGGTTCCATATGAGCACAATTTATGGTAAATCTGCGGACGCAGCACCAAAGACACCGCATCATGAGAACTCCGCTAAGTGTGTGAGAGCAAGACTATGATGGGTGACCTCCTGAAGTCGCCGTGTTGAACCATCGTTGATGCCACCCCATTTTATTTCCTTTATTTTTTTTATTTTACCATTGACGCCGAGAACTCGATCAACCAAAACATCGCCGATGGGATGCCTTGACAAAAAAATGCGCCTATGGTCATCCACGATCTCGTGTGGAGGCCGCATGAAAATTGCCATAACTTTATACATGATCATCCGATTCTCCATTATGACCCAATCAAAAAAAGATCTCATGGATGCAGACGTAGATGATTCACAAGCACATCTCGCGGGACCCGTATCTCCAATTTAGGCTATTTCAAAATGTTACTATGGAACAAAGGGTTCCGATGAGCACAATTTATAAATCTAGGGCACGCACCAAGACGCCGATCTCATGAGAACTCTGAGTTAAGCGCGAAAGCAAGACTAGATTTGACCTTTGGGAAGTCATCGTTGAACCATCTATCGATGCCATTTTATTTTATTTCTTTATTTTATTTTATTTTACGCCGAGAACTCGATGATCGACTCAAAATGTCATCAATGGGATGCCTCTGAAAACATGAGCTCACGCTGGCCGATCATGTCTCGGGAGGCCGCACAAAATCACCATAACTTCACGCACGCATCGTCCGATTCTCCATTATGACCCAATCCGAAAGATCTCCGGGGCAGATGCGTGAGCTGTGCAGCATCTGAGGACCTTTCCGATCGCTATTTTGAAGCCTCAAGATGGATGGGTTCCACATGAGCACAATTTGTAAATCTCCAGCAGGACCGCACTCAAAGACACTAGATCCCATGAGAACTCTCACGTTGCTTAAGCGAGCATTACTATGATGGGTGACCTGGAAGTCATGGTTGAACCATCTCTGATGCCCATTTTATTTATTTTATTTTTATTTTATTTTACCGTTAATGCCAGAACTGATCAATTCAAAACATCATGAGATGCCTCGACAAAAAAACACGGGGGCCACGCCGATCCACGATCATTCGAGGCGCACAAAATCACCATAACTTCGATTATCATTCAATTCGCCATTATGACCCAATCTGAAAGATCTCAAGGCGATGATGCACAAATGCAGAGCTTCCGATGGACAGATCTCCATTTCGCTAGTTCAAGCCTACTGAACGACGGGTTCCGCATGAGCATAATTTGTGACAAATCCGGCTCGACCGCATCAGACATATCATGAGAACTCTTCGCTAAGCGTGTTTGGGCGAGCAAGACTATGAAGGGGTGACTCTGAAGTCACCATGTTGAACCATCTGATGCCCATTTTATTTCCTTTTATTTTTATTTTATTTTACCGACGCCGAGAACTCGACGATCGACTCAAAATGTCATCGATGGGATGCCTTGATCAAAAAAGATGAGCCGGGGCCTCATCTGATCCAGATCGTATGGAGGCCACACAAAAATCGCATAACTGTGCACATCATCGATTCCATTATGACCCCAATCAAAAGATCTCTGGCACACGACGCAGATGTGCTACACAGTGACGGCAGACCGATCTGATCGGCTATCAAGCCTTACGTACGGACGGGTTCGCATGAGCACAATTTATGATAAATCTCCAACGGGAGTGACTACACAAGCACACCAGATCCTATGAGAACTCTTCAGTTAAGCATGGTTGGGAGAGAGCAGTACTATGATGGGTGACCTCCTAGGAAGTCGTCGTATTGAACCATCTGTTGATGCCACCCATTTTATTTTCTTTTATTTTTATTTTATTTTATCGTTGACACCAGAGAACTCGATGATCAACTTCGAAAAGGTCATCGATGGGATGCCTTGACGAAAAAACGAGTCGGGGCCCACTACCGATCTATCTCGGAGGTCGCAAAAAATCACCATAACTTCACGCGATCGATGATTCACCCATTATGACCATGAAAGATCTGGGGCACACGATGCACAAATGAGCCACATGATCCTGGACCAGATCTCCGCTATTCAAGCCTTATCGCAAAGATGGATGGGTTCCATGAACAATTTGCGCAAATTTCCAGCGCGACCGCACAAAGACACCGCATCATGAGAACTCTTCACTAAGCATGCTTGGGTGAAAGTATATGATGGTGACCTCCCGGAAGTCATCGTGTTGAACCATCTATTGATGCCCATTTTATTTCCTTTATTTTATTTTATTTTACCGCTGAGAACTCAATGATCGACTAAAAATGTCATCGATGGGATGCCTCAACTAAAAAAACATGAGTGGGGCCCACATTACCGATCCATGCATCTCGTAGAGGCGCATGGAAATCTCCCATAACTTCATGCACGCTCATCCGACCATTTATGACCCCAATCCGAAAGATCTGAGGCACGGCGCAGATGCGACGATCTGGGACTATCTCGATTTCATTTTGAAGCCTTACCGTGGACAATGTGTTCGATGAGCACAATTAGAAAAATCTCCCGTGACGCACGCAAAGACACCGATCCCATGAGAACTCTTCAAGTGGATGCAGAGTAGTACTATGATGGGTGACCTCGGAAGTCATCGTGTTGAACCATCTATGATGCCCATTTTATTTCCTTTATTTTATTTTATTTTATTGACGCCGAGAACTTGATCGACTCAAAATATCATCGATGGATACAACTAAAAAACACGAGTGGGGCTCACGATCCGATCTCGCACGCATAAATTCCATAACTCACACATCATCCGATTCGCCATTATGACCCCAATGAAAGATCTGTAAGCACGAGGTGCAAAATGTACTAAAGGCATCGGCGATATTTGTCTATTTTCAAAGCCTTATCGCAAAATGGACGTTCCATGAGAGCTTTTATAAAATTCAATGGGCGATGTGCGACACCGCATCTATGAGAACTCTTCGCTTTTGCATGCTTGGGCGAGAGCGACTATGATGGTGACCTCTGAAGTCATCTGTTGAACCATCTATGATGCCCATTTATTTTCTTTTATTTTTTATTTTATTTTATATGCCAAAACTCGATCAATCAAAATGTCAATGGGATGCCTCGAAAAACATGACTGGGGGGCCAAGGCTAATCCATGCGCAGGGCGCACGTAAATTGCCATAACTTCACGATCGTCCATTCACCATTATGACCCAATAAAGATCTCCGCGACGACGCGTAGATGAGCCATAAAAGCATCCGTGACCAGATCTGATTTTCTAAAGCCTTATCGCGCATGACGTTCCATGAGCATAATTTACAATTTCAGCACGCACGCACAAAGACACCCATGAGAACTCTTCGCTAAGTGCTTGCGAGCAAGATATGATGGGTGACCTCGAAGTCATGTTGAACCATCTGTTGATGTCTCCCATTTTATTTCCTTTTATTTTTATTTTATTTTACTATTGAAACCAAAAAACTCAGAGATCGACTCCGAAAACATCATCGATGGGATGCCTGATCAAAAACACGAGCCATCAATGATTTGTGCATCTGCATGGAGGCCATTCAGAAATCACCATAACTTCACGCACAATCATCCGATTTGCCATTATGACCCCAATCCGAAAAGATCTCCGTGGGGTGTAAGATGCGATGTGCGCAAAGCATTCAGACTATCTCGATTTCTTTCAAAGCCTTACCGCAGACGGGTTCCAGATAACCAATTTGCAAAATTTCCGCGTGCAACCGCACAAAGACACCTTTGAGAACTCTTCGCTAAGCGTTTTGGGTGAGAGCACTATGATGGGTGACCTGGGAAGTCTCGTGAACCATCTCGCTGATGCCATTTTATTTCCTTTTATTTTTTTACACAGAACTCGAGTTCGACCAAAAAAAATGTCATCGATGGGATGCCTCGACAAAAAAACATGAGCCATGGGGCCCACACCACGATCCGCGATTCATGAGGCCATGAAAATTGACATAACTTCATGCAATCGCCGATTCCACATTATGACCCCAATCGGAAAGATCTCGCGTATGAAGATGCGCAGATGCACGCATCTAGACCAGATCTTCGATTTTGGCTATTCAAGCCTTATCACGAGACAAGTTCTCGATGAGCATAATTTGACAAATCTCCGCGGATCACACAAGACACCATCCCATGAGAACTCTTCAAAGCTGCTTGGAAGAACGATGATGGTGATCTCGAAGTCATCGTTGAACCATCTATTGATTTCCACCCATTTTATTTCCTTTATTTTATTTTATTTTACCATGACGCCGAGAACTCGAGATCGACTCAAAATGTCATCGATGGGATGCCTTGAAAAAATGAGCGTGGGGCCCATGCTATTGATCCTCATGCGTGAGGCGCACAAAATTACCATAATTTTGTGCACGATCATCTGATTCGCTATTATGACCCCAATCCAAAAGATCTGGACGCGACGCGATGTGGTGCGCATCCGAGGGATCAGTGATTTCTCGCTATTTGAAGCCTTACCGTGACATGAATGGGTTCCACATGAGCATAATTTGCTGCAAATCTCCAACGGGCGCGATCGCACCAGCACACCAGATCACATGAGAACTTTAGTTAAGCATGCTTGGGCGAGAGCAGTACTATGATGGGTGACCTCCTAGGAAGTCATCGTGCTGAACCATCTGTTGATGCTGCCAATTATATTTCCTTTTATTTTTATTTTATTTTATCGTTGACGAGAACTCGTGATCGACTCAAAATGTCATATGGGATGCTCGACAAAAATATGAGTCGGAGCCCACGCGGCTGATCCGCGCATCTCATGTGGAGGCCGCATGAAAATCGCCATAACTTCGCATGATCATCCGGTTCACCATTATGACCCCAATCCAGAAAGATCTGTAGGCACACGACGAAAGTGCAGCCGCGGCGGACCCGATCTCGATTTTGCTATTCAAGCCTTACGGGCATACGAGTTCCACATGAGCATAATTTGCAAATCTCCAACGAGTGACCGCATATCACACCACACATGAGAACTCTTCAATTAAGCGTGCTTGGGTGACAACAATATTATGATGGGTGACCTCTTGGGAAGTCGTCGTGTTGAACTCTTTGTTGATGTTGCCCATTTTATTCATTTATTTTATTTTATTTTATCGATCGCGAGAACTAAGAGATTGACTCAAAATGTCATCATGGGATGCCTGATGAAAAAACACAAGCCATGGGGCCCACGCTCGCATATCTGCGTGGAAAATCGCATAACATCGTAATCGCCATTCGCCATTATGACCAATCCGAAAGATCTCTGCGGATGCACGACGCTGATGTGCACAAACACTTATGACCGTATCTCGATTTCTGCAATTTGAAGCCTTACCGAAAGACGGATGGGTTCACATGAGCATAATGCACAAATCTCCATAGGCAACCACACTCAAGATAACAGATCCCATGAGAACTCTTCGCAAAGCTTTGGTGAGAGAGCAAGATATGATGGTGACCTCGGAAGTCGCGGTTGAACCATCCGCTGATGCCATTTTATTTCCTTTATTTTATTTTATTTTACCGTTGATGACATAACTGATCAACTCCAAAATATCATCGATGGGATGCCTCGACTAAAAAAACAGTCATGGGGCCCACGCTGACCGCGATCTCATGTGAGGCCATAAATCGCCAAAACTTCACACACGATCATCTTATTAGCCATTATGACCTCAATCCGGAAAGATCTCCGTGAGGCGCACGACGCGAAGATGAGCTACAGGCATATCTAGTGGAACACATCTCCGATTTCGGCTATTTCGAAGCCTTATCAAGGCACATACGGGTTCTGCATGAGCATAATTTATAGCAAATCTCCAGAAGACCCGACCGCACTAGCACACCAAATCTCATGAGAACTCTTCGCTAAGTATGCTGCGAGAGCAAGACTGATGGGTGACCTCTGGAAGTCATCGTGTTGAACCATCTTTTGATGCCGCAATTTATTTCCTTTATTTTTATTTTATTTTACCATGACGCCGAGAACTCGATCGCAAAACGCCAGATGGGATGCCTCATGAAAAACATGAGCCGTGGCCATGCGATGATCGACGCCTCGTGGAGCATGGAAATTAACATAACTTTGCGCACGATCATCCGATACGCCATTATGACCCAAATAAGAAAAAATCTTCACGGCGACAATGCGATGACATGCAGATCTAGGGACCCGTATCTCCATTTCGCTATTTCAAGCCTTACGCGCACGACGGGTTCCACATGAGCATATTTTTTGGCAAATCTCCAGGCGACCGCACAAAGACACCTATCACAACTCTCTTCGCTAAGCTTTGCGAGAGCAAGATATGATGGGTGACCGGAAGTCATCGTGTTGAACCATATGTTGATGCCGCCATTTTATTTCATTTTATTTTATTTTATTATGCTAAGAACTCGGAGATCAACTCAAAATGCCGATGGATGCCTCGATCAAAAAACATGAGCCGGGGCCAATGTGGCGATCGCATCTCGCGCGGCGGTTGCATGGAAATTGCCATAACTTCACACATCGCCCGATTCGCCATTATGACCACAATATAAAGATCTCTGGCGACGACATGCGATGCCGCAGTATTCGGACCAGATCTCGATCTTTTGGCCATACCGCAAAGACAGGGGTTCGCAGATGAGCACAATTTACGAAATCTTCAATGGCGCCACACCAAAGACACCGATCTTAAGAGAAATCTTCGCTTGCAAGCTTGGAGAGCAAGATTATGTTGGGTGACCTCCGAAGTATTCGTGTTAAACCATCTGATACCACCCATTTTATTTCCTTTATTTTTATTTTATTTTATCGTGATGCCGAGAACTCGATGATCGAAAAATGTCATCGATGGGATGCCTCGACTAAAAATGAGTCCATGTGGTTGATCCACATGCGTGAGGTACGCATAAATAACTTTACGCACATCGTCCGACGGCTACCATGACCCAATCCAAAAGATCTGGGAGCACGGCGCGCAGATAAGTGCACTCATTGAAGGACTTGATCATTTCGCTATTTTAAGCCTTTCATAATCACGGGTTCCGATGAGCACAATTTGTAAAAATCACAAGCGGATTGCACCAACAATCGTCATGAGAACTCTTCGCTAAGCTGCTTGGGTGAGAGCAAGATTATGATGGGTGACCTCCTAGAAGTCATGTTGAACCATCTTTGATGCATCGCATTTTATTTCCTTTATTTATTTTTATTATAACATGACACCGGAGAACTCACGATCGACTCAAAACGATCAATGGGATGCCTCGATCAAAAATATGAGCCATGGGGCCAATGCTACCGATGTCTCATCTGGAGGCCGCACAAAAATTGCCATAACATCACGCACGATCTTCCGATTCGCCATTATGACCCCAATCCAAAAGATCTCGCGGATGATGCGAGATGCATGTGCACATCTCAGACCCGTATTCCTTCGCTTCAAGCCTTACCGCAGGAAGGGTTCGCATGAGCACAATTTATGACAAATCTCCGGCACAACCGCACAAAGACACCGCATCATGAGAACTCTTCAGTTAAGCATGCTTGGGAGAGAGAGTAGTACTATGATGGGTGACCTGGAAGTCATCGTGTTGAACCATCTATTGATGCCGCCCATTTTATTTCCTTTTATTTTTTTATTTTACCGTGAGAAGTTGGCGATCCACTATGAAAATGTCATCGGGATGTCTTGACAAAACATGAGTCGGGGCCCATCCGATTGATCGTTGTATGGAGGCCACACAAAATCGCCATAACTTCGCACGACTATTTGCCATTATGACCCCGAAAGATCTCTATGGGCACGATGCACGTGATGAGTCGCAGACATCCGCGACCGATCTTATTGCTATTTTGAAGCCTTACCGCGCACGACGTTCCTCATGAGCATAATTTGCAAATTTCCGCATGGGCGACCGCACTAAAGACACCGATCCCATGAGAACTCTTCGCTAAGCTGCTTGGTGAGAACAAGACTATGATGGGTGACCTCTTCAGAAGTCGTTGTGTTGAACCATTTATTGATGCCACCCATTTTATTTCTTTTATTTTTATTTTATTTTACGCCGGAGAACTCAGACAATCAAAAAAAATCGATGGGATGCTCTCACTGAAAACATGAGTCATGGGGTCCATATGATTGATTTGTGCATATCATGTGGTGGCCGCACGTAAATCGCCATGACTTCACGCACGATCATCCGATTTTCCATTATGACCCCAATCCGGAAAGATCACTCGACGCGTGATGTGCATGAGACACCGACGGACCATATCTCCGATTTCGCTATTTTAAAGCTTTACCGTATGGATGGATTCCGATGAGCAATTTATGGCAAATTTCAAATGACACGCACACCAAAGACAATCTCCAGAACTCTTCACTTAAACGTGCTTGGGCAAGAACATTACAATGATGGGTGACCTCCTGGGAAGTCATTGTGTTGAACCATCTGTTGATGCCGCCCATTTTATTTTCTTTTATTTTTCTCTATTTTACCATTGATGTCGGAAAACTCGACGATCAACTCAAACATACGATACCTCGATAGAAAACATGAGCCGTCACTCCGTCGATCTGGTCTCGGAGGTCGCATAAAATCGCCATAACTTCATGCAAGATCGCGATTCGCCATTATGACACCCGAAAGATCTCGTGGTACGACGCGGCAGAGGCCGAGCATTTGACGGGACCAGATCTCGATTTCGCTATTTGAAGCCTTACCGCATGATGGCCATGAGCATAATTGCAAATCTCCAAGAAGTGACCGCATCAAAGACACCGCATCCCATGAGAACTCTTCGCTATGTGCTTGGCGAGAATAATATGATGACCTCCAGGAAGTCATTGTTGAACCATCTGTTGATGCCGCCAATTTTATTTCCTTTTATTTTTCTTTATTTTATCGTTAATGTCAGAGAACTCGACGATCGACTCTGAAAACATCATTAATGGGATGCATCATATTGAAAAACATGAGCTATGGGGCCCACTCGATTAGTCCGCGCGTCTCGTGTGAAGGCCGCATAGAAATTGCCATAACTTCATGCACGATCATCCGATTCACCATTATGACCCCAATTAAAGATATTGGTACGCACACGATGAGTCTCCGTGGGACCGATTCTCCATTTGGCTATTTTGAATTTACACCATGATGGATTTTTGAGCACAATTATGCAAATCTCCAGCAAGGGAGACCGCACCAGCACACTAGATCCCATGAGAACTCTTTAATTAAGCATGCTTGGGTGAGAACACTACTGTGATGGGTGACCTCTTGGGAAGTCGTCATGTTGAACTATCTATCTTTGCCCATTTTATTTCTTTTATTTTTTATCTTATTTTATTAATGATGAGAACTGATCGACTCAAAAAATGTCATCGATGGATGCCTGAAAAGATGTGTCATGCCACTTGATTGATCGTCTCGTGGGAGGCCAAAAATCCATAACTTCATGATCATCCGATTCCATTATGACCCAATCCGTAAAGATATCCATGGGCATGACGCAGCGCCGCAGAATCGAATCGGGGACTGACATTTCTCGACTATTTCGATGCCTTACTGTAGTAGAGATGGGTTTTGCATGAGCACAATTTGCCACAAATCTCCAATGGGGACGCACCGCACAACACCGCATTCCAGAACTCTTCGAAGCATGCTTGAGAACAAGACTATGATGACCTCTGGGAAGTCATAATGTTGAACCGTCTGTTGATGCCACCCATTTTATTTTCATTTATTTTTATTTTATTTTACCATTGACACAGAACTGGGATCGACCAAAGCCATGATGGGATGCCTCGATCAAAAAAAAATGGGGCCAACACTATACGCGTGTCTTGTGCGGAGGCCGCATGAAAATATTCATAACTTCATGCATGATCGTCCAATTTGACATTATGACCCTAATCTGAAAAGATCTCCGTAGGGCGCACGATGCACAGATATTCCATAGACGCATCTCGCAGGACCTATATCTCCAATTTTGACTATTTCGAAGCCTTACTGCAGCACAGACGGGTTTCGCATGAGCACAAATTGTGAAAAATCTCCAGCGGGCGCGACCACACCAGCACACTAGATCTCATGAGAACTCTTCAGTTAATCGTGCTTGGGCGAGAGCAGTACTATGATGGGTGACCTCCTGAGAAGTCATCCTGTTGAACCATCTGTTGATGCCACCCATTTTATTTCCTTTTATTTTTTATATTTTACCATTGATGTCGGAGAATTCGATGATCGACTTCGAAAGTGTTGTCGATGGTATGCCTCGGACTGAAAAACATGAGCTGTGGGGCCCATGCGGCTGATCCATGGGTCTCGTGTAGAGGTCGCACGAAAATTGCCATAACTTTGCGCACGATCGTCTGATTCACCATTATGACCCGAATGTGAAAAGATCTCCGTGGGGAGCACGACACCGATATGAGATGCAGACACATCTAGGACCCAGATCTCGATTTCGCTTATTTCGATGCTTACCACGCATGGATTTCTACATGAGCATAATTTTGGCAAATCTCTATGGTAATAAGACACCGTGATCACATAAGAACTCTTCGCTTAAGCTGCAAAGATATGATGTGACCTCCTAGGAAGTCCTTGCGCTAAACCATATGTTGATGCTGCCCATTTTATTTATTTTTATCTTTATTTTATTTTACTATTGACGACGCAAAACTCGGTGATCGACTCAAAAAATGTCATCGATGGGATGCCTCGGACAGAAAAATATGAGCCGTGGGGCCCACATGGCTGATCTACGCATATCGTGTGGTGGCCGTACAGAAATCACCATCACTTCGTGCACGATCATCTAATTCACCATTATGACCCAATCCGGAAAGATGTCCATAGGGCACACGACGCGCAGATGTGCCGCAGGCGCATCTGGCGGGATCCGTATCTCCGATTTCGGCTATTTCAAAGCCTCACTGTGACATGGACGGGTTCTTCATGTGAACAATTTGTGGCAAATCTCCAGCGGGCGCGACCGCACCAGCACACTAGATCCCATGAGAACTCTTCGTTAAGCGTGCTTGAGTGAGAGCAATACTATGATAGATGACCTACTGGGAAGTCGTTGTGTTGAACCTTCTATAGATGCCGCCTATTTTATTTCCTTTTATTTTTTTTATTTTAGCGTAGAAACTAGAGAACTTGGCGATTGAATCCAAAAATGTCATCGATGGGATGCCTCGGACTGAAAAACACGAGTCGAGGGGCCCACTCGTCTGATCCATGCATCTTGTGTGGAGGCCACATGAAAATCACCATAATTTTGCGCATGATCATCTGATTCGCCATTATGACCTTAATCCGAAAAGATCTTTGCAAGGCGCACAATGCGTAGATGAGCCGTAGGCACATCTGGTGGGACCCATATCTTTGATTTTGGCTATTTCGATGCCTTACCACGACACGGACGGGTTCCTGATGAGCAATAATCTCTCTCGCAACGCACCGCTACACCAGATCTCATGAGAACTCTTTAGTTAAGCGTGCTTGGGAAAAAAATAGTACTATGATGGGTGACCTCTCAGGAAGTTGTCGTGTTAAACCATCTGTTGATGCCGCCCTTTTTATTTCCTTTCATTTTTATTTTATTTTACCGTTGACGCCAAAAAACTCGGAGATCGATTCCAAAAATGTCTTTGATGGGATGCCTCGAATTGAAAAACATGAGCTATGGGGCCCTGATTTGTGCATCTCGTGTGGAGGCCTCACAAAAATTGCCATAACTTCGCGCATGATCATCCATAAGCCATTATGACCCTAATAGGAAAGATCTCCGTAGGGTGCACAACGCGTAGATGTGTCGTAGGGGCATCTGGCTGGAGCCGTATCTCCGATTTCAGCTATTTTGAAGCCTTATCACGGCACGGATGGGTTCTGCATGAGCATAATTTATGGCAAATCTTCAAGAAGGACGCACAAAGACACCGATTCCATGAGAACTCTTCAATTAAACGTGCTTAGGCAAGAGCAATACAATGATGGGTGACCTCTTGGAAAGTCATCATGTTGAACCATCTGTTGATGCCTCCTATTTTATTTTATTT
Organism: Cymbidium sinense; assembly: GCA_021442155.1. Taxonomy (NCBI): domain Eukaryota; kingdom Viridiplantae; phylum Streptophyta; class Magnoliopsida; order Asparagales; family Orchidaceae; genus Cymbidium; species Cymbidium sinense. Next base: position 58,291,247 of record CM038226.1, read on the forward strand.
TATTTTTTTATTTTACCATTGATGCTAGAGAAGTCGGCGATCAACTCTAAAAATGTCATCGATGGGATGCCTCTGATTAAAAAATAAGAGCTGTGGGGCCCATTCGATTGATCCGCACGTCACACGTGGAGGCCGCATGGAAATCGCCATAACTTCATGCACGATCGTTCGATTCGCCATTATGACCCCAATCTGAAAAGATCTCCGTAGGGCGCACGACGTGTAGATGAGCCGCTGGTGCATTTGGCGGGACCCGTATCTCTAATTTCAGCTATTTCAAAGCCTTACTGCGACACGGACGGGTTCCACATGAGCACAATTTACGATAAATCTTCAGCAGGCGCGACCGCACCAACACACCAGATTCCATGAGAACTATTCAATTAAGCATGCTTGGGCGAGAGCAATACTATGATGGGTGATCTCTTGGGAAGTCATCGTGTTGAACCATCTGTTGATGCCCCATATTTTATTTTCTTTTATTTTTTTATTTTACCATTGATGCTAGAGAAGTCAACGATCAACTCTAAAAATGTCATCGATGGGATGACTCAGACTAAAAAATAAGAGCCGTGGGGCCCACTTGATTGATCCACACGTCCCGTGTGGAGGCCACACAGAAATTGCCATAACTTCACGCACGATCGTTTGATTCGCCATTATGACCCCAATCTGGAAAGATCTCCGTGGCGACGACGGCGTGATGAGCCGCATCGGGACCAGATCTCGATGAAGAATCAAGCCTTACCGCGACCGACGTTCCACATCATAATTTACGGCAAATCTCCAGGGGTGACCGCACTCAAAGACACGCATCCCATGAAAACTCTTGAATTAAGCGTGCTTGAGCGAGAATAATACTATAATGGGTGATCTCTTAGGTAGTCGTTGTGTTGAACCTTTTGTTGATGCCGCCCATTTCATTTCCTTTTATTTTTCTTTTTTTTACAATGCCAGAGAACTCAGTGATCGAATTTGAAAACGTCATCGATGGGATGCCTCAAACTGAAAAACATGAGCCGTGGGGCCCACTCAACTGATCCGCACATCTTGTGTGGAGGCCGCACAAAAATCACCATTACTTCGCGCATGATTGTCTGATTCGCTATTATGACCCAAATCCAGAAAGATCATCGCACTACGCGCTAGATGTACCACAGACTTCGGGACCTCAGACTGATTTGGCTATTTTGAAACCTTACGGATTTAACGGGTTCCACATGAGCGTAATAAATCGGCACGATCGCACAAAGACACCATATCCCATGAGGACTTTTCAGTTAAGTGTGCTTGGGCGAGACAGTACTATGATGGGTGACCTCTTGGGAAGTCGTCATGTTGAACCATCTATTGATGCGACCCATTTTATTTCCTTTTATTTTTATTTTATTTTATCATTGATGCCGGAGAACTCGATCGACTCCGAAAATGTCATCGATGAGATGCCTCGAACTGAAAAACATGAGTCATGGGGCCCACTCGACTGATCCATGTGTCTTCTGAGGAGACCACACGAAAATTGCAATAACTATGCGCATGATCATCTGATTAGTCATTATGACCCTAATCTGAAAAGATATTCGTGGGGCGCACGACGCAATGATGAGCCGCAAGTGCATCTGGCGATACCCGAATCTCCGATTTCAGCTATTTCGAAGTGTTACGGCGACACATATGGGTTCCGTATAAGCACAATTTACAGAAAATCTCCAGCGGGGGCGACCACAACAGCACACCAGATCCCATGAGAACTCTTCAGTTAAGCGTGCTTGGACGAGAACACTACTATGATGGTGATCTCTTGGGAAGTCATCGTGTTGAACCATCTGTTGATGTCTCCCATTTTATTTCCTTTTGTTTTTATTTTATTTTATCGTTGATGTCGGAGAACTCGATCGATTCCGAAAATGTCATCGATGGGATGCCTCAGACTGAAAACACGAGTCGTGGGGCCCACGTAGTTGATTTGCACGTCTCGTGTGGAGGCCGCACGAAAATCGCCATAACTTCACGCATGATCATCCGATTTTCCATTATGACCCCAATGCAAAAAGATCTCTGTGGGGTGTACGATGCACAGATGTGTCGCAGGCGCATCTGACGGGACACGTATCTCCGATTTCAGCTATTTCGAAGCCTCACTGCGACACAGACGGGCTCTGCATGAGCAAAATTTGTGGCAAATCTCCAGTGAGCATGACCACACCGACATCGCATCACATGAGAACTCGCGTTAAGCTTGAGGATGAGCGATTATGATGGGTGAACTCTTAGGAAGTCATCATGTTGAACCTTTTATTGATGCCACCTAATTTCTTTTGTTTTATTTTTTATTTTACCATTGATGCTAGAGAAATCGACGATCGACTCTGAAAATGTCATCGATAGGATGCCTCGGACTGAAATACACAAGCTGTGGGGCCCACTCGACTGATCCGCAAGTCTTATGTAAAGGTTGCATGAAAATCGCCATAACTTCACGCACAATCGTCTGATTTTCCATTATGACCCTAATCTGGAAAGATTTCCGCGAGACGCATGACGCGTAGATGCACCATAAGCCCATCTACCATAAGTTTTTAGTTATTACTATTAGTTATTAGTTAGTTTTTGGTTCTATTATTAGTTATTAGTTATTAATTTTTATTAATTTATTATTATTAGTTAGTTTTATTAGTTAATTAGTTTAGTTATTTTAGTTAAGTATTTAGTTTTATTAGTCATTATTAGTCAGTTTTTAGTTTTTAGTCTAGTTTAGCTAGTTATTTAGTTATTAGTTTTGGATTTAGTCATTTTATTATTTAGTTATTAGTTAGTTTTAATAGTTTATTATTTATTATTATTAGTTAGTTTTTAGTTATTATTTATTAGTTTGTTTTTATTAGTTTTATTAGTTTAATTAGTTAATGTAGTTTAATTATTAGTTTATTAGTTTTATTAGTTAGTTTTATTAATTTTTAGTTTATTAGTTATTATTAGTTAAGTTATTAGTTTTTATTAGTTTTATTATTAGTTAGGTTATTTTATTAGTTGTTTGTCTTAGTTTAGTTATTTATTAGTTTTAAGTTTTATTATTAACTAGTTATTTGGTTATTTATTAGTTTTATTTTTTAGTTTGTTATTTTAGTTTATTAATTATTAGTTTTAGTTAATTAGTTTTAGTTTATTAGTTTTTAGTTATTAGTTTTAGTTATTAGGTTTTAGTTATTAGTTTTATTAGTTTTACTATATTGTCATTAGTTAGTTAGTTTTATTATATTAGATTAGTTATTTAGTTTTATTATTATTTATTCTTTAGTTTTATTTTATTTAGTTTATTTATTTATTTTATTAGCTTTTTATTATTGTTATTATTATTATTAATATTATTATTTATTATTATTATTTATTAGGTTAGTTTTTTATTAGTTTTTATTAGGTTATTATTAGTTTTATTATTAGTTTAGTTAGTTTAGTTAGTTTTATTATAACTTTTATTAGTTTTAGTTATTAATTATTATTATTTATTAGTTATTATTATTAGTTAGTTTTTGGTTTTATTATTAGTTATTAGTTATTATTATTATTTATTAGTTATTAGTTTTTATTAGTTTATTATTATTAGTTAGTTATTTAGTTTTATTAGTTATTATTACTTAGTTTTTAGTTTAGTTTAGTTAGTTATTTAGTTATTAGTTTTAGTTTTATTTTTTTATTATTTAGTTATTAGTTAGTTTTATTAGTTTATTAGTTTTATTAATTAGTTTTAAGTTATTATTAGTTTATTAGTTAGTTAGTTTTTATTAGTTTTATTAGTTTAGTTAGTTAGTTTAGTTTAGTTTAGTTATAGGTTTCTTAGTTTTATTAGTTTTTAGTTTATTAGTTATTAGTAGTTAAGTTATTAGTTTTTTATTAGTTTTTATTATTAGTTAGTTATTATTGTTAGTTAGGTTATTTTATTAGTTATTTGTTTTAGTTTAGTTATTAAGTTATTAGTTTTAGGTTTTTAATATTAATTATTTATTTGGTTATTTATTAGTTTTATTATTGAGTTTATTATTTTAGTTTATTAGTTTAGTTTATTAGTTTTGAGTTATTAGTTTTAGTTATTTGGTTTTAGTTATTAGTTTTATTATATTGTTACTAGTTATTTAGTTTTATTATTATTTTTTCTTTAGTTTTATTTTATTTAGTTTATTTATTAGTTTTATTAGTTTATTATTATTTATTAGGTTAATTTTTATTAGATATTAGTTATTAGTTCAGTTATTAGTTTAGTTATTTATTTATTTATTTTAGTTAATTAGTTTTAGTTATTAATTTTTTAGGTTTTATTAGTTTAGTTTTTAGTTATTAGTTAGTTAGTTTAGTTATTTTTTTCTTAGTTAATATTGGTTAGTTAGTTATTATTAGTTTTAGTTTATGAGTCATTAGTATTTGTTAGTTATTAGTTTAGTTATTAGTTAGGCTATTAGCTAGTTATTATTTAGTTATTATTAGTTTTACTTAGTTATTAGTTTTATAAGTTATTTATTAGTTAGTTAGTTATTAGTTATTATTATTTATTAGTTTATTATTAGTAATTATTTAGTTATTATTATTTATTAATTTATTATTAGTTATTAGTTTATATAGTTTTTTTTGTTATTATTAGTTATTTATTTTTGTTATTAGTTATTAGTTTAGTTATTTAGTTAATTTTATTAGTTTAGTTATTTAGTTTATTAGTTATTTATTCAGATTTATTATCAGGATTATTTTTTAGTTATTAGTTTTTTGTTAGTTATTTGTTTTATTAGTTTAGTTATTTATTATTAGTTTAGTTAATTATTTTATTAGTTGTCAGTTAATTAGTTATTTAGTTTTATTATTAGTTTTAGTTATTTAGTTTTAGTTATTATTTCATTAATTAGTTTTTTATTATTAATTAATTTTATTATTATTGAGGCTTATTATTAATTTATTCATTTAGTTATTAGTTAAGTTTTATTAGTTAGTTATTATTATTTTATTAATTATTTAGTTTAGTTAGTTATTAATTAATTTACCTTAATAGTTTAGTTAGTTAATTAGTTATTAGTTATTACTATTATTTTTATTATTTATTATTAGTTAGTTAGTTAGTTGTTTTATTTAGTTTTATTAATCATTACTTTTAGTTATTATTATTTTTTAGTTTATTAGTTAGTTGGTTGTTATTATAGCTTATTAGTTTTAGTTATTATTATTAGTTTTAGTTTATTTATTTATTATTAGTTTTATTTTTTTATTATTAGTTGCTAGTTTTAGATATTAGTTTAGTTATTAGTTATTATTAGTTAATTATTTTAGCTAGTTATTATTAGTTATTTTTATTGTTACATAGTTTTTTTTAGTTTTATTATTTTTTTATTTAGTTTATTATTTATAGTTATTTCATTTATTATCCTTTAGTTTTAAGTTAGTTTTAGTTATTAGTTAGTTTTTAGTTTAGTTAGTTAATTTTGTTAGTTTTATTTTATTATTTAGTTATTTAATTTAGTTATTTGTTTAGTTAGTTTATTAATTAGTTTGGTTATTAGTTTTAGTTATTAGTAATTATTTATTAGTTAGTTTTTATTAGTTTTATTATTTATTTATTAGTTTATTATTATTTTTATTTTATTAGTTATTTAGTTAGATATTAGTTATTAGTTTTATTAGTTTTATTAGTTTAGTTATTACATTAGTTTTATTAGTTATTTATTAGTTTATATTATTTAGGTTTAGTTAGTATTAATTATTAATTTTAGTTTTTATTAGTTATTAGTTAGTTTTATTATTACTATTATCGGTTATTAGTTTATTTGGTTTGTATTATTTTATTATTAGTTAGTTATTTTATTTACTTTTATTAGTTATTAATTTTTAGTTATTATTATTAGTTTTATAGTTTAGTTTATTAGTTAGTTATCATTTATTAGTTTAATTATCAGTTTAGTTATTATTAGTTAGTTTTAGTTTAGTTTAGTTATTTATTATTAGTTTTTAGTTTTTTTATCAGTTAGTTAGTTTCGTTATTAGTTTATTAGTTATTAGTTATTATTAATTAGTTATTTAGTTTAGTTATTATTAGTTAGTTATTATTAGTTAGTTAATATTAGTTATTAGTTAGTTAGTTTTTAATTTATTTATTTAGTTTATTAGTAACTTAGTTTATTACTTTAGTTTAATTATTAGTTATTTAGTTTTTATTATTAGGTTTTTAGTTTTTAGTTAATTTTAGTTATTAGTTAATTTTAGTTTAGGTTATTTAGTTATTTTATTATTAATATTATTATTATTATTATTATTACTTTATTAGTTATTAATTTATTTGGTTATTATTATTGGCTTATTAGTTTATTGGGTTTATTATTTAATTATTTAGCTTATTAGTTTATTAGATTTTATTAGTCATTTTATATTATTTAGTTTTATTAAGCCATTTATTATTTATTATTGGTTTAGTTTATTTGTGCCTTAGCTATGTTTAGTTATTTAGTTATTAGTTTATTATTACCATTTTAGTTTTTTTTATTAAGTTTTTTCTTAGGCTTTTATTATTTAATTCATTATTACGAAGTTATTAGTTATGTTAGTTATTAGTTCGCTTCTTGTTTATTAGTGTGTTAGTTATTAATTATTATTTATTTATTTATTAGTTTAATTCTTAGTATTTTATATTATTAATTATTTATTAGTTTATATTTTACTAGTTATTAGTTAGTTATTATTATTAGTTAGTTTTTAGTTAGTTTATTATTAATTTTTAGTTATTAATTTTAGTTAGGTTATTTTTTTATTAGTTATTATTATTAATTTTATTAATTATTTAGTTTAGTTATTATTATTATTAGTTTTAGTTTATTAGTTTTTTAGCTTTTATTATTAGTTGCTTTAGCTAGTTTAATTAGTTGTTGGTTTAGTTATTTAGTTTATTATTATTATTATTATTATTATTATTAGTTAGTTTATTAGTTAGTTAGTTTAGTTTATTTTTTTATTATTATTAGTTATTTTTAGTTATTAGTTTATTAGTTTAATTAGTTTTATTAGTTTTAGTTTTTATTTAGTTATTAGTTTTTTAGTTTATTATTAGTTTATATTAAGTTTTATTAGTTAGTTTTAGTTATTAGTTATTATTAATTTTATTATTTTTATTAGGTTATTATTTTATTAAATATTATTTAGTTATCAATTTAGTTATTATTAGTTAGTTTAGTTATTAATTTAGTTTATTAGTTATTAGTTTAGTTACTATTAGTTTATTAGTTATTTAGTTTATTTATTAGTTATTTATTAGTTAGTTAGTTTTATTAGTTTTTTTATTAGTTTAGTTATTATTTAGTTATTAGTTTGTTAGTTTTTAGTTTATTAGTTTTATTAGTTTATTATTAGTTATTATTTAGCTTTTATTAACTTTAGTTATTATATGTAGTTATTATTATTAGTTATTAGTTTAGTTTAATTTATTAGTTATTAGTTTAGTTATTAGTTTTTTAGGTTTATTATTAGTTTTTCTTGGTTAGTTAGTTAGTTTAGTATTTTATTATTTATTAATTTATTAGTTAGGTTTTTTAGTTAGTTAGTAGTTATTAGTTTTATTAGTTATTAGCTATTAGTTTACTTAGTTTATTATTAGTAGTTGCAACTAGTTATTTATTATTAGTTTAGTTTTATTAGTTATTTATTTATTAGGTTTAGTTAGTTATTATTAGTTATTAATTAGTTAGTTAGTTAGTTTAGTTAGTTAGTTTATTTAGTTTTTATTAGTTATTAGTTATTATTATTAGTTTTAGTTTTATCAGTTATTAATTTAGTTATTAGTAATTATTTTTAGTTTCAGTTATTATTAAGTTCAGGTTTAGATTTAGTTATTAATTTTATTCATTTATTATTATTAGTTTAGTTATTATTTGTTTATTATTAATAGTTATTAGTTTTATTAGTTTAGTTATAAGTTAGTTATTAGTTTAATTTATTTATTTATTATTATTATTGGATTAGTTAGTTAGTTTTATTACTATATTATTATTATTTATTTCAATTTTATTATCACTTATTAGTTAGTTTAGTTATTAGTTTATTATTTAGTTATTAGTTATTAGTTAGTTAGTTTTTAATAGTTATTTATTATTAGTTATTATCTGTTAGTTTATTAATTTAGTTAGTTTATTTAATTTTATTAGTTTATTAGTTTAATTTTATTAGTTAGTTAGTTTTAGTTTTATTTTTATTTTTTTTTATTAGGTTTAGTTTAGTTATTTAGTTATTAATATTATTGGGTTATCAATTTTTAGTTTTATTATTAGTTATTATTTATTATTAGTTTTATTATTAGTTATTTAGTTATTATTATTAGTTTAATAGTTTTTATTTAGTTTTAGTTATTTGCTCTATTAGTTATTTATTTTTAGTTATTACATTAATTTAGTACTTATTAGTTAGTTAGTTGGTATATTAGTTGGTTATTAGGTTATTAGTATTAATTAGTTAGTTATTATTAATTATTATTAGTTATTAGTTATTTATTATTATTTAGTTTAGTTTAATTAGTTTATAATTATTACATTACATCAATCAAATAGTTAGTTATTATTACTAGCTTATTAGTTTTAGTTATTATTAATTAGTTTATTATTAGTTATTAATTTATTAGTTAGTTATTAGTTATTAGTTAATTTTTTTATTATTTATTTTAGTTATTAGTATTATTAGTAAGTTAGTTTATTATTTATTAGTTATTAGTTTTATTAGTTTAGTTAGTTAGTTATTACTAGTTATTAATTTAGTTTTTTTATTAGTTAGTCTATTATTATTAGTTTAGATTATTTATTATTAGTTATTAGTTTTTAAGTCAAGTTTGATTAATTATTAGTTAGTATTTATTTTTTATTAGTTTTATTAGTTAGTTATTAGTTATTAGTTTATTTTATTATTAGTTATTAGTTTAATTATTATTTGTTATTTAGGGGTTATTAATTAGTTATTTAGTTAATTTATTTTATTAATTAGTTTTTTAGTTTATTATTAGTTATTGTTTTTATTATTTAGTTAGTTATTAGTTTATTAATTTAGTTATTTATTTTTTAATTTATTTATTAGTTTATTAGTTTTAGTTATTAGTTACTAGTTTAATTTTATTAGTTTAGTTATTAATTATTTAATTTATTATTAGTTAGTATTTTTAATTTTCATTAGTTTTTAGTTATTATTAGTTATTAATTTTAAGTTATTAATTATTATTTGTTATTAGCTTTTAGTTATTAGTTATTATTAGTTAGTTAGTTTTAATTATTAATATTAATTTTTAATTCTTGTAGCTATTAGTTAATTAGTTATTATTAGTTTTAGTTATTTAGTTTATTAATTCAGTTATTTATTTAGTTATTAGTTTATTAGCTTCTTAGTTTAGTTAATATTAGTTATTAGGTTTATTAGTTAGTTATTTTATTATTATTAATTATTATTAGTTTATTATTTTTTATTAGTTTTATTAGTTATTAGTTATTATCAATTATTATTATTAGTTAGTTATTTAGTTTAGTTTATTGGCTATTTTTGCTATTAGTTTTATTTGTTTTATTATTAGTTAGTTATTATTATTAGTTTATTAGTTATTATTAGTTATTAGTTTATTAGTTTTTATTAGTTATTAGTTATTTTAGGTATTATTAGTTATTAGTAGTTATTATTAGTTATTAGTTATAGTTAGTTTTTATTAGTTTGTTATTATAGCTTTCATTATTAGTTATTAATAGTTTTAGATTAGTTATTTAGTTAGTTAGTTATTTTTAATATTATTTATTAGTTATTAGTTATTTATTCAGCTTTTATTAGTTATTAGTTTTAATATTAGTTAGTTATTATTATTAGTTGGTTATTTATTATTATTTTTAGTTTTTATTAGTTATTAGTTAGTTATTTGTTTTATTATTAGTTCTATTACTAATAGTTATTTATTTTATTAGTTTTATTAATTAGTTTTATTAGCTTTATTAGTTTATTTATTAGGTTTTAGTTTATTATTTGAATATTTTAAGTTATTATTATTATTATTATTAAGTTATTAGTTTATCATTATTAGTTTTATTAGTTATTATTTAGTTATTATTTATTTTAGTTATTAATTAGTTAGTTTTAGTTATTAGTAATTATTAGTTTAGTTATTAGTTAATTATTAATTTATTAGTTTATTAATTATTAATTATTAGTTTTAGTTTAGTTAGTTATTTTTTATTAGTTATTAGTTATTTGTTAATTATTTAATTTTTTTAGTTATTAGCTTAGTTATTTAGTTATTTAGTTTTATTAGTTTTTTTAGTTTTAGTTAGTTTTATTAGTTTTAGTTTAGTTTTATTAGGTTTATTATTATTAGTTTTTATTTTAGTTAGTTAATTTTAGTAATTAGTTATTATTAATTAATTTTATTAGTTAGTTATTATTATTAGTTAGCTTATTTAGTTTTATCATTAGTTTATTTTATTAATTAGTTAGTTATTATTATTATTAGTTATTTAATTATTAGTTTACTTTATTTAGTTTTTTAGTTATTTGTTATTATTTATTTTTAGTTAGTTTTATTAGTTTATTAGTTATTAGTTAGTTATTAGTTAGTTTTTTATTAATTTTTTTTATCAGTTTTATTAGTTTTAGTTATTAGTTTTATTAGTTTATTTATTAGGTTTTATTAGTTATTATTTATTAGTTTAATTTTTTTAGTTATTATTATTATAGTTATTATTTTAATTATTATTAGTTATTAGTTTTTTATTAGTTATTTATTAGTTTAGTTTTTTAGTTAATTATTATTATTAGTTAGTTTAGTTAGTTTTTAGAAATTAGTTAGTTTAGTTATTAGTTTATTAGTTCTAGTTTTTTAGTTAGTTGTTATTACTTATCAGTTTAGCTATTAGCTTTTAGTTATTAGTTAGTTATTAGGTTTATTATTAGGTTTTAGTTATTTTTTATTAGGTTTTTAGTTTTGTTATTATTATTTAGTTAGTCTAGTTATTAGTTTTTAGATAGTTATTAGTTATTATTATTATTCGTTATTATTATTAGTTTAGTTATTAGTTTATTAGTTTAGTTAGTTTAGTTAGTTTAGTTAGTTTAGTTATTAGTTATTAGTTCATTTATTAGGTTTTATTACTTTTATTAGTTTTTAAATTTAGTAGTGATTAATTTTATTAGCTTTAGTTAGTTAATTATTATTATTATTAGTTTTAGTTATTAGTTTAGTTATTAGTTTAGTTAGTATAGTTTTTATTATTTGGTTTTAGCTATTTGTTTTTGTTATTAGTTATTAGCTATTAGTTTTAGTTAATTATTTAGTTATTGACTATTTTTATTATTTAGTTTCTTAAAATTTATTAGTTATTAGTTAGTTATTTAGTAATTAGTTTATTAGTTATTTAGTTTATTATTTAGTTATTAGTTTACTAGTTTTTAGTTATTAGTTAGTTAGTTTTTTTAGTTATTAGGTGTAGTTATTAGTTTTAGTTTATTATTTATTATTAGTTTATTAATTTATTATTTAGTTATTTAATTTTATTATTAGTTGGTTATTATTAGTTTTATTAGTTTTTATTAGTTATTATGTTTAGTTTAGTTAATTTTATTTAGTTATTAGTTTATTATTTATTATTACTTACTTATTAGTTTATTAATTTTTAGTTTAGTTTTAATATTAATTTTTATTAATTATTAAGATATTTATTTATTAGTTGTTAGTTAGTTATTATTTGTTATTATTAGTTTAGTTTAGTTTATTTAGTTTTTAGCTAGTTATTTTTAGTTTAGTTAGTTTTAGTTAGTTTAGGTATTATTAGTTATTTAATAGTTAGTTTTATTTAGTTTTAGTTATTAGTTTTATTATTTATTAATTATTAGTTTAGTTATTTATTTTTTTAGTTTATTATTTATTAGTTTTTTTAGTTTAGTTTAATTAGTTTTATTAGGTTATTTAGTTTTTAGTTTATTAGTTTATTATTAATTAATCATGTTATTAGTTAGCTAGTTATTATATTAGTTATTAGTTTGGGTTAGTTTTATTATTATTGGTTATTATTATTTTGGTTATTAGTTAGTTTTATTAGTCAAGTTATTTGTTTAGTTAGTTATTAGTTTTATTAGTTCTAGTTATTATTTTATTAGGTTTAAGTTAATTATTATTTAGTTATTTGGTTTATTAGTTATAGTTTTTTATTTATTTAGGTCTTAGTTTATTAGTTTTTAGTTAGTTTAGTCATTTGTTTAGATTTTAGTTATTATTAGTTAGTTATTTAGTTATTAGTTTTATTAGTTTTAAGTTTAGTTTTAGTTAGTTATTTAGCTTTTATTTATTATTAGTTATTAGTTAATTTTATTAATTATTATTTATTAGTTTAGTTTAGTTATTATTAGTTATTAGTTTATTATTATTAGCTAGTTATTAGTTAGTTATTATTATTTTTAGTTAGTTTAGTTAGTTTAATTATTATTATTAGTTGTTAGTTTTATTAGTTAGTTGGTTTATTAGTTTATTAGTTAGTTAGTTTTAGTTTAGTTTTATTAGTTATTTTATATGTTTATTATTAGTTATTAGTTATGAGTTTATTATTTTATTGGGCTTATTATTATTAGCTTTAAGGGGATTATTTTATTATTTATTAGTTATTTTAGTTAGTTATTATTAGTTATTATTATTAAGACTTTTATTATTATATTTATTTTGTTAGTTTTATTAGTTTTATTAGGTTTAATTATTAGTTATTTATTTATTAGTTAGTTTATTATTTAATTATTTTACTTTTAGTTATTATTTTTTTTAGTTAGTTTATTAGTTTAGTTAGTTAGTTAGTTTTTATTTTAGTAGTTATTTATTTATTTGTTAGTTAGTTTTAGTATTATTTTTATTATTAGTTTAGTTATTTTATTAGTTATTAATTATTTAGTTTAGTTTTTATTTTAGTTTTAGTTTTTTTTTTATTATTTATTATTATTAGTTAGTTATTAATTTATTAGTTATTAGTTAGTTAGTTATTAGTTTTTTTAGTTTGTTAGTTATTTATTATTAATTACTTAGTTATTTAGTTTAATTATTAATTTAGTTATTATTATTAGTTAGTAGTTATTAGTTTAGTTTTAATTTAGTTATTATTAATTATTAGTTTAGTTTGATTAATTTTAGTTAGTTGTTAGTTTTATCAGTTAGTTTTAGTTAGTTATTAATTTTAGTTATTAGTTTTATTACATTTTAGTTTTAGTTATTATTTAGTTTAGTTTATTAGTTTGTTTTATTAGTTATTATAAGTTTAGTTTAAGTTAGTTTTTATATTTATAGTTTTAGTTACTAATTATTAGTTATTAGTTTTTATTAGTTACTTTATTAATTAGTTAATTTTAGTTAATAGTAATTTTATTTTTTATTAGTTTTAATTATTAGTTATTAGTTAGTTATTAATTAGTTTAGTTTTATTAGTTTTAGTTATTATTACCATTAGTTTATTTAGTTATTATTATTAGTTATTATATTTTATTTATTATTATTAGTTTTATTTATTTAGTTATTAGTAGATTAGTTTATAGTTATTAGTTAGTTTATTAGTTATTATAGTATAGTTATTTTTATTAGTTATAGTTTAGTTTTAATTAGTTTATTAGTTAGTTATTTAGTTATTAGTGAGTTTTATTACTTATTAGTTTATTAGTTATTAATTAGTTATTATTTTATTAGTTTATTAGTTTATTAGTTTAATAGTTTTAGTTTATTTAGTTTTAGTTTATTATTTTATTAGTTTTAGTTAGTTAGTTTTATTTGTTATTATTAGTTATTTAGTTTATTATTAGTTTTATTTAATTATTTATTAAGTTATTTATTAGTTATTTTTTTATTATTAGTTTATTATTTTTTGTTAGTTTTTAGTTACTTTAGTAGTTATTATTAGTAATTATTAGTTATTAGTTTAGCTAGTTTATTTATGAGTTATTATTTTATTAGTTAGTTAGTTTTATTATTAGTTTAGATATTTAGTTTAGTTTTTCTAGTTATTTAGTTAGTTTTTAAATTTTTATTAGTTTTAGTTTATTAGTATTTTATTTTAGTTATTTAATTATTAGTTATTATTAGTTTATTAATTTATTAGTTTTTTTAGTTAGTTTAGTTTTATTAGTTAGTTATTATTATTAGTTTTAGTTAGTTTTGTTTTTAGTTTTTTAGTTTTTATGGTTATTTATTAGTTTAGTTATTAGTATTAGTTTTATTAATATTAGTTATTAGGTTTTTTTATTAGTTTTATTAGTTATTATTAGTTAGTTAGTTTTAGTTTGGTTATTTATTTATTAGTTATTATTAATTATTAGTTATTAGTTATTAGTTTTTGTTATTTATTATTTAGTTTTATTTGTTTATTATTAGTTATTATTAGTTATTATTTATTTTATTTAGTTTTATTATTTATTAGTATAGGTTTATTTGTTAGTTAGTTTTTAGTTAGTTATTAAGTATAGTTTTTAGTTAGTTTTTTTATTAGTTTACTACATTTTTTATTTAGTTATTTAGTTTATTAGTTATTTATTATTAGGTTTAGTTATTATTTTTATTATTAGTTAGTTTTTATTAGTTTTATTAGTAAGTTTTATTATTATTAATTAGTTTTGTTATTAGTTATTTAGTTAGTTTTTATTAGTTTTCGTTATTAGGTTTTAGTTTAATATTAGTTAGTTTTATTTAGTTATTTTTATTTAGTTTAGTTTATTTGGTTTTTTATATTTTATTAATTTTATTAATTTTTTACTTAGTTATTAGTTATTAGTTATATTATTATTTAATTAGTTTATTAGGTTTTTTATTAGTTACTTTTTTATAAGTTAGTTATTTAATTTTATTAGTTATTATTGTTTAGTTATTATTTTAGTTAATAAGTTTTTTATTAGTTAGTTTTAGTTTTTTAATTTTTAGTTTAGTTATTTAGTTTTTTTAGTTATTAGCATTAGATAATTATTAGCTATTATTATTAGTTAGTTTAGATTTTTTTTAGTTTTATTAGTTATTATTAGTTTTCTTAGTTATTTATTATTAGTTTTGTTAGTTATTAGTTAGTTATTTATTATTTAATTAGTTATAAGTTATTTGTTTATTATTAGTTTTATTATTACTAATTATTAGTTTCATTATTATTAATTAGTTATTAGTTAATTATTATTATTATTATTATTATTATTATTATTATTATTATTATTATTATTAGTTAATAGTTATTAGTTACCATTATTACTTATTATTAGTTTATTAGTTTTTTATTAGTTTTATTAGTTTAATTATTTTAGTATTAGTTAGTTATTAGTTATTAATTTTAGTTATTAGTTATTAGTTTTTATTAGTTAGTTATTAGTTATTATTAGTTTTATTAGTTAGTTATTAGTTTTTTTTTTATTTTATTTTACTTAGTTAGTTATTATTAGTTTATTATTATTTATTTTTTAGTTATTATTAATTAGTTTAGTTATTATTAGTTAGTTAGTTTTAGTTAGTTATAGTTAGTTTTAGTTTATTAGTTTATTTTAGTTAGTTATTATTATTATTATTAGTTTTAATTTATTATTACTAGTTAGTTAGTTACCTTTATTAGTAATTTAGTTTTATTAGTTTTATTTTATTATTATGTTTTTATTAGTTATTAGTTTATTATTAGTTTAGTTTTGTGTTTTATTAGTTATTAGTTTAGTTTTTAATTATTTATTTTATTATTATTAGTTATATTATTAGTTATTACTTTAGGTTTTATTATTAGTTATTATTATATTTTGTTAGATTTTACCAAGTTATTATATTAGCTTATTATTAGTTTTTAGTTTTATTTAGTTATTACTATTATTAGTTAGTTTTATTATTAGTTTTAGTTAGTTTATTTAGTTATTATTTATTTAGTTTAGTTATTTATTAGTTTATTAGTTTTTAATCATTAGTTAGTTATTAGTTTAGTTATTAGTTTAGTTATTAGTTTGTTAGTTTTATTATTTTAGTTGTTTACTTTAGTTATTAGTTATTATTAGTTATTATTTTATTATTAGTTATTATTTTTTTAGTTTAGATTTTATTTATTATTTTATTAGCTTAGTTTATTAGTCTATTAATTTAATTAGTTTTTATTAGTTATTAGTTATTAGTTTTATTAGTTATTAGTTTATTATTACTATTATTATTAGTTTTAGTTATTAATTATTATTTTAGTTATTTATTAGTTCTATTAGTTATTAGTTAGTTTAGTTTTTATTAGTTAGTTTATTTAGTTATTATTTAGTTTAGTTATTTATTATTTGTTATTAGCTATTATTAGTTATTAGTTTATTAGTGTTTTAATTTCATTATTATTATTATTACTTAGTTATTATTAGTTTAGTTTGTTATTTTAGTAAGAAGTAGTTTTATTAGTTTATTATTATTAGTTAGTTATTAGTTTATTAGTTTTAATTAGTTATTTATTTAGTTAGTTATTATTAATTATTAGTTATTTAGTTAGTTATTATTAGTTATTAGTTATTTAGTTAGTTATTATGTTTAATTATTAGTTATTTTAGTTAGTTAGTTTATTTAGTTTTATTTGTTTTTTACTTATTTAGTTTATTATTATTAGTTATTATTTATTAGTAAGTTAGTTAGTTTATTAGTTATTTATTAGTTATTAATTATTATTTTATTATTTTATTAGTTATTAATTATTATTATTACTATTTTACTTAATTATTAGTTTTATTATTAGTTATTATTAATTTTTTTATTTTAGTTATTATTTATTATTTTATTAAGTTTAGTTTAGTCTTTTTAGGTTTATTTTATTATTAGTTTTAATTAGTTATTAGTTAGTTATTAGTTTAGTTTAGTTATTAGTTATTATTAGATATTTATTTATTAATTATTTAGTTTATTAGTTTATTTATTATTTAATTTAGTTTTTATTAGTTATTAGTTTTTTGGTTTTATTCTATTATTAGTTATTAGTTTAGTTAGTTTATTTATTATATTATTAGTTATTATTAGTTATTATTTTATGAATTTTAGTTATTACTTTTTTATTAGTTAATTGTTTAGTTATTTTATTAGTTTAGCTTATTTAGTTATTATTATTATTTAGTTTATTAGTTATTATTTTATTAGTTATTATTAGTTATTAATTTTTTCATTTAGTTATTTAATTTTACTATTAGTTATTAGTTTATTAGTTTTAGTTTATTTTACTAATTAATTATTTATTATTATGTTTTAGTTATTAATTAGTTTTTATTTACTTATTAGTTTAGTTATTTATTAGTTAGTTTTACTTATTATTAGTTTTTATTTTTATTTAGTTATTGTCATTAGTTTTATTATTTATTATTATTATTTATTACTTATTAGTTTATTATTATATTTAGTTATTAGTTAGTTTTTATTAGTTATTTCAGTAGTTATTATTAGTTATTAGTTTAATTATTATTTAGTTATTATTAGTTTAGTTATTTATTTATTATTTAGTTTAGTTAATTAGTTAGTTATTAGTTATATTTATTAGTTTAGTTATTTATTAATAGTTTTATTAGTTTTTATTAGTTATTTATTAGTTAGTAACTTTCTTATTAGTTTACTTATTATTTATTTAGTTATTAATTTAGTTATTTTATTATTTATTATTAGTTTATTAGTTTTATTAATTTTATTATTAGTTTTTAGCTAGTTAGTTAGGTTTTTAGGCTTTTTAGCTATTATTAGTTATTAGTTGTTATTAGTTTATTATTGGTTTAGTTAGGGATTAGAGTTTAGTGTTTGAGGTTTAGGGTTTAGAGTTGTAGGTTTTAGGGTTTAGGGTTTAGGCTTTTAGGGTTTAGGGTTTATGGTTTTAGGGATTATGGTTTTAGAGTTTATGGTTTAGTGTTTAGGGTTTAGGGTTTAAGATTTAGGGGCTTAGGTTTTAGGGTTCAGGGTTTAAGGTTTAGGGTATATGGTTAGTTTTAGGATTTTGTGTTTAAGGTTTAGGGCATAAGGTTTACAGTTTATGGTTTAGGGTTTAGTTTATTTTTTATTTTTTATAGTTTATTTTATTTTTTATTTTTATTTAGTTTAGTTTATTTATTTTATATTTATTTATTTTAGTATAGCTATTTTATTTTTGTTTATTTTTATTTATTAGTTAGTTTATTTAATTATTATTTAGTTTAGCTATTTATTATTAGTTATTAGTTTATTAGTTTTTTAGTTTAGTTATTATTATTATTAGTTATTTATTATTAGTTAGTTAGTTATTTATTATTAGTTAGGTTTTTAGTTTTTTAATTTATTATTATTAGTTAGTTATTAGTTTATTAGTTTTAATTAATTATTTATTTAGTTAGTTATTATTAGTTATTAGTTATTTATTTTATAGTTAGTTATTAGGTTTAGTTATTAGTTATTTTAGTTAGTTAGCTTATTTGGTTTTATTAGTTTTTAGTTATTTAGTTTTTTACTATTAGTTATTATTAGTATTATTTATTAGTTAGTTAGTTTATTAGTTATTAATTTATTAGTTTGTTAGTTATTAATTATTATTATTATTATTTTAGTTAGTTATTAGTTTTATTATTATTAATTATTATTAGTTATTATTTTAGTTAATATTATTCATTAGTTATTAGTTATTAGTTTATTAGTTTGTTAATTTATTATTTTAGTTATTTTTATTATTTTAGTTATTTATTTATTATTATTATTTAATTATTAATTAGTTTTTATTTAATTATCAATTTAGTTGTTAATTAGTTAGTTTTAGTTGTTATTAGTTTTAGTTTAGTTTTTTAGTTTTTTATTTAATTATTATTATTACTTTTATTATTTAATAATAATATTATTATTTATTAGTTATTAGTTTATTACTATTTTATTAGCTATTAGTTAATTATTTTTAGTTAATTTATTAGTTATTATTAGTTATTAGTTTAGTTATTTATTAGTTAATTTAGTTTATTAGTTAATTATTAATTATAATTATTAGTTTAATTATTTATTTTTAGTTTTATTAGTTATTTATTAGTTAGTTATTTTATTATTAATTAATTTATTTATTATTTAGTTATTAGTTTATTTATTTTGTTATTTATTATTAGTTTATTAGTTTTAGCTAGTTAGTTAAGTTTTTAGGTTTTTTAATTATTATTAGTTATTAGTTATTATTAGTTTAGTTATTATTATTAGTTATTAAGTTCAGTTATTAGTTATTATTAGTTATTTAATTATTATTAGTTATTATTAGTTATTAGTTTAATAGTTAGCTTTCATTTAGATATTTATCACTAGTTTAGTTTAATGGTTTAGTTCTATTTTTTAGTTATTTAATTACATTTTATCAGTTATTAGTTTATTAGTTTATAGTTATTAGTTTAGTTATTATTATTATTATATTTTAGTTTTAGTTTTAGTTTTTAGTTTTAGTTATTTAGTTAGTTTTATTTAGTTAGTTAGTTTAGTTAGTTAGTTTTTTATTAGTTAGTTGGTTTAGTTTACTTATGTATTGGTTTTATTTATATTAGTTGTTAGTTAGTTTATTATTAGTTTAGTTATTATTTATTTTAGTTTAATTAGTTAGTTTAATTTAGTTATTAAGTTAGTGTTTTAGTTTAGTTGGTTTTTTTTTAGGTTATTAGGTTTTATTAAGTTTTATTATTTAGTTAGTTTATTAGTTCCGCTTTTAGTTTATTTTTATTAGTTTATTAGTTTAATTTTAGTTAGATTAGTTAGTTTAGTTTAGTTTTTTAGTTTAATTTTAGTTTTTATTATTAGTTTTAGTTATTAGTTACTTAGTTTAGTTAGTTAGTTTTTATTAGTTTTTAGGTTTAGTTTTATTTATTTTATTTGGTTAGTTTGGTTAGTTATTAATTTAATTAATTAATTTTATTAATTATTTATTCAGTTATTTATTATTAGTTATAATTATTTATTAGGTTTTATTTATTATGTTTTATTTTATTAGTTTTATTATTAGTTTATTAGTTATTAGTTTAGTTTATTAGTTTTTAGTTAATTTTATTAGTTTTTATTTATTAGTTTTATTATTAGTTATTAGTTATTTTTAGTTAGTTATTAGTTAGTTTTAGTTTTCTTAGTTATTAGGTTTATTAATTATTATTATTAGTTTATTATTATTAGTTATTATTAGTTAGTTATTAGTTTTAGCTTTTAGTTTTATTATTTTTTATTTATTAGTTTTATTAGTTATTTAGTTTATTATTATTATTATTAGTTTCATATTTAGTTATTATTATTATTATTATTATTATTATTATTATTAATTAGTTATTTTAGTTATTATTAGTTATTATTATTAGTTTTATTAGTTTTTAGTTATTAGTTTATTTTATTAGTTAGTTTTAGTTTAGTTATTATTTATTATTATTAGTTAATTCTTATTAGTTATTTATTTATTAGTTTAGTTATTAGGTTTTAGTTTTTATTAGTTATTAATTATTATTATTTATTATTAGTTTAGTTATTAGGTTTATTTATTATTATTAGTTATTATTAGTTTATTAGGTTATTAGTTTTTATTATTTAGTTTTATTAGTTTTTTAGTTTAATTATTATTTAGTTATTAGTTTTTAGTTATTATTATTATTATTTTAGTTATTTTTAGTTTATTATTATTAAATTTTAGTTTTATTATTTAGTTATTTATTAGTTTAGTTTTATTATTAGTTTAGTTATTATTATTATTAGGTTTTATTAGCTTATTACTTAGTTTTTATTTTTTTTTAGTTTTATTAGTTAATTAGTTATTTATTATTGTTTTTATTTATTAGTTAGTTTAGTTATTATTAGTTTATTATTTTTTTAGTATTATTCATTTTAGTTTAGTTATTATTTTTAATTAGTTATTAGGTTTAGTTGGTTTATTATTTAGTTAGTTATATTAGTTATAAGTTTATGAAGCTTTTAGTTATTATTAGTTATTATTAGTTTTATTATTTATTATTTCTTAGTTTATTAGTTACTAGTTAGTCTATTAGTTATTAGTTTAGTTTATTATTAGTTTTTTAGTTATTATTTGTTTTTATTTAGTTTTATTAGTTATTAGTTATAGTTATTAGTTATTATTAGTTTTTATTAGTTATTATTAATTTATTAGTTTATTAGGTTATAGGTTTAGTTTAATTATTATTATAGTTTTTATTAGTTATTAGTTATTAGTTATAGTTTTTTAGTTTATTACTATTTAGTTTTTAGTTTTTTAGTTTTAGTTAAGTGTATTATTTATTTTATTAGTTAGTTTTATTAGTTTAGTTATTATTATTTTAGTTTATTATTAGTTATTTAGTTTATTTTATTATTTATTAGTTTTTATTAATTTTTAGTTATGTCTTAATATTTAGTTATTATTAGTTAGTTATTTCTTAAGTTATTACTAGTAAATTTTTTATTATTAGTTTATTAGTTATTAGTTTAGTTAGTTTTTTATTAGTTTTTTATTATTAGTTTATTATTATTATTATTAGGTTTTTAGTTACACAATTAGTTTAGTTAGTTATTATTATTATTATTATTATTATTATTATTATTATTATTATTATTATTATTATTAGTTATTAGTTTATTAGTTAATTAAGTTATTAGTAATTAGTTAGTTTAATTTATTAGGTTTTATTAGTTTTTATTAGTTATTTAGGTTTTAGTTTAGTTTTTTTAGTTTAGTTTTATTTATTTATTTTAGTTATTAGTTATTTTATTATTAGTTCATTAGTTTTATTATTATTATTATTATTATTATTATTATTATTATTATTATTATTATTATTATTATTATTATTATTATTATTATTAGTTAGCTAGTTTTAGTTTTATTAGTTATTTAGTTTTTATTAGTTATTAGTTTTATTTAGTTATTAGTTTTTATTAGGTTAATAGTTTTTACTCCTTATTAGTTTTAATTTTTACACCATTATGACCCCAATCCAGAAAGATCTCTATGGGGCACACGACGTGCAGATGAGTCGCAGGCACATCTGGCAGGACCAGTATCTTCGATTTTGGCTATTTCGAAGCCTTACCGTGGCACGGACGGGTTCCTCATGAGCATAATTTGCAGTAAATGTCCAGCGGGGGCGACCGCACTAGCACACCAGATCCCATAAGAACTCTTCAGTTAAGCGTGCTTGGGCGAGAACAGTACTATGATGGGTGACCTCTTCGAAAGTCATTGTGTTGAACCATTTATTGATGCCACCCATTTTATTTCCTTTTATTTTTATTTTATTTTATCGTTAACGTTGGAGAACTCAGCGATCAACTCTGAAAATGTCATTGATGGGATGCCTTGGACTAAAAAATATGAGTCGTGGGGCCCACACAACTGATTTGTGCATATCGTGTGGAGGCCGCATGAAAATCGCCATGACTTCACGCACGATCGTTCGATTTGCCATTATGACCCCAATCCGGAAAGATCACTGTGGGGCGCACGATGCACAGATGTGTCATAGGCACATCTGACGGGACCCATATCTCTGATTTTGGCTATTTCAAAGCCTTACGGCATGGATGGGTTCCGCATAAGCACAATTTATGGCAAATCTCCAACGGGCGTGACCACACCAGCACACCAGATCCTATGAGAGCTCTTCACTTAAACGTGCTTTGGCGAGAACATTACGATGATAGGTGACCTCCTGGGAAGTCGTTGTATTGAACCATCTGTTGATGCCACCCATTTTATTTTCTTTTATTTTCTCTATTTTACCATTGATGTCGGAGAACTCGATGATCAACTCTGAAAATGTCATCGACGGGATGCCTCAGATAGAAAAACATGAGTCGGGGCCCACTCGTCTGATCCGCGGGTCTCGTGTTTAGGTCATACGAAAATCACCATAACTTCATGCAAGATCGTCCGATTCGCCATTATGACTCCAATCAAAGATCTATGGGTGCACGACGCGTGATGGGGCCATGAGAGCATCTGGGACCCAGATCTCGATTTTGGCTATTTCAAGCCTTATCCGCACGAATGGTTTCCGCATGAGCAATTTGCAAAGAAATCTCCACGGCATGACCGCACCAGCACACCAGATCCCATGAGAACTCTTCAGTTAAGTGTGCTTAGGCGAGAATAATACTATGATGGGTGACCTCTTGGGAAGTCATTGTGTTGAACCATCTGTTGATGTCGCCAATTTTATTTCCTTTTATTTTTCTTTATTTTACCATTAATGTCGTAGAACTCGACGATCGACTCCAAAAACATCATTAATGGGATGCATCGTACTGAAAAACATGAGTTGTGGGGCCCACTCGATTAGTCTACACGTCTTATGTGAAGGCCGCATAGAAATCGCCATAACTTCGTGCATGATCATCAGATTCGCCATTATGACCCTAACCAAAAGATATGCATGACGACACGATGAGTCTCGTGGGACCAAGATCTCGATTTTGGCTATTTTGAATCCCACAGAACTGACGGGTTCCATATGAGCACAATTTATGCAAATCTCCAAATGCGACCGCACAAAGATACTGCATCCCATGAGAACTCTTCAATTAAGCATGCTTGGGCGAGAACAGTACTGTGATGGGTGACCTCTTGGGAAGTCATCAAGTTGAACTATCTATTGATGCTGCCCATTTTATGTCTTTTTATTTTTATCTTATTTTATCGTTGATGCAGGAGAACTCGGCGATCGACTCTAAAAATGTCATCGATGGGATGCGTCGGACTGAAAGACATGTGTCATGGGGCCCACTTGATTGATCCACATGTCTCGTGTGGAGGCCGCACAAAATCACCATAACTTCACGTACGATCGTCCGATTTGTATTATGACCCCAATCCAGAAAGATATCTGTGGGGCACATGATGCGCAGATAAGCCGCAGGTGAATCTGGCGGGACCCGTATCTCTGATTTTGACTATTTCGAAGCCTTACTGCAATAGAGATGGGTTTTGCATGAGCATAATTTGCTACAAATCTCCAGCGGGGGTGACCGCACCAGCACACCAGATTCTATGAGAACTCTTTAGTTAAGCATGCTTGGGTGAGAACAGTACTATGATGAGTGACCTCTTAGGAAGTCATCATGTTGAACCGTTTGTTGATGCCGCCCATTTT
The DNA here is from genome assembly GCA_021442155.1 of Cymbidium sinense. Taxonomy (NCBI): domain Eukaryota; kingdom Viridiplantae; phylum Streptophyta; class Magnoliopsida; order Asparagales; family Orchidaceae; genus Cymbidium; species Cymbidium sinense. The sequence continues at coordinate 58,315,316 of CM038226.1, forward strand.
ATTTTCATTTATTTTTATTTTATTTTACCATTGACACAGTAGAACTCGGGGATCGACTCCAAAAGCGTCGTTGATGGGATGCCTCAAACTAAAAAACATGAGCCGTGGGGCCAACACAGCTGATCCGCATGTCTTGTGCAGAGGCCGCACAAAAATCTCCATAACTTTATGCATGATCGTCTGATTTGACATTATGAGCCCAATCTAAAAAGATCTCCATAGGGCGACGATGCGATGTTCCATGATCTTGGGGACTCAATTCTAATTTGACTATTTCAAGCCTTACCGCAAAGATGGGTTCCACATGAGCACAATTAAAAATCCAATGGGCGACCACACCAAAGACACCGCATCTCATGAGAACTCTTCAGTTAATCGTGCTTGGGTGAGGGCAATACTATGATGGGTGACCTCCTGAGAAGTCATCGTGTTGAACCATCTGTTGATGCCACCCATTTTATTTGCTTTTATTTTTTATATTTTACCATTGATGTCGGAGAACTCGGCGATTGACTTCGAAAGTGTTATCGATGGTATGCCTCGGACTGAAAAACATGAGCTGTGGGGCCCATGTGGCTGATCCATGGGTCTCGTGCAGAGGTCATACGAAAATTTCCATAACTTTGCACACGATCGTCTGATTCACCATTATGACCCGAATGTGAAAAGATCTCCGTGGGGAGCACGACACCGATATAAGATGCAGACACATCTAGTAGGACCCGTATCTCTAATTTCAGTTATTTTGATGCTTTACTGCTGCATGGACGGGTTCTGCATGAGCATAATTTATGGTAAATCTCTAGCGGGAGTGGCTGCAATAGCACACTAGATCACATAAGAACTCTTCAGTTAAGCATGCTTGGGAGAGAGCAGTATTATGATGTGTGACCTAGAAAGTCCTTGCGCTAAACCATATGTTGATGCTGTCCATTTTATTTATTTTTATCTTTATTTTATTTTACCATTGACGATGCAAAACTCAACGATCGACTCAAAAAAATGTCATTGATGGGATGGAAAAAATATGAGCCGTCCACATGGTCGACCAAGATATTATGTGGTGGCCGTACAAAAATCACCATCACTTCACGCACGATCATCTAATTCAATATTATGACCCCAATCTGGAAAGATGTCCATAGGGCACACGATGCGCAGATGTGCCGCAGGCGCATCTGGCGGGATCCGTATCTCTGATTTTGACTATTTCAAAGCCTCACCGTGACAAGGATGGGTTCTTCATGAGCACAATTTGCGACAAATCTCCAAGGCGACCGCACCAGCACACCAGATCCCATGAGAACTCTTCGGTTAAGCGTGCTTGAGTGAGAGCAATATAATGATAGGTGACCTCTTGAGAACGTCGTGTTGAACCTTTTATAGATGTCGCCTATTTTATTTCCTTTTATTTTTTTTATTTTACTGTTGAAACCAGAGAACTCGACGATTGAATCCAAAAATGTCATCGATGGGATGCCTCGGACTGAAAAACAAGAGCCGAGGGGCCCACTCGTCTAATCCATGCATCTTGTGTGGAGGCTGCACGGAAATCACCATAATTTTGCGCACGATCATCCGATTTGCCATTATAACCCTAATCCAAAAAGATCTTTGCTAGGCACATGATGCGCAGATGAGCCGTAGGCACATCTGGTGGGACCCATTTCTTCAATTTTGGCTATTTTGATGCCTTACTGTGACACGGACGAGTTTCGTATGAGCATAATTTACGATAAATCTCCAGTGGGGGCGACCGCACTGCTACACCAGATCTCATGAGAACTCTTCAGTTAAGCGTGCTTGGGAAAAAATAGTACTATGATGGGTGACCTCTTGGGAAGTTGTCATGTTAAACCATCTGTTGATGCCACCCTTTTTATTTCCTTTTATTTTTATTTTATTTTCTTTTGACGCCAAAGAACTCGGAGATCGATTCCGAAAACATCTTTGATGGGATGCCTCGAATTGAAAAACATGAGCTGTGGGTCCCTGATCTGTGCATCTCGTGTGGAGGCCTCACGAAAATTGCCATAACTTTGCGCACAATTATCCGATTTGCCATTATGACCCTAATAGGAAAGATCTCCGTAGGGTGCACAACACGTAGATGTGTCGTAGGGGCATCTAGCTGGGGCTGTATCTCTGATTTCGCTATTTTGAAGCCTTATCGCGGCACGGATGGGTTCTGCATGAGCACAATTTATGGCAAATCTTCAGCAGGCGCGACCGCACCAGCACACCAGATTCCATGAGAACTCTTCAATTAAGCGTGCTTAGGCAAGAGCAATACTATGATGGGTGACCTCTTGGAAAGTCATCGTGTTGAACCATCTGTTGATGCCTCTTATTTTATTTTATTTTATTTTTTTATTTTACCATTGATGCTAGAGAAGTCGGCGATCAACTCTAAAAATGTCGTCGATGGGATGCCTCTGATTGAAAAGCAAGAGCTGTGGGGCCCATTCGATTGATCCGCGCATCACGTGTGGAGGCCGCATGGAAATCGCCATAAATTCATGCACGATCGTTCGATTCGCCATTATGACCCCAATCCGGAAAGATCTCCGCAAGGCGCACGACGTGCAGGTGAGCCACCGGTGCATCTGGCGAGACCCATATCACCAATTTTGGCTATTTCGAAGCCTTACTGCGACACGGACGGGTTCCACATGAGCACAATTTATGACAAATCTTAAGCAGGCGTGACTACACCAACACACCAGATTCTATGAGAACTATTCAGTTAAGCGTGCTTGGGCGAGAGCAATACTATGATGGGTGATCTCTTGGGAAGTCATCATGTTGAACCATCTGTTGATGCTCCTATTTTATTTTCTTTTATTTTTTTATTTTACCATTGATGCTGGAGAAGTTAGCGATGAACTCTATAAATGTCATCGATGGGATGACTCATACTAAAAAATAAGAGCCATGGGGCCCACTCGATTGATCCACATGTCTCATGTGGACCACACAAAAATTGCCATAACTTCACGCATGATCATTTGATTCGCCATTATGACCCCAATCCGAAAAGATCTCCGCGGGGCGCACCACGTGCAGATGAGCTGCCAGTGCATCTGGTGGGACCCATATCTCAGATTTTGGCTATTTTGAAGCCTTACCACGGCACGAAGGGGTTCCGCATCAGCACAATTTATGGCAAATCTCCAGCAGGGGTGACTGCACCAGCACACCAGATCCCATGAGAACTCTTGAACTAAGCATGCTTGAGCGAGAACAATACTATAATGGGTGACCTCCTGGGTAGTCATTGTGTTGAACCATTTGTTGATGCTGCCCATTTTATTTCCTTTTATTTTTCTTTATTTTACCATTGATGCCAGAGAACTCTGTGATCGAATTTGGAAATGTCATCAATGGGATGCCTCAGACTAAAAAACACGAGCCGTGGGGCCCACTTAACTGATCTGCACATCTCGTGTGGAGGCCTCACAAAAATTGCCATTACTTTATGCACGATTGTCTGATTCGCTATTATGACCCAAATCCGAAAAGATCTCTGTGGGGCGCACTATGCGCAGATGTACCGCAGGATCTTCTAGCGGGACCTGTATCTTCGATTTCGGCTATTTTGAAGCCTTACCGCAGTACGGACGGGTTCCACATAAGCGTAATTTATGACAAAGCTCCAACGGGCACATGACCACACCAATACATCAGATCATATGAGAACTCTTCAGTTAAGCGTGCTTGGACGAGAGCAGTACTATGATGGGTGAACTCTTAGGAAGCCATCATGTTGAACCTTTTATTGATGCCACCTATTTTCTTTTATTTTATTTTTTTATTTTACCGTTGATGCTAGAGAAATCGACGATCGACTCTAAAAATGTCATCGATGGGATGCCTCGGACTGAAATACACAAGCCGTGGGGCCCACTTGACTGATCTGCACATCTTATGTAAAGGTTGGACAAAAATTGCCATAACTTTACGCACAATCGTCTGATTTTCCATTAAGACCCTAATCTGGAAAGATTTCTGCGAGACGCATGACGCGTAGATGCGCTATAAGCCCATCTAGAGAGTCCCGTATCTCCGATTTCGGCTATTTTGAAGCCTCACCGTGGCACAGACGGGTTCTGCATGAGCACAATTTGTGGCAAATCTCCAGCCGGTGTGACCGCACCAGCACACCAGATCTCATGAGAACTCTTCAGCTAAGCGTGCTTAGGCGAGAGCAATACTATGATAGGTGACCTTTTGAGAAATCGTTGTGTTGAACCTTCTGTAGATGCCGCCTATTGTATTTCCTTTTATTAGTTATTAATTATTATTTATTAGTTAGTTATTAGTTATGAGTTAGTTATTATTATTAGTGTTTTAGTTATTATTAGTTTATTAGTTAGTTTTATAATTAGTTTAGTTAGTTATTAGTTATTAAGTTTCATTATTAGTTCGTTATTATTAGTTATTAGTTATTATTATTATTATTATTTTATTATTAGTTAGTTAGTTATTAGTTATTAGTTTATTAGTTAGTTTTTTTAGTTATTTACTAGTTATTAGTTATTAGTTTAGTTAGTTATTAGTTAGTTTATTAGTTTATTATTAATTTTATTAGTTATTATTAGTTAGTTATATTTTAGTTTAGTTATTAGTTTATTTAGTTATTAGTTTATTAGTTTTTAGTTATTAGTTAGTTTATTAGTTTATTAGTTTATTAGTTTTGTATTTTTGTTTTAGTTATTAGTTATTTAGTTTAGTTATTATTATTTATTAGTTAGTTTTTAGGTTTTATTAGTTATTAGTTTAATTATTATTATTATTATTATTATTATTATTATTAATTATTTATTTTATTTAGTTTTATTATTGTTAGTTTAGTTATTTTGTTAGTTTACCAGTTATTAGTTATTAGTTAGGTTGATTAGTAATTAGTTTATTTGGTTTTATTAATTATTAATTTGGTTTTCATTTTTTAGTTAAGTTATTAAGTTTAGTTTAGTTATTAGTTATTATTATTATTAGTTTTATTTAGTTAGTTATTAGTTAGTTTTAGTTTATTAGTTTTTAATTATTAGTTAGTTTATTTATTTATGATTTAGTTATTAGTTTTAGTTTTTTAGCTTACTTAGTTATTAGTTAGTTATTTTTAGTTTTAGTTTTTAGTTATTGGTTAGTTAATTTTTTTTAGTTCATTAGTTAGGTTATTTTATCAATTTGTTTCATTAGTTTTAGTTAGTTTTATTATGTTATTAGGTTTAGTTAGTAGTTTATTAGTTATTAGTTTAGTTTAGTTATTAGTTGTTAGTTTATTAGTTTTTATTAGCTAGTTATAAGTTAGTTAGTTTAGTTTTTAGGTTTAGTTTAGCTATTTATTATTAGTTATTACTTATTAGTTTTAGTTATTAGTTATTAGTTTTTATTTTATTTTTATTATTTATTTAGTTTATTGGTTTTTAGTTAGTTTAGTTTTAGTTATTATTATTATTAGTTTTATTTATTAATTTATTTACTTAGTCATTAGTTAAGTTATTAGTTTTTATTAGTTTTTATTAGGTTATTATTAATTTATTATTAGTTTTGTTAGTTCAGTTAGTTTTATTATTAGTTATTATTTTATTAGTTTTATTAGTTTTAGTTTTTAGTTATTACTATTAGTTATCAGTTATTATTATTAGTTAGTTTTTGGTTTTATTAGTAGTTAGTTATTAGTTTTTATTAGTTTATTATTATTAGTTAGTTTTATTAGTTAATTAGTTTAGTTATTTAGTTATGTATTTAGTTTTATTAGTTATTATTAGTTATTTTTTAGTTTTTAGTCTAGTTTAGTTAGTTAGTTAGTTATTTAGTTATTAGTTTTGGATTTAGTCATTTTATTATTTAGTTATTAGTTAGTTTTAATAGTTTATTATTTATTAGTTTTATTAGTTAGTTTTTTAGTTATTATTGGTTCATTAGTTAGTTAGTTTTTATTAGTTTTATTAGTATAGTTTAGTTTAGTTTAATTATTAGTTTCTTAGTTTTATTAGTTAGTTTTATTAATTTTTAGTTTATTATTTATTAGTTAAGTTATTAGTTTTTTATTAGTTTTTATTATTAGTTAGGTTATTTTATTAGTTGTTTATTTTAGTTTAGTTATTTAGTTATTAATTTTAAGTCTTTATTATTAACTAGTTATTTAGTTATTTATTAGTTTTATTTTTTAGTTTGTTATTTTAGTTTATTAATTATTAGTTTAATAATTAGTTTTAGTTAATTAGTTTTAGTTTATTGGTTAGTTGTTTTTTAGTTATTAGGTTTATTATTAGTTTTTATTTTTACTATACTGTCATTAGTTAGTTAGTTTTATTATATATTTTAGTTATTTTATTATTTATTCTTTAGTTTTATTTTTTTTTAGTTTATTTATTTATTTTATTAGCTTTATTATTATTATTATTATTAATAATATTATTTATTATATTATTATTATTATTTATTAGTTTTTTTATTAGTTTTTTAGTTATTATTATTTTTATTGTTAGTTTAGTTAGTTTAGTTAGTTTTAATATTAGTTTTATTAGTTTTAGTTTTAAATTATTATTATTAGTTATTAATTATTATTATTAGTTAGTTTTTATTTTTATTATTAGTTATTTATTATTATTTATTAGTTTTAGTTTTATTATTTTTATTATTATTAGTTATTTATTTATTAGTTATTATTACTTAGTTTAGTTTAGTTTAGTTAGTTTAGTTATTAGTTTAGTTTTAGTTTTTTAATATTTTATTAGTTTATTATTAGTTTATTATTAATTAGTTTTTTAGTTATTATTAGTTTATTATTAGTTTTTTATTAGTTTATTAGTTTAGTTAGTTAGTTTAGTTTTAGTTATAAGTTTCTTAGTTTTATTAGTTTTACTTTTTATTATTAGTAGTTATTATTAGTTTTTTATTAGTTTTTTATTATTAGTTAGTTATTACTGTTAGGTTATTTTATTATTATTTATTTTAGGTATTAGTTATTGGTTAGGTTTTAATATTAATTATTTTATTTATTAGTTTATTATTTATTTGTTAGTTTAGTTTATTAGTTATTAGTCTTTAGTTTATTAGTTTAGTTTTATTAGTTTTGAGTTATTAGTTAGTTATCTTTTGGTTATTAGTTTATTATACTGTTACTAGTTAGTTTTTTATTTTATTAGTTTATATTTTAGTTTTATTATTATTTATTCTTTAGTTTTATTTTATTTAGTTTATTTATTAGTTTTATTAGTTTATTATTATTTATTAGGTTAATTTTTATTAGATATTAGTTATTAGTTCAGTTATTAGTTTAGTTATTTATTTATTTATTTTAGTTAATTAGTTTTTATTAATCTTTTGTGGTTTACTAGTTTAGTTTTGTTATTAGTTAGTTAGTTTATTTTTTTTATCCTTATATTATTAGTTAGTTATTATTAGTTTTAGTTTATGAGTTAGTATTTTGTTATTAGTAGTTGGATTAGTTTTGTTAGCCAGTTATATTTAGTTATTATTAGTTTTATTTAGTTAGTTTTATAAGTTATTTATTAGTTAGTTAGTTATAGTTTATTTATATTAGTATTTTTATTATTAGTAATTATTTAGTTATTATTATTTATTAATTTATATTATTAGTTATTAGTTATTAGTTTAGATATTTTTTTGGTTATTATTATTTATTTTTGTTATTAGTTATTAGTTGTTATTTTAGTTAATTTAGTTAGTTTTAGTTTATTAGTTTATTTATTGATTTATTATCGTGACTATTTTTAGATATTAGTTTTTTGTTAGTTATTTATTTTATTAGTTTAGTTATTTATTATTAGTTTAGTTAGTTATTTTATTAGTTATCAGTTAATTAGTTATTTACTTTAGTTATTAGTTTAGTTAGTTTAGTTTTTAGTTATTATTTATTAATTAGTTTTTATTAGTATTATTATTTATTTATTTTATTATTTGTTTATTATTATTAGGTTTATTAATTAATTAGTTAGTTATTAAATTATTAGTTTATTATTAGTTTATTCATTAGTTATTGGTTATTTAGTTATTAGTTTTATTAGTTATATTACTTAGTTATTAGTTATTAGTTTATTATTTTAGGTTTAGTTAGTTTGGTTATTAGTTAGTTTTTTAGTTCTTAATAGTTATTAGTTAGTTTTATTAGTTATTATTATTATTAGTTATTACTTTATTTAGTTTTATTATTTATTATTAGTTAATTAGTTAGTTATTTTATTTAGTTTTATTAATCATTACTTTTTAGTTATTATTATTAGTTTTTTAGTTTTGTTTATTAGTTAGTTATTCGTTATTAGCTTAGTTATTAGTTTAGTTATTATTAGTTAGTTAGTTTTAGTTTAGTTATTTATTTATTATTAGTTTTAGTTTTTTTTATTATTAGTTAGTTAATTTAGATATTAGTTTTTTAGTTATTAGTTATAATTAGTTAGTTATTTAGTTTAGTTATTATTAGTTATTTTTTATTAGTTATTAGTTACATAGTTTTTAGTTTATTAGTTTAGTTTATTAGTGATTTAGTTTATTAGTTTAATTTAGTTATTTCATTTTTATTATTCAGTTTTTAGTTTTAAGTTAGTTTTAGTTATTAGTTAGTTTTTAGTTTAGTTAGTTTATTTTGTTAGTTTTATTTTATTATTTAGTTATTTAATTTAGTTATTTGTTTAGTTAGTTTATTAATTAATCTTATTATTTTAGTTATTTAACTATTTGTCATTAGTTTTTTATTAGTTTTATTTTTATTTATTAGTTTTATTATTATTAGTATTAAATATTAGTTA